>OZ010599.1:82251688-82346688 GCA_963932145.1 Acanthosepion lycidas | reverse complement strand
GGAGAGTAGTAATTCTGTTAAGATAGGTGAAATAGGAAAAATGCTTGGGCGTAGATTAATATTTGGATAATATTAAATTGTGGCACTCTTGAGGATTTTACTTCTGAGACAGTTATTTCTTTTTTTTATGAGTGTAGCATTTTTCAAATCAAAATTGTGGTTGCATTTTTCTTCTATGTATGACTAGTGCATTGGATAAGTTGTTTTTTCTGAGGTCTCTTTTGTGCTCATGAATGCGTTTTTTTTTTTTAATTTCTACTTGTTTCTCCAATATAATGCGAGGAACAGTTCTGGCAATTTATTTTTTAAATGCCTGCTTCAGAAAGGCTGAGCATATACATAATGGTTTGGGAAGTGCTTGTGTCTATTTTAAGATTATTTAGATGGGATAGGTTGTTCGGGATAGTGTTCGGTCGTATTATATACATATGCATATATATATATATATATATATATATATATATATATATATATACACACACACATATATATATACACACACATATATATATATGTATAGACACATATATATACATATATATACACACACATATATATGTATAGACACATATATATACATATATATACATATTTATATATATATATATATATATACACACATATATATACATATTTATATATATATATACACATATATATACACACATATATATACATATTTATAGATATATATATATACACACATATATATACATATATACATATATATACACACACATATATACATATTTATAGATATATATATATACACACATATATATACATATATATACACACACATATATACATATATATATACATATATATACACATACATATATATAGATATATATATGTACATATATATATACATATACATATATATATATGTATAGATATATACATATATATATGTATAGATATATACATATATATATGTATAGATATATACATATATATACATATATGTATATATATATGTACATATATATATATGTATATATACATATTATGAAATGGAAAATGTCCGACAATTATTTTAAGATATTTTTATATTTATACATTCTTTTTATAGATAAAAATTATTTAAGTAAATGCTCTGTTTATAATAAACAGTATTAATAACATTTACCGACCTGAATGTTCGAGAAATTTTCATAGAAAATATTCGTCCTCCGACAGAAACCGTATCTGTATCCTATACGGAACCGTCATATAGACTGACGTGCCTTAACCGATTGAGCCACAGAGGATCGTTCGGTTAGGAAGGTCGATTTTACTGCTTTTAAACTACAATCTTCCATGATTTTCTCTCATTCATTCATATCTGCTCAATGCGTATCCAAATGTAGACAAATGACGTCACACATTGTGAAATGGACAAAGTGTGTCAATTATCTCTTAAGACATTTTTTTTATTTTTATACATTCTTTTTATCAATACAAAGATAATTTTAGTGACTATATTAGTTTCAAATGCAGAATTTTTGAAGAATTTAATTTAATTTTTTTTTTTTTTTTTTTGCAAAATTGGACCTCGTCTTACCGAAAATCTGTTCTGAATCAAAAAATAAAAACCCAATAAAACTTAGAAATTATTTAGTTAGAAAAAGTTTTAACTCCTTTTTTATAAATAATATGAAGACAATATTGTCTGAAGAAAAAAAAATTTTTTCGATGAAAAATGAATTTTTACAAGATTTGTTTGCATTTTTTACAATGTTTTACAATTTAAAACTGAATAAAGATTTTGAATCTTTTGAAGTTTTAGTTCGATGAGATAATTGTAAGATAATATTGTTATTAAGTAAATCTGTATTTACTAATCATATATTTTAAAGCTTATTACAATCTGAAGACTATTTTTAAAGGAATTTATATTTGTTTATATATATATATGTAGATGCAGAATTTCTGAAGTATGGATGTATAAACCGATAAATACATTATTAAAAGATTATGTGTTTTAATGGTTGTCCACCAACGCTCTTACGGGAAAAACAAAAAACAAAACCGTCATGTAACTTTTCGTTTGCTACACCATATTTAAATATAGCCACGTTCATTGGTCAGTCCGCCGTCAATAAATCGATTAACGCCCAAGAAAAACAAAACTCTATGGTTAAGAAATGATTGTATACAACATTTTACGCTATAAGTAAGTAATATGTTTCAAATAAGATTAATTTTACTTTAAATTTGCTAATTTTCCTCAAATAACGTTTCAGAAATATATATTTTATTTTGGCAAGATTTTTAAAGGGAAAAATAAGTTTTGTTTACAAATGTCTAAAAATATGGCTGACGTTATCGATTTTACTGAAAAAATGTAAGTATATTTTAATCAATATAATTTCTGTCTGAAAAGTATTTTGCTTACCGAGTATAGTAAACTTAATCGTTTAACTTTCATTTAAAGCTAAATTGAAAGCTTCGGGAAGCTTTTTCATTTTAAAAAAAATATTTTAAACGTTACGTATACTACCCAATTTGTGGAGGTATCTACTTTTTTATCCTTTGCTCAATCATCCCCATTTTCAGTCTTCTCTTTCACTTTCACTTTCACTTTTGGTCCTTGTAACGTTCTAGTGCTATCATCGCCTTGCTTGGGGTGAAATGATTAAAAAGAAATTTAAATTAAATAAAATGCGGTTTTCAAAAACTTTTGTATAAATGAGGTCATCTGATGGTCTCAAAATCCGACAAAATAATGTTCGCAAGCAAGCATAGATTAAAGAGGTATTTTATATGATTTTTTTTTAACCAATGGGGAAAGAAAATTACGGCCCTAAAGAAATCGAGTTTTGTCCGTTTGGTTGCTACGTTAATTGTAGTAGCAACTGCTTTCTCGATTCATAGCCTGTCTGTACACTCTTGGTTTTGCTCGTGTCTGTGTGTTCGTTCTATCCACAGAGTCTGTCTTTGAGGGATATTGATTTCTGATCATTCTGTCTCGTGATCACCTGTTGACTCTTGAAGCTAAATGATTCTTCGTTTTATATATCGATCTCTCTGCTGGGCACCCATTCTCATTTTGACATTGTTTGTCTGTGAAAGTTTCCATTTTGGCTTGTATCACCTCATTGGGTCCATTGTGCAAATATACATGGTCCCAGCCCCCCCCCACCACCACCACCACCACCATATTTCTCCAACTTTTAATAACAATCACCTTCTGAGTATCACATAGATTGAGCATTCTTTGTCGCGGGAATAATTGTGTTTATGTAGAAGACACGTGTTCCCTGGTATTATTTTTGGCGGAATGTCGTGGCACGCACTCCACCCAAACACACCTAAAATTAAAATTTAAAAAAGTTGTTATCTGCATAATTATAAAATTTAAGCAATTATAAAAACGGCTAATGATAAAATTTACTGATAATATTGAAAGTAATTATATTTTTTATACACATTCATACTTGATACAGTATGAATATGAAGAGAGAATTGATGGTTTAAAAAGCGATACAATATGGTGACTCCTGGATGAGATAATTTAGAGAGATTTTTTTAAGTTCAAGTCTAATAATGTTTGGGAGAAAATAGACATTTTTTAACATACATCATGGCAATACACATTTTAAATATATTTTATTACTATACTTAGTTTTAAATAAATACAGTCACATGAATGCACTTGAAGTAAATTTTTAGTTGGATGCGTCTATCGTGACTCTTCGCTACTTTGTCCATGTGACCAAGGGCAGATATTATATACAGGATGTCCATAAAGTTCGTGTGCACTTTAAAAAATTTATTACTTTATTTGTATTTGCGATAGAAATAATTTGTAAAAAGGATCAGAAAGAAGTAAATCTATATTTTTTAAGGTTTTATTGAAATTTTATTTAAGTTTCCACATGTCCGCCATCATTAGCAATACAAAGGTTAATACGATTTTGCAGTTCACGGAAAACATTTGCCAACTGATTTACAGTAATGCCTGAAATCACATTAGTTATTTTAGCTATACTTAAAACTAGGTACATTAAACTTTATAACATTTTTACAGATTATTTCTATCGCAAATGCAAATAAAGTTATAATTTTTTAAAGTGCACACGAACTTTATGGACACCTTGTATCTTCATGACCTTGACCTTTTCTTCATTGCTACACTCCCTTCAATTTAAGGTCATTTAGTGTTGTAGAGTAGTTTTTACAGTGGAGGCTTGTATTTCATTAAGTCGTCTTAAATTAGGTTCGACGTACAAAACGTTAGGAACTTGCAATAATTAGTTAATGACGTAGCAATCTAGTTGTGATAGTTGATACTCCAATGTCCGATATCGACTGACTCGCTCAACACCACTGAGCCAAACTGGCGACCGTTACTACTACTACTACTTATTATGTGTGGGAGAGTCTATTAATAATATAATAGTTACGTCAGGTATAACATTTAGATTTATAATAAGCCTAATTTTTGTTTTTCTTTTCTTTCAGTGCTACGAACTTAGTCGGAATACATATTTTGGACATACTTTTACATTTTGTAGCATATCTCAGTTTACTTTTTCTTGAGATTTTTAATACTTTGCAGGACCAGTCAACGTTTACGCCCACCCCCTTTCTATATAACATGGCGACTTAATGGATTTAAATTTGATATGTCCCGGAAAGGGATATATTTGAACGAAGTAGCTAAGTGGTTTTGGCTACTATAACCAAGTAGAATATGGTAGCAGTAATCGACTGGTACGCGTCGTAGTCGCAGGTAAAAAATGTAGATCAATGGCGTAGTCAAATGGGCGTCGTTATAAACTTAGCTCTCAGACTAAGGCTCTTGACTTCTGACTCTCCTACACGTCCGTCGATATTTATGACGGACACCAGCCAATCACACTCCAATGAGGGGGAACATAGGTGTATGCATATTCCATTATATCACCTCCCCCTGAGCTAAATTCTCCCGTGAATTTTAGCTTTAATACTTCCTTTTCTGAGGGTCTGGACATAAACTATTAACTTTTTTTCAAAGCCTTTTTCGCCTCACTCCTCCTTGCAGTGGTGGCATTTGACACGCTGGTACCTCTGGCCTTGAGATCGGGGATACCTTCATTGGCGAATGTTGACTCACTGGCACGGGAATATCAAAGACGTCATATAAGACTTCCATTGGAATCTTTTCGGTATTTTCCGCGACCTCTGTAGTTTGTCTAGGTCTAACTGATTCTAGTGTCTTTTACAAGGGAATTTTTCTCCTTTTATGTCGTATATGACTTGACCAATTCTTTTGGTTATTACACCTCCTTCCTAATACGCTTTTCCAGCCCTAAAATTTTTAAAGAAAATTTTATCTCCTGGCTTATATACTTTAGTCATGTAGTTTTGTTTCTTCGCAGTTTTATTCGCCGGACTAGACAACAGCCTGTCAAAAACAGAGCGTATTCTTCTTTGCTGGCGATAATCCTGACGTCGTATTCGGGTTTGGCGTGATTCTGTACACTGCAAAAAAATTCTGAATACTCTGTTCATTCGTGTCCACGCCTTGACTTTTCCCCAAGGCTCGTTTAAATGTGTCCACGAATTTTTCTGCCTGTCCATTTGATCTTGGATGATAAACTGGTGTTGTCACGTGATCGATGGACAATGCTGTACAGAATTTCTTTAATTCACTTCCCGTAAACTGCGTTCCGTTGTCGCTGACTAAAGTTTTAGGGAGTCCGAAACGACTAAAAATTTCACTAAGGGCATTTCTCGTATTTGTCGCAGTTGGATGTCTGCACTTAACATTTTCTGGCCACTTAGTAAAACTGTCTACCACAATCAGGTAATATGATCCATTTATGGGTCCTGCATAGTCGATATGCAGTCAAGCCCATGGGACATCTGTCTTTGGCCATGGTTGACTCTTTACAGGTGGATCCCTTGCTGCCAGTTGATATCCTTTACACTGTTTCACCACATTTTTCTTGTCCTGGTCCATCCTCAGCCATTATGTGTATCCTCTCAATAAAGATTTAATTCGCGAAATCTCTGGATGACAAGTGTGAAATTCTTTTAGAATTTTTTTCTGTAAATTACACGGCATTACCACTCTGCGTAAAGTAATACCTGATTACATATTGAAAAAGGTGACAAACTCATTCCTTTATTTTGTTTCCACGTTCAACCCGACTTGTTTTTTCATTTTCTTAATGAAATCATCGTTTTCCGCTGCTTTTTTTCACATCATCTAGAGTAACCGGTAGTTCTCTAATAGTATTGCATAACAGACCCGACAAATCCCTTTCGTCTCTCAGCGCCGCTATTACTGTTTCTTCCAGCGGTTCCGTATATTTCGGTATTAACCTCGACAACCCATCGGCGTGACCTAACTTTTTTGAAGGCACATATTACATTCTGAAATTGTAATTCAATAGAATTATACCCCAACGCTGTTGTCGATTTGCCGTGTTAGTTGGTATACCTTTTTTTTAACCAAAAATTGTTAACAGCGGGTTGGGGTCTGTTTGCAGCGTAAATTATCTTCCATATATGAATCTGTGAAACTTCTTTACAGCCAAACTCTCTTTTTCAATTTGGCTATAATTCCGTTCCACGGGCAGTAACGTTCTCGAGGTATGTGCTACTGGCTTTGTAGATCCGTCCTCGAGTTTATGTAGCAATACAGCGCCTAGTCCGTCATTACTAGCATCTGCTTCTACAATCATTTTCTTCTTCGGGTCGAAATGCGTCAACAATAGGTCTGCTAACAAACAGTTTTTTTTTAAATTTTTTTAAAAGCATCCTCGCATTCTTTCGACCATATCCACTTTGTGCCCTTTTTCACCAAATTGTTTAAAGGGGTTCTCATTTCATATATTTTGGGGATATAAATACTATAATAGCTTACCAATCCCAAAAACGCCTGGAGTTTAGCCACATTATCAGATGCTGGTATATTTTTTATAGCCTCAGCTCTTTCTGGGTCCGGTTTTCTTCCTTTACTGTCAATTATCTGCCCTAAATATTTTATCTTCCATAGGAAGAACTGACATTTTTCAGCACTCAGCTTGAACCCGTATTCCTCAATTCTCTGAAATACTGCTCTAATGTGCGTTTTGTGTTGGGCCTCGTTTTCACTTTTAATCAAAATGTCGTCTAAGTATGCGATCACATAATCCATACCAGCCAATATTGTGTCCATTATTTGCTGGAATAGGCTTGGAGCTACCTTCAATCCAAAAGGGAGACGATTTAATTTAAAAATCCCTTTATAAGTATTTATTGTCAGGTGCTTTGAGCATTGTTCACTGACTTTAAACTGAAGGTAAGCCTCCGACAAGTCCAACTTTGAAAACACTCTACCTCCATTCAATTTAGTAAATATATCCTCCGGAGACGGTAGAGGGTATGCATGGTCTTTTAAACAATCGTTCAGGCCTGTCGAGAAATCAGCACACACTCTGATTTTTGTTTTTCTTTTTTTATATAAACGGTTGGAGACGCCCAATCCGAATAATCCACTTTTGAAATTACGCCAATTTTTTCCAACCTTTCTAACTCCTCATTTATTGAGTCTAGTGCCGAAAATGGAACTTTTCTTTTCGGTTTAAAAATTGGTTTCACATTTTCTTTCAACTCAAAGTTGACTTCTGTTTTTGTACACAGACCTAGTCCTTCTGAAAAAACACGAGGGAATTTATTTTTCAACTCTGTAATAATTTTTTCTGTTTGCTTTGTCTTATAATTTTCTCTGGCGTTCACTTGGTTACAGAAAGAATTTACTGGTAATTCCCACAAATTGAATAATACTATCCAGTCTGTACCAAAAAGGTTTACTGAACAAGGGAGCACATATACTTTCGATTTGTGAATTTTTCCCATGAACGAAATGTTACATTTTAATTCACCTCGAAATTTGAGTCTTTTTCCAAACATTCCTCTGGCAATTTTGTCTGTCTTCGTCAACGGTGGGTAACCAATTTTTTCCATGTTAGCTCGTTTATCACAGAGATATCACTTCCTGAATCGAGTAATAATTTTACGGTCTGCCCATTTATTTTTACATTGAGGTATTTTCTTCTTTGACCCTTCTCAATTTTGTGTTTAGACAAAACTACGTTCGCTTTTGCCTGAGACTATGGTTTTTCATTTCTCTGTTTTGTCCGACAATGGGACACGCTCACAATTATAACATTTTTTTTATCCTTAAAGTAGCAATCCTTCTTGCAATGCTGTCCTCCACAGGCACTGGATATTATTTTTCTTTCTTTTTGTATCCACTTCTTTTGTCGTACATTTTGTATTCGCGAAATGTTCTTCTCCTCAATCCGAGTTGTGACTTTTTTTTACGTTTATCATTCGTTAACATTCTTCGGTTACTTTTTGTAACGTAATCTCTGGATCGCTTTCCATGATCGAGAGGATTCTTGCTCTAATTTCTTTGTCGCTTGGTGTCGTTAGACCTTGCACAAAAATTAGACACTTGAACATGTCGCTTGACAACTCTTTCAACTTAAACGCCTCACACTGCGCGTTAACCATACCTGCGTGTGTAACAAAATCATCATCATCTTGTTTAACGATATTCAGACATTTGTATCGAGTATGAAACAGGGTATCTCTTTTATCGAAAGTTTTCGACAAAATTTCCAGTTTCGCCGAATGTCATTTCTTCTGGCTTCTTTGGGAGGATTAAATTCGTGTATTTCGTATTTTCTTCTGTTCCCAACTTCTGCAACATTAAAGTAATTTTTTCCTCGTCGGATCATTGTTCGCACCTTTTTGTAAATATCGTTTCAAACCTACGAAAATAAGCCGGAAACGTTGAACCACTGTCAGGGTCATAAATTCTGAGAGTGAATTTGAAATTCCTTCAGCCGAAAACAATCTAGACCCCGGTTCATTTGTTCATTGTTGTCCTAGATAATACGTGTTCGAATAACTTTTCAAACCTTTCTTGTTGCTGTAATTCCTGTTTTTGTAGTTGTTGTTGGAATTGCTGTTGTTGTTGTTGGAAGGTGCATTGGCCTTCTAAGCACCGTTCCTACGTGACATATTAAATAATTTTGTTATAATTTCTTTAATCTCGGAGGGGTATTGTGACGATCTACATCACACACATACATACATACATACATGCATACATACATACTTACACAAATACAAATCATACAACGACAAGCATTCATTGGATAATAAATGAACACTGCTTTGTAAAAGGCAATTTACAAATCGCAACAATGCGACAATTTTATAATCGCTCTATTTTCATGTAGTCAATTTTGTGCACTTTTGGGAGAAACGGATCCGAGAAGCTTTCTTGAGTCACTCCAAAACTCGCTCGCTGATTGGTCAATGCCAACCAATTAGATTGTCTGCACGTGAAGAATAATTCTTCTCGCGCAGCGATTGAGAGCCGATCATCACCTATATAAGCAAGAAATATTCTTTGATAATTAGTGATATTTCAGCTGCTAAATGAATCCACGACAGTTGAAACCATGCGCTAATCTTCTCACTTACACCACCAATCACATGCTGAATATTCCTTACACTCACATAATCTTTTCCTTACACAGCGAAACTGTTGAAAACATTTATTACCAGAAACTATTACAAACTTTCTTTATTTCAGTGAACTTTGGAATACAAATAATAGATAAAGAGAGACAACTCTTCAATATTTGTCTATATTTCTGAGATGAGGTATTATGTACATCATTTACATTATTCGGACTATTGTCCTCATCTTTGTCGCCATATTTATTACAACGTTTCGGCCGTTGTACGCTCTGGCCTTCTTCAGGTGGTTGGAATGTCGAACTGAACCCTTTATTTCGCTCACTGGGGTAGACTGTTCTAGTTCCACGTGCCATGTTTAATGGATGTCAGTTATCAGTTATCTCCTAATTTTCCCTCTGAAAGTTCTCAAAAGCTTGACGACACTTCGCAGATATCTCTCCCGAGTAAGACTCCCCATAGAGGAGAACATGACTAAAGACTGTGTTTACGTTATCCCGTGAAGCTGCGGAAAGAAATATAAAGGGGAGACAGGCCGCCCACTTAAGGTAAGGCTTCAAGAACACCAAAAAGCTGTAACACGAGGGGAAGTAGAAAAGTCAGGCGTGGCTGACCACATATGGAAAGAGAAGGGAGATCACCGCCCTCTCTGGGATCAAGTTGAGGTCATAGACAAGGAACACCATTGGAAAATTCGTAAACTTAAGGAATCAGCACATATGTTAGGCCACAAAAATCTCCTGAGCCGACCAAGCATAGAAATTAATACAATATGGGAACTAAGCAATAATAACAACAAAATTCGCAATATGAGCTCTGGTAAAAACATGCGATGGTAACAGCAAAAATTGCAATATGAGCACTGGTAAAAAAATGGTTGCTGAAGACATTAGGTTTATAATATCCAGAAATTCATACACACTGTGCTTTGTGTCCTTGAGGACACAAGGCACAGTGGATAAAGGCGTTGGTTAGATCCAGTGACAGAACCCAAAGAGTATGAGTTCAATACCCGGTTAAGGCAGTGGAGAACTTTCATAGGGAAAATTAGCAGGAGATAACTGATAACTGACATCCATTAAACATGGCACGTGGAACTAGAACAGTCTACCCAGTGAGCGAAATAAAGGGTTCAGTTCGACATTCCAACCACCTGAAGAAGGCAGAAACGTTGTATGACGACAAAGATGAGGACAATAGTCCGAATAATAATGTATTGTAAATAATGAGACAACTCTTGTTTTCAATGCATGCCTTCTCACATCCTTGTTTGTACATCTTGTTAAAAATACAAATGTTACTGTTATGTGTAACGATGTCTTTGGCCCATTTGGCTTATCCTTTCTTCGCCTCAGTTTGGTTTCCTAATCTAAGTTAATGTGGTGAAGTCCGCCACAGTTGTAAAATAAAATTTTAAAATTTACTTTGTTCTGGTTTAATTTCATCTAGAACAATATCAGACATCATTTCTTATGGCTGAATGAATCCAGGAGCATTTTGGAAAAAAAAAAAAAATTAAAAATACAATTTTATTTAAAAATTATTACTTGCGAGAGTTGCGTTATGTGGTGCATTCAAAATATTGACTACATAAAAAATTGCATTGGTTTGTTTGGTTAAACAAAACAAAAACGTAAGTTCTTAACTGTAGTTTTGAAGAAAATAAATATCTCTCTAAAGAATTATCAATTAGATTTATTTTTTAATTCGACATTTTTATTACATCAACAAATGTTACTAGTGAACACTTATTAGGGCACGCGGGTTCGATCCTGGCTAGTGGACGTTTTTCCTTTATAAAGTTTACTTAGATTTCTCAAGATCACAGGCCGATTGACGTATTATTATTACACAGTAGTTAATTACACACTGTTTTTATTAGAAATTGGACGTCAATTTCAAATAAAAAGTGTCCACTTTAAACGTTTGAAAGTAAATCTATTATCTTTCTTTATGTTCGTTGAATGAATTATGAACTTCATTTTTCAGAGAAATTAACTTGAAAATTTTCTAGAGCTTATTTTGGGTTAGTTTTTACATTTATAGCGGGGCTTTATCGTAAGTCAACACAAAACGTATTGTAAAGTACGAAAGCCTCTAATAATAAAAATAAAAAAATATAAATTGTTTTTCTCTGCAGCAAGGTAGTGTTACGAAAACCTCAAACTCCCAAGCCTGAATCTTAACACTAGGTTATTAACCACCCCGATAAAATAAACATCTTTCCCCTTTTAGGCTTTCGTAGTTTAATGAGTGACAAAAAAATAGGTACCTCCACTTTTTCGCGGGAAAACAGCATAGCGTAATAAACAAATGCCACAAACTTACCGAAAATAAATTTTTATCGTCAAAACGCTTATGTTATTATTAAGATGAAAGACCAAAGTGTATTTTAATTATTTTTTGATATTTTTTAATATTTTTTAACACGTTCGAAATTTTGGTTAAAATTTTCTTTTTTTTACGTCATCGCGGTGCTGTAAAAATAACATTGTTTTTTTTTGCGCTTTTTTCCCGTTGAAAACCCATTGATTTGGAAATTCTTGTAAAATTAAAGTAATTGTCCGATTTTAATGAAATTTTCAGGACTTATTTCACCAATGAATGAAATTATTTTTGAAATATTTCTTTTTAGTAAATTTTAGTAAAAAATATTTTTTTTTTTAATATGTTACACCCCACTTACTTATTTTCCCGAAATTTTTTTCAATTCTTTTTATTTCCTTACAATTTTTTTTTGTTTAAAGTAAGAGTCATTGGAGATGGTAAATCACCTACTTTTATTTTTCTAATTTGTTCCAACTTTTGTAAAATGAGCTTTGAATAGAAAAATAATGAATCCAATAAAACTATGATATTACTTAATTAGAAAAGCTTTTAATTGCTTTTGTAAATAAGTAATATTAAGGTCATTATTGCCTGAAGAAATAAATTTTTTCTGATGAATAATTAAATTTTACAAGAATTTTTTATTTGTTTTACATTTTGATTATAATAATTTATAATAGTTTAAAAATCGTGCAAAACTCTGTATTAGCTTATTTCCTTTTGATAATTAGTAATTAAGTAGAAACAAAATTTACGAGTTCAAAATTGCCAAGTTTAATAAATTTATTGATTCCACTTTTTTTTCAAATAATTTTTTATGTTGTATTTTTCTACTTAATACATTCCTTATTTCCATGTACGGTAGACTGAAATTGCCATTATTATAAAAAGAGTTTTGTCCCTTTATTCTAATAAATAGACATAACAGTAAAACTAAAAATAAAAGGGTTCACTCAGATTTCTAGTAATTTTCATTTATGGTCATCCGTCATAGCTGTCATCACTTGTCAATCGACACGTGGATCAAGTATCGGATCAAAATTACGGTACCAATCGTTAATAATTCGTTGTATATTTCTTTTTTATGCTATAATTAAGTAATATTTTTTTTAAATCAGATTAATTTAACATTAAATTTTCTAATTTTACTAAAATGACGTGTCAGAAATTTTTTTAAATATTTTTAAAATCGATAAATTTGTGTTTGTTTACAAATTTCTTAAAATTAAGAAAATGGCGGGTTTTTTGAAAATTTAAAAATTTAAAATTAAATTTGACATTCCAATGTATATAGTTTCTATCTGAAATATACCAGAATTGTTTACTTAATGGAAATAATAAATTTAATGATTCAACTTTCAAGTAAAGCTAAAATGAAATCTTCAAGCATGTTTTTTCATTTTAAAAAATGTATTTTAAACTTGGGTATCGAAATTTATGCCGAAAAAGTGGAGGTACCTACAAAAAAAAATCATGGTCCATTTTTAGAAGTATGTTTCTTTACAACCATTGTGAAATTGAACATCTGATGTTATTGGATAAAGTTTTGAGTCTTTGACATTATTCATAAATTGAGCCCACACTTGAGGGCTCTTTCTGTCACTTCCAATTTTTATAAAACTTATATTTTATCGAAAATGAACATTGAACAGTTCCTAAAAGAAAATAACGGTAATGCAGTGAAAGTGAACAAAAAAAATCAGAAAAATACATTTTTTTTTTTAATTTAAACGAATCTTAACAAAAATTGCCATAAAAATATTTAAAATAGAATTAAAAATATTAACAGGGAAGTTTTAAAATAATGATTTTAATTTTTAAAGAAATTATAAAATAATTTTTTTTTAATTTAAAAAATTTAAGTCTTTAAAAAACATCAAATTTTAACGAGAAAAGTTAAAATTTTTGGCCGAATAAAACAAAAGTGATATATAAAAAAACTAAAAAAAAAAACTAAAATTACTTTTAAAAAATTCATCTGATTTAAGAAAAAAATTGTGAAGTGACAGAAAATTATTTTAAAAAAAATTAAATTTTAATATTTCATGTAAAAGTTTGCAACTTTTTGTTAGAAAATAGAAATAAAATTTTAATTTTAGTCACTAACTGATTCAATTCATTATGGAAAATACTTTTTTTATTTTTCAAATCAAGAAACGAAACATTCACAGCACAAGAGACAATAAGGATAAATTTAATTTTATTAATTAACTAACTTTAAGTTTATAATTTTAATTACCATTAGTAGTTGTACATTTCTATTTCCCTAACAACGAATAACATCGTATGACCATAAATTCTTGTTGCAATATTTAAAAAACAAAAGAATAACAAGAAAAAACAGTAAGAACATTTATGTCACTTTAATTAAAAAAGTAAGGCTTCTCAATTGACAATTAGCAAGGATGCCTGTCGTTGTCCGGGAAGCGAAGCTGCCAGTTTGGAAACTAAAGGAAAATAAAAATAATTTCGTAGTAAATGTGTCTTCTTTTTAACTTAATTTAGAATCCTCTCCGACGGAATATATTTTTTATTGCGGTTTAAAAGTAAGAAGAAAAAATAGATGCATAATTCAATCAAAGACTAAAATACATTCAAAATCAAAACCAGCTGAGGGTTTCATCACGGGATAAAAAAAAAAAACAAACAAAAAACAATTGGTCAACCGTCAACAACTAAGAAAAGTGCTTCTTCCTGAGAAACACTCTTTTTAGCTTGTTTGGGACTTTCTTTAACTCACAAGAATCCAGAAGGCATTCTCGGAATAGTCGACAATTTTTGTTTTATAAATTTAATTTTAATCTAACTTTTTAATTTAGTAGAAAATTAACTTCAGAAAAGAAAAAAAAGGTGTTTTCAAAGGAAAATATTACTTTCTCTGTTACCATTTTTTCCTAACAACAAACAAACTGAAGTTAATAAAAAATGTTTCCTTCGTCTTTTTTTTTTTTTTTTTTTAACATACTACTAGCCAGAGGGACTTATAGCCTAACGAATATACCAATACCAATGTATAAGCACAGGAACTAAGTAATATAGTAGTTCTAATAGTTGCCAAAGCAAACAGCAGCAGTCAGAGCAAAGAATATTTTTCGCCATTTAACCTCCTCCTTGGTAAAACCATTTTCTTTCTTTCTTTTTAGTTTTTTTTACAATATTAAACCAACAAATCTTTTTCTCTTCCTTCTTTCCTTAAAAAAATCTCCCCCAAAAAACACACCCAACGCACAAAAGAGATGTAGGGAGACTGCATTATTTGCATTCTACGGGGGTGTCTAGTGCGCGAGGGTGTGTATGGTTCCCCCCTCTTGCCCCTAAAAGAAGAAAAAGAAAAAAAAAAGGGAACAAAATTTGTAGTCTAGTATTGTTATTATTTGGCAGTTTGTTGGGAATTTTCAGAAGAAATCTGTCTCGCAGGAAACGTACGGTAAAAAGAAGCCCAAAGTTACTGGAAGAGACCAAAAAAGGAGAGAAAAAGGTAGTTAAAAAATGAATTATCCCTTTCTTTATTCTTCTTATACTTGTGTTTTTACCATCTTCGGAAAATTTATTATTTAAAATTGCATTTTTGTCTTTTTAGGTTTCTTTTTTTCCTGGGGGGGGGGGATAACTTTCTCTACATTTGTCTAATTTTCTTTTATTTCTGTTTTTACGTTACATTATTTCATTTTCCCTTATTTTACTTTTACATGTACGTTTTACGATCTCCAAGACTAAGAAGAACAATGTCAAATTTCTTCTTGTGTTCTTTATTTTTAAGACTAAGAGTGTATACAATTCCAGGATGACCTTAGACGATTTTTTTACTAGTTTTACTGTACATCTCAGATATGCTGTTTTATTCGATAATTTTGATATTTAAACGAAAACAAAAGGAAGCAAAATAGAGAGGAAGAACTTGTATCAAAAGGAAATTCAAAAGTGGACACAAAATGAAGGGCTTATTTTATAGTGCTTTACCCTTTCTAAGCTAATCCCCCACTTTTTCGGTCATTCGTTCACTCTTTATTAATTAGATAAATGATATTATTTTGTACTTTTATGACATTTTTTTTTGTTCTGTCTAAACTTGTGTAAAATTAAAATATTTGGTTCGCACTAAGTACTCTTTTTTTTTTTCTTTTTTTTTTTTTTGTTACTAATTAAAAGAAAATAAATTTGTTATGTTTAAATACATATTTTTCGATTAAAATAAATCTTTGACGGTGTAATTGCAATTTTTAAATGTTTCTTCTGGAAAAAATGAAATATAATTTTTAAAGTAACTTCAAATTTTATACTAAAAATTCGACCGGACCCTCACCCCAAATATAAAGAAATAAAAAAAAAATAGTTCTATGTTCTTTCTTTTGGTATCGGGAATTTTATAAGCACCAAAAACTGTACGAAGAATTAACCTTTTTTTTCTTTTTTTTTTACTTTTAAATTCTAATTCTTTCTTAAGTACTGCTTTTAAAAGGAAGAATTAAGCACAAGCCTTTCTCCACTCAAAATATACAGAAACAATTTCTTTAATTCTTTAGTTTCATCTATCCCTCAAAACAACAAAAAAACACTCATTTTATATTTATTTTTAAATTTTTGAAAAAAAGAAGTTTCTATGTTTTACTTTTATCACATGTTCAGTTTTTTTTCATCAGGTAGACAGACCTAAATAATTTAGAGGCTAAATTAAATTAAAAATAAAATTTAATGAGTCATTTAATTTGCTATTATTTAATAATTATAATAGCAAATGAAATGACTCATGATTATTGAAAAATAAAATGGTTTTTTGGTTGTTGAAACTCTGGGAGTAGCTTTGCATTTTTTGCTATAATTTTTGTTTTAAATCTCCTAAAAAAAAATCTCTACAAAGAATCTAAAAAACGTAAAAAGCAAATTTATTTTTAGGATTATTTTTTTTATTTTATTTTTTTTATTTCTCACAACATAAAACAGCCGGTTTTCTCGGCTCTTTCTTACTTTGATGATTTAAATTATAGAGAGATAAACAAAAATTACATTATTACTTCATTAATACTTCTTAATAATTTGAAGATTTAATAAAAAATCTCAATTTCTTTTTCTTCATCATGAATTCATTTTTAAACGAAGACGGTTGTAATATTGTTAAAAAAATTTGTATAACAAATTTGCAGAAATATTGAGATAAAAACCCAAGAGTTCAATTTTCAATTATATAATAAAACCATAGTTTGGAATTTAACTTTTCTCCTCACAGTTATACTGACAATTTAAATAAAACAACGAAGAATTTTGAACAACTGATGTCCACATTGTTTTTTCTTTTCTTTTCTTCTTCTTTTTTTTTTTTTTTTTTTTTTTTTTTTTTTTTCAATTTTTTTAATTCTCGGATACGGAAATTAAACATATTTTTTTTATTTTATTTAGCTTTTTTTATCATATTCCTTTATTTCTAATTTAACTTTTAATTTAATTTTATTTTAATAAGAAGAATTCTAGTCCCGTGTTTCAAATGTCTTTTTAAAAAGACTTTGTCGTCATGGTAACCAAGCTGTTCAGTTTCTGTTTCTTTAATGATGTTTTTTTTTTTTATATTTTTGTTGTTGCGATTTTTACCTGTTGACTTTCTAAACATTATTAAATTTTAAAAAAAATCATATTTCTTCATATCCCATATCATCATGTATTCTTTTGATGAATTTTCTCCAAGCCAATAGTTATCAAATTCAAATCTTTTGTGACAATAATAATGTATTGTTGTTGTAGTAGTGAAACACAGTGTTAGTGTTACATCACGATCTTTTATTCTTCTTGGGCACTTCGACGTGGTGTAATATGGTTAGCAAGCTTGTCTCGCTTGATATCAATTATGACTGAATACAAGTGAGTTCGAACCAAGGTGTCACAATTGGGCCTGGTGCCACATCTAAGCTTTCTTCTCGGCCGTTTGACTGTGATCAAAGTGTAGTATCTGTTCTCTCATTTTCGAGGGCCGGTCTTGGGGATTCCAACACTGCAGAAGAAACTTCTTCATTACACTAAAAGAGGAGGGGTCAGTGTGGTATAGACGCCAGCATAATACTGGTCGCAGAGATTGGGCAGTTTTAATTCTTGGCATGTGCATGTCACCCCCACCACATAAAGACCTTTCATCATATCCATCCTACACTCATTTTGGCCTTTTAGTTGGGCTCAAAGTAGTATGTGTTCTCTCCTTATTTTCAATGTGGAAAACCTTCTTCATTGCGCTGAAAGATGTGCGGGTCGGTGAATATAGACAACAGTGGTCATTTGGCCTGGGCAATTTTTCTCCTTCGTATATAATTGCGGGGTTGGTACAGATGGAATAAAGTTCCAATAACCAAAAACATTATTCTTAAAAGAGTACTCAATACAGTGTTGAACAAATAATACTCTTTATTTTGCAATCAACACCATCACTTGACAAGACATCAGAAGTATTAAAACAAAAGGACTATTTTTGTAGTGATGTTATAACATGCATATGTTATAATTTTTGAATAAATATTATATATATTTAGTTGGATTGATGCGAGTTTGTGAGTTTCACTATTTAGTAGGGCTTGCTCTTCTGGGTCTCTAGCATCTTCAGGTGTTACAACTGTCCCTTCCGTTCATTCACGTCACCCATATATAATTTTTTTTTTTTTTTTTCTCCTTGTTCATAATTTTTCCCCCGTTTACAGCTCTGAAGAGAGGGGGCGAAACCGGTCAGCTGGTATTTTATTTTAATAACATCATGGTCCAATGTAAAAATATTCTTGTTTTTAACGCCGTAATAAAGTTTTGTACCACAAAAAATATTTTTAAATATATATATATATATATTGTGTGTATGCACCACCACATAAAAAAAAAAAAACTTGTCACATTCTACCTTGGTGGAAAGGTTAGGTAAATATTACTGCATACATTCATCAAACCAAACAGATTTTTATTTAGTTTTTATCTTTTAAGGAAATCTTCAATTTTCTAGGTCAACTATGATTGCAATTCTTTTATATTATCAATTAAAAAAATTAATAAGATATAACTGATAACATCATTGCTAGATTAATTTACAATCCAAAATAATTTTGTTATAATTATTTTTTCTACTATTTACACTATTTAATATGCAGATTATAGTCCCCATCTTTGTTGTTATCATATTTCGATCATCCGTCCTGTGTATGACGTTAAACTGCATCCACGTCCTGGGTATGATGTTAAATTGCATCCAACAGCAAGGCCTCTGATCAGGAGGTTTTGAGGAGCATGGAACCACCTCTTAATTGCTGGTATTCCCAGGTCCACCCTGACCCGGGGTGGTAGCACCTGTTAGGGTCCCAGCTATGGGCAAATAGTGAACTCCTAGGTTTTCCAGATCTTACCCACATCCTGGGTATGGCGATAAACTACATCCACGTCCTGGGTATGGCGATAAACTACATCTAACAGCAAGGCCTCAGATAATGTTTTCGGAAAAATAATGTTGCCAGCTATACGTTTTTTGGGAAAAAAATAATGTTGCCTGGTATGCGTTTTTGAAACAATGATGTTGCCAGCTATATGTTTAATAGTACTGTATATTTAATATATGTATGTATGTATATATATATATATATATATATATATATATATATATGCCTTGACTTGGCATTAAATGACCCACAGTGGTTGATATGCCATAAAACCCAACCAACCAACATTTCGATCATTGTGCCCTCCAGCTTTCATCAGGTGTATGTCAATCTGGGTAAACTTCAGGGAATTTTAAACCAAGGCCTTTATTTAATCTATGGAGGTAGAGTATTCCCGTGGGAATGTTTGTTCATGAATTTGGTGATATAGTAATTGTGGCCTTGGAAGTGTGTACTCGGACTGAGCAGATATAATGGGGAGCAATAACTGAGCAGTAGTAAAATAAGAATTTGACAAAATATTCCGAGACATGGGCAGTGAAACAAGAACAGTCTACCCCCATAGATTAAATAAAGGGTTCAGTTTAAAATTCCTTTTAGGACTGTGCTACCGGTGCCGGTACATGAAACACCAGCTACCAGTACATGGCCGGTGTCTAGGCCATGCTAAAGAATCATTTGAAGCTTATTTTTTTTATTACTTTTTATATGTTTTGATATTGAATTACTTTTTGCAAAATAAATGGAAGATAAAAAATAGTCAACTTTCATATATATCGTTTCCAGTATAAATTAATATTACCACAAAATATTATAGGTACATGACAGATTGAGAAAAAAAAATGGCGGTCCGCCATATCAGATAGTTTGAGAAGCACTCTTCTAGGTTACCTGGATCAGCATACACTTGATGAACCATTGGAAGTGTGATAATTACAACAATGAGAACAGTCAGTTATGTGCCATGTGTAATACATGCTTAGGCAATCCTGTATGTTTTGATACATGACTGACAAGGCAGATTTTTTTTTCCCAACAGTAGGTTGCTATTTCTTTCTGCAGTAGACCAGTTACCATCCAAGGCTATAGAACCCAGTCTGTCCTGCTATTTACCCATAGCTGGGGGAAGAAAAGGATACATACTTTTCCCAAGGGTATTAGCATGTAAATGAATGGATTTGACTGGAATTTGAACTCGGCTCTCTGATTCATCAATCCAAGCTGCTATCCGTTACTCCACCATGCCCTCTCTCTCTCTCTCTCTCTCTCTCTCTCTCTCTCTCTCTCTCTCTCTCTCTCTCTCTCTCTCTCTCTCTCTCTCTCTCTCTCTCTCTCTCTCTCTTTATATATATATATATATATATATATATATATATATATATATATATATATGAAGAAAAATATTTGGAAAAAACAAACAAAAATCCTTAAATGCAATTATGTTGTTTTGTTCATATTAAAACAACATAATTGTATTTAAGGATTTATATTTGCTTATATATATATAATAAGATACAAAGAAGAGGAAGGTATAGAGGTTATGCTTTCATGCATTTAACATCTGCTTCAGTGAAATTGCAAAACCTTATCAATTTTTCATTTTTCATTTGTACCCTCTTACTTCTTTAAATAATGACCTGTATTCATATCTATCATTGTTATTGCAACACTTGTTAAAGTTGTTAAACTCAAATATTTAACCATACAATAGGTGAATTTTCACAGGTATTTTACAGTTGTAGAACATACAAAGAGCTTATTCAATCATTAACTAATGAGGCATTATAGTTAGCAAGGTCAGGTATTTCTGATTTATTGTATTATCCTAATTTTTATTGAGTTAGCAGCAACAGTTATATATAAAATTATTTAAAACAAATGGCCTGAAAATTGCATTTAAGCATGAAACAGATTTTGCCACTCTTATAGTTACATAGGCTCTATCCCTGATACTGAGCATTTTTACCCATAAATACCTTAAAACTAGACCGGGTGTAGCAGCAAAATTGTCCAATTGTTAAACAAAGCTTTGAACCGTTGAGATATGGTTAAAGATATCTTACTGGAATACTCCGAAGATTTTTATAAAACTATTGTACTCTACTTTGAGCCATGTGAATGTATTTAACTGTATTAAGTTGAAATGATGATCCCTCTTCCTGTTGTGACCTCCTGGTCCAGTTTTCCTCTTTACTGTTTGCTGTTTTTTAAACTTATTCACTGTTCTCTTGATGGTTCTCTTGAATGGACTTTGAAGATGGAAGCCAGAGTATGAATGTTGATACCATTACTGAAGGCCTGAATGATCTATTTCCTCTCACCATTGCTCAGTGGGAAGACATAGTGAGGCTGATACAAATCGATTTTAACCTGTTCTCTTTCTAGCTGAATAACTCAAAGGGTTTTTCTGTGATTCTTACAAAAAATGGTGTCAAGATGGCTAAACATCTTATCTGAAAACCTGGTAAAAAGAAACTCAATTAGTTTAGAGGCATTTTAGATATTAAACATTTTGTAGGAAAGACATTTATCCTATGCTGTTACACAATTTAGACAAATTTGCTATTACATCCTTTATATATATATATATATATATATATATATATATATATATATATATATATATATATATATACACACACATACACAGAGGGTGCGATGGGTAAATTGTTGCCATTTTATATTTTTTAATTTTGTGCATGTGCATTATTTGTGTTTGATTTTGTTGACTGCACAGTATAGTGGGGTCAGTTGGGTGCTGTCTGTGAGAAAAAGGGCACCATAACACAATTCACTCCACCAGAAATTTGGAAACGGAATGCTGTACTGCTTGGCATTCATACTGGAACCGCCAATACAAACATTTCAGAGGGTTTGGGTGTCAATCTGAAGACAGTGCAGAGAATTCAGGAGGAATTGGATGATATATCCAATCAACAGCATGGTGTTTGGAGCGATCATTAGCGATGACAACGTTATGCCTCCCTCATTTTCCCACACGGCCTCAGATTCAAAACGGGGACCCACATCAAGTGCCTTGAGGATGTAGTCCTGCCCTGGGTTGAGGGTGGCTGCTGGAAGACCCTATGTCTGACAACAGGACTCTGAACCATGTCACACAAGCAGGAGAACTCAGTCATGGCTGTCAGACAATTTCTGCAACCACATCACCCCTTACATCTGGCCACCTAACTCTCCAAACTGCAACCCCCTGATGTGGGGCGTAGTTGAACAAGGAACCAACAAAACTCCTTGTATCACTGAAGAACTGAAGGCAATGATTACGGCAGCATTCACCAACTTAAACAAGGAGACCGTCCAGAAGATTTGCAGAAGATTCCAAAATCATCTGGAGGAGGATATGGTTGAAGCAAATGGCAATTTTATTGAATAAATTTATTCTTTAGTATTTTGAGATATTTTTGTGTAATTTTAGTAAATCTCTTAAAATGAGATGTCAGAGTTATTTTCATTTTTGCATAATTTAGTTGACAATGTATTCATTGCATCCTGTGTATGTGCGTGTGTGTGTGTATATATATATATATATATATATATATATATATATATGGTAGGATTGATGTGAGTTTGTGACCCTGGGTTTCATGCTTTTGCGATTGTTAGACAAACTGACGATCGCAAAAGCGTGAAACCCAGGGTCACAAACTCACATCAATACAACCAAATATGTTAGCTCTATCTCTGATATTGAACACTTTCTAATAAGTACCGCACATATAATATATAAATAATTATATATATATATATATATATATATATATATATATATATATATATATATATATATGTATGGTGTCCGTAAAGTTCATGTGCACTTTAAAAACTTTATAACTTTATTTGCATTTGCGATAGAAATAATCTGTAAAAAATGTTATAAAGTTTAATGTACCTAGTTTTAAGTATAGCTAAAATAACTAATGTAATTTAATGGCATTACTGTAAATCAGTTGGCAATTTTTTTCCATGAACTGCAAAATCGTATTACCCTTTGTATTGCTAATGATGGAGGACATGTGGAAACTTAAATAAAATTTCAATAAAACCTTAAAAAATATAGATTTACTTCTTTCTAATCCTTTTTACAAATTATTTCTATCGCAAATACAAATAAAGATAAAAATTTTTTAGAGTGCACACGAACTTTATGGACACCATGTATATATATATATATAATGTATATATAATACCATATATATAATATAACTTAACAGGCAAGGTCTTCCATTTAAAATGTAAACTATTCTCAATGAATAGGACAATTACAAACCTGACATTTGTCATTTTACTGTCTCTTGACACAGCAGTTCTTGTTTTGGTATTTAATGAATATCTAAGAAGTCATTCCACTTCTGATGCTAGCTGACAAATGAGGGTAGTAAGGGACAGGCTTGTTCTGTCAAATAGCTGTAAGAAAAGGTTTGAGAAATAGGATGAGGGTGTATGTATCTTAAGACTCTTGTTTGTTGCTTCTCCTCATCACAAGTTATACAGGTTTTCTTAAAAAGGGATATAACCTGGAAGACTGTTTGCAGGTTGTGTTGTCCATTGTAAATTACAAGCTCCATTTAATGAAGGCATAGATTTTAGCCAGACAAATGCTCACATATTCAAATCTCATCTTGAATGATATTTTTGGTATTGACAGTTGTAGAATATTGTCCTTTACTTAAATTTCTTTTTTTCTTTTTAGGGTAAAAGACTGACTTATGGATGAAAAATGTTGGTCAGAGTAAAAACACTTTGCCAAAGTCAGGGACATTATCATGGGAAATGTAAAAACAAAATTTTTATAAATAACATTCAATTAAAATACACACATCAGGTAAGTAATAAGTAAATATTATTATTTTCAATTCAATTCTTTTGAAGAATACAGCAAAATTATTGAAAATGTTATTGGATGAAGAGTTGTCAGGCATTATTCATTTTTAGCTAGGATTTCTTTCATCTTAATTTCACTTGCTTTTTATTACATTAGTAGTATTAGTAGTAATATTATCTTGAATTTTATTATTATTTGATGAAGCATTGTCAGCCATTATTCATTTTTGACCAGGATTTCTTTCATTTTAAATTACTTTTTCTTAGGAGAGTTTGATTGTCATTCCAACAACCATGGTTTAAGTATTAGGTTGGTGCAAAAATAATGACGTTTTTTTATGTTAAAAAAATACGTCAAAAAACGTCATTATTTTTGCACCAACCTAATAGATATAAATATCAACAGAAAATGAAAGAAATACTGGTCAAAATTCAATAATAAAACCTATGTGGGTTGGACTGTATGTAATGTAATACTAAAAATGCCTTGAAATGTAACAAACATTGAATTTATTTGTCAAGAACATGAAATTCTTTTATTTCTTATCAAAAAAAATTTTGGATTCTAGATGTTTTGTAATCTCAAACGTATACTTGTTGCCACTTGTGTAATGCTAACATATATTCATTGTCACACTTATAATGCTTGTTGTAGTAGAGACTTTGTAATCGCAGATACAACTATAGTACGCTGTTGAACAATACTGGCTTCAGACTCCTTCAAATAGTACTTGTACTAACAGTACTTCGTATAGTGAATATAATAGAGAATAGCAGTGTCAATAATAATAGAAGATAAAGAAATGGTGGTCCATATAGTACAGAGAAATAGTGATCCTTTAGACGTCATGCAACTTCTCTATATATGCCTTTCCTCTATGGTCACATGATCTACTTAATTCAATAATGGGATCGCCTGTGTTTGCTCACTGGCGATCCATGTTCAAACATAAGTGTCGGTAGCGACAATTTATTCCTATATAACAACCACAATTCTCTGATGGAAGGGAGTGGTGACGTTTCCTCTATGGTCACATGATCTACTTAATTCAATAATGGGATCGCCTGTGTTTGCTCACTGGCGATCAATGTTCAAACATAAGTTTCGGCAGCGACACTTTATTCCTATATAACTAAATGAAAAAAAACTGTTAATATCTGAACTACGACTCTACCAGAGGTCTTGTTGAGGGGTTGGCTGAATATGGTTTATTTTATTTTGGATGTAATCTTAGAATAATATATGACAATGAAATGAGTCGGTGAAGGGAAAAAAATTCTCCAGCTTTGGTCAACAAAAGGGTGTAATTCTTTCAAATGGCAAAACTTTAGAGGAATTGGTAATGATTGAATGTAATTGGCAGAAATGCCTGACATTCAGAATTTGACAAAAGTTTGCAATAAACAACAACAAGAAAAAAGAAAATAGTAAAAATAATATTGAGCCAATAAATGCAAGGGAAAATAACTGTAATAAGACAAAAATGTTCCTTAAGAATGGTGTTAATACACAGAAGGGGATGCAGACAAGCTATTGCATCATTCTGATTTCAAGATAAGAAAGAACAGAAATAGGGCAGATGAGACCAAGAAAAGTGTACCTGAGGGAGCATCTGCAATAGAGATTTGCTAGCCACCTTAGTTGACACGTATGCTCAAATACAAGTGGCCAGCTATGATATATATATATTCACTATTTTTTGTTTTCTGATGATTTTCATGTCTCGCCTTATTTATACCAACAGTTTCCTTCTGAAGAAGCTTTGGTTGTAAGGAGCCTAAAGGAAAAATAATGAAAATATCTGTGTGCCTATTCAAATCAGTATATATATAGATCTGCAGTGTCAAGTCTTTGTTCAAATATATATATATATATATATATATATATATATATATATCCAAGTATATGATTGGTGTATATGGAATGAATTCCAATAACCAACAATTACTATTCTTAAAAGAGTGCTCATTACAAAGTAGAGCAGATATAATTATTTATTTTTAAAAAATTATAACATAAATATGTTATAAAATCACTACAAAAATAGCCATTTTGTTTCAACACCCTCGGTGTCTTATCAAGTGATGATGTTGAATGTAAAATAAATGGTTTTGAAAGTTTCAAATTAATTAACAATCCTTCGCAAGGGGAAAATGTTGTTACAAAAGCTAGATGGACCAATCAAAATACAAGTATAGGAAAATTCAAAAAGCTTGACAACGAAGTCATGTTATAATATCTATTCAGATGTTTAAAATATGGGTTGTATTAAAAAAGAATTTATTCTAACCAATAATTACTAAATTATATGATAAAATTTAATATTAAAATTAAAAACTGCTAATTTCAAAATCAAAATTTAATCGCTATTAAGTTTACAACTATACAATTACTGAGGAGAAAAGAAGAAATATATATGTTATTCAATTTATTTCTTCATTGAAGTTACTTTAGCTAATTTTATATCTGGTCCTTTGACAATATGTATACATTTTAATCCTAAGAGTGTGTGAATGGAGTCCTAAACTCACATGTAAAACAAACACAATCAGATTATAATATATAAGCACCCAGACATATATATATATATATATATATATATATATATATTCACACACAAAAAGAGACAAGACAGAGAACATCTCCACGGTCGTTCATGAAAAAACAAAAAAACAAAGCAGGAAGTGGGGGGAGAGGGAAACCAACACACGTACATACATACACAATTAAAAGTGAATGCACTTTCCATGCACATAGACAACCATAAATACATGCACACACATCCACAGACATTGACCCAGACAATCGGATACCACAACCAATAAATATTTAAGAAAGTGTCATTACACAAATGCTAACCACTTATTGAAATATAACTTAAGTGAGCAAATATACAAAGATAAAAATGATTAAAAAATAATATTATTTAATATATTAAAATAGTGTATGTAAATATAAAATCGGACATCAAAGTCAACACACTACCGAGGGTGTTGAAACAAAATGGCTATTTTTGTAGTGATTTTATAACATATTTATGTTATAATTTTTTTTAAATAAATAATTATATATATATATATATATATATATATATACATACACACACAAACACAAATTTCATTGAAGATGACTGATAAGACACTGCAATTAAGCATTTTATTAAATTTTTCTTGTATTCGTCCAAGTGATTTCTTTTCTGGACATAGTGTATAAAAGCTGTCCAAATGATCTATTAATCTGAGTGCTTTCAACTAGCCATTATCAAGGATGTTTCTTTTTTATTTAACTGAACATGCAAATTTGTTTTATATTTTGATATAGGGATGGGAATGTTTTTTTAATTTCTGAAAACAGTCAGCATGTTGTGGCCATGTTCATAATTACATCGGATATACCACTACATGCTTATCAAGAAAACTTACTTTGCATCTCTTGGCTCACAGCTTCATTAGCACCCATTTAAACACACACAGTGACCCACCAGCTTCTGTCCACAACATGTGGAAAATACGACTATAATTGACCCATCCAGATACAAAACGGTTAAAAATAATGGAAGTGTCAATAATAAGAAAAGGAGCCAACACCCAATACTATCATTTTAATCCTATCTTACTATTAAGTCTGATTGGTTTGATATGGTCAAATTGGCTACTGATTTAAAAAATGACCTACAATCTGCTGTTAACTGAGGCAAGAAATGCCTTGTTAATTTTAACCCCTCCAAAACAAAACTTCTCTCTATTAATCGGCTTCAACCAGCATGGCTGATGCTAACCTCCAGGAGAATAACTTGTTGCACCTTCTTCAGCTGATATTTTCCACTGACATTAAGTGGAAAGATTATATTGAACTAATTGCTAAGTCTGCAGCTAAGAAAGTTGGTTCACTGTGTTGTGCTAGACAGTTTTTCTTACCAGAATCTGTCTTCCATATTTATAAGTTTACAATTCATCCTTGCTTTGAATATTAATGCCACTTCCATTCTGGTGCTCCCACTATATATTTAGAGATTCTTGATAAAAATCTAAAAAAGAATCTGCAATGTTATTGATCCTGACCTGTTATCTCGGCTTCAGTCACTTTCCCATCGCCGTAATGTAGCTTCCCTTTAGTGATGTTGATTCTAATGCCATTTCCTCAAAGTATTCCATGTATATATTAGTCATTTCATCCTGTCGACATTATCTCTGATTCCTTTCTGAAGTATGCTGTTTGTGTACAGAAAGTCAGCATCTCCATCAGGTTATCTCTTGGCATACTGCTACATTGTCCTAGAGATGAGTGCAAGGCCAATCTGTCTCTGAATGCTGACAGTACCTCCTCCATGGGTACCTTGGTGAACAAACTCACCATGTCAAATCTCACCATTTCATTGGATTTGATGGGAGCATTTTTTATTATTTCCACAGTTTCAGACACATGATGGTGACTTTCTTATCAATGAGTCGATTATATCCACAAAGAAGTGACTCAGAGGGTGACATACAGAGCTTTGGCAGCTAACAGATGGCCTGTGAGGAATACTGACTTTGTGAATTTTGCAGAGACTGTATATGTCAGGTAACTTGCTGTAGTGTTGACAACTGCCTGTATGTCTTAGGTGGGAAGTAGTCCTTGGTCTTGATTAGGATCTGCGACAGTTTTCTTTCTGTTTTCATTGTTGAGTCTTTCTTTACTATAGCTACCATTTCTAATGAGGTCTTCCAGTTTTCCTGTATATTCTGTCTTGTCGATCACTCCAGTTGCATTGCCTTTGTCAGCTGGCAGTATATCCTCAAGGACACATGGTCCAGTGGATAAAAAGTGCTGGTTGAAGTAATCCAGTGACTTGACCCAAAGAGTTGAGTTCTGCCCACAGCAGAGGTGAACTAAAAAAAAAAAAACAAACTGAGGTATCCAGGAAGAGGTATGGCATGTGGAGCTAGATGCTCCATCTTGTGAATTATGGGTGACAGTATATGTGAGATAGCTTGCTGTAATGTGACAACTGCCTGTGTGTCTTAGGTGGGAAGTGAGTCCTTGTTCTTGATTAGGATCTGCACCAGTTTTTTTTTTTTTTTTTTACAGTTTCATTGTTGGGTCTTTCTTTAATTTACTACAGCTACCATTTCTAATGAGGTCTTCCAGTTTTCCTGTATATTGTCCATCACTCCAGTCGCATTGCCTTTCGACATTATGCTTACCATTGATATTTGTATGGTTTTTTTTTTTGGGGTTTTTTTAATTTGTTTCCAAGCAATTTATGTTTTTATGATAAAATTTGGACTTTAATTCTTCAACAGTCACTATCAGTGAAGACTCTGTTATGAGGTAACATGTAAACAATGAAAGAAAAAAAAAACTTGCTTATTTTTCCTCTTTTTTAAAATGTTTTTTTTTTTTTTTTTTTTTTCAAGTTTTGGTTTTTGTTCCTTTCAGCTGAAAATGACATCATGATAAACATTTTGGAATAACTACCTTTGGTTTACATATGCTTTTATCAACAAGTTGGCAGGTAAGTTTATTTTATTGAACAAGCAAGGCCAATATTGTATTTAGTTTATTGTTTTTATTTAAATTTTTAGTATTATTTTTTTAAATTATTTTGCAATTTACTAATTTTTAATATTGTTTTTATATTTAATAATAATATTTTGTTTTTTATTATTTATTTATTTATTTACTTATTTATTTATTAGTATGTTTTTATTTTTATTGTTCAAATTTTTTTCTTTTGAATCATTTCACATAAAGCAAGGTGTTAATGCCACTAAGATGCAAAGGGTTACTGGGAATGAAAGAGAATGAGAAGACTTTATTGGGGAGAAAGGACAATAAAAGAACAGGTTTCAGGAAGACAGTAGATGGTGATAATACCACTAAGACACAAGGTGTTACTGGGAGTGAAAAAGAATGAGAAGACTTTAGTGAGGAGAAAGGACAATAAAAGAACATGTTTCAGGGAGACAAAAGATGGCGATAATGCCACTAAAACACAATCCTCTTATAATATTATTCTTTTATTATTTTATAATATTATTCTCTTATAATATTATTATACTCTTATGATATTAGGTTGGTGCAAAAATAATGACGTAATAATGTCGTTTTTTGACGTTAAAAAATACGTCAAAAAACGACATTATTACGTCATTATTTTTGCACCAACCTAATATTATTCTTTTACAATATTATATTATCCTCTTATAATATTCTTTTATAATATTATTATTTTATAATATTATTATTCTTTTACAATATTCTTCTCTTATAATATTATTCTCGCGTATTTTCTCTTATAATATTAATTTTTTATAATATTAGGTTGGTGCAAAAATAATGACGTAATAACGTCCAAAAACAACATTATTACGTCATTATTTTTGCACCAACCTAATATTATAAAGCTGAAATTTTCCTCTGATGTCTCTAATCCCAATCATTCCTCAAAGAATATGGCACATTCCCTGGTAATCTTTCATTGGGTAGTGCTGAATTCATTTTTTTTTTTTTTTTTTTTTTTTAAGATTAGTATTGTGTAGGGTTTCTTTAGTCTGCAACACTTGTCAGAATTGAAAAAGATTGATTAGTTATAAGTTTATAAGAGGAAGGCTCATCTTTATAATAATGATACAGTATCAAATTGATCCTTTGACTTTTCCAGAGATATTGGGACTATTTAAAACTGTGCTTTTGTCATTGATATTTGCGTACTAATGCATACTCTATATTTCTGAGATGAGGTATTGTAACTATTTACGCTATTTACGTTGTTTAGAATGTTGTCGTCATCTTTAATGTCATATTCGCAACATTTCGGCTATTGTATGCTCCGGGCTTCTTCTGGATCTGTCTCTATTTCTGAGATGAGGTATTGTAACTATTTACACTATTTTGTTTGAACTGTTCGCAAAGGGGCAAATTCTTCAACCATTTTCAAATAATATTAAAGTCAGTGGTGGGTGAATTTTTAAATTTACATAAAGTAATAAAATATATGTATCCATTTATTCTTAATTTGATAAATTACCATCAGGGCCATTGCATACTATCCCCCAACAACCCTTCAGATGGAGGTGGGGCTGATTGGGGGCCTTGGGCAGTACTTTGTAACCCTTGTTATCTTATCAATATTTGCTCTTTTTTTTTTTACCTACATTTATATATGTTACAAATTAAACTAAGCACAACTAAATATTAACAAATGAAACATTTTTGTGAGTTTTGACATCACTCTGGGGTCTTTTTTATTTTCGTTCAAATCCATGAATTTGTTTTGCTCATCTACCACTTCATTCCCAGCCCTCTCAACCTCCGGTGTCTTCCTCTTTGAGTTGAGGTGTCCACTCGGCCCGAATGGAACTTAGGGGTAACTGGCCATATGCTCCCTGAGTACGCGTAGATTATTTTGACCGGTCAACTGGTCAAGTCCTGCTTGCTGCCCATGCTGTGTTAGTTTTTAGATCCAGTAAGCGGGGTGTTGTCCATACGTTCATGGTCAACTGGGGGTGTGGACACAGCTGTGAGAGTTGGTGGTAGGAAGTTTAGAATGTGGCAAAATAAAACAAGAAATAATATCTGCAGAAGCCAGACAACAGTGGGAGAAATATTGACGTCTTTTATATAAGAGGATAACATCAGAACAGAGGTTACAGGAAGAATAAAAACATTTAACATAAATGAGAAAAGAAAAAAAAAAAGACACAATACATCCAGCGAATTCCCAACAGAGAGAGGGTTTGTGTGTGATAAACACGTATTGAATCGCCTGATACAGACTTCTAAGAACAGTGAGCAGTCTTCCTTCTCTAATTCTCCCACAAATCTCTCGTGACTCTCTCGGCGACGGTCTCGTTCTCTGAGTCTCTCTCCCATCTTTTTGTAGCACCACGACCCATAATGGTCGCCTGCGGGTGCTCACGCACGTGACAACGATGTGCCTACCGATCGCAGTCTCTCCTGTCTCTCTCTCCCGTCTAGCCTCTTCTTCAGCATAACTATGCTGGTTTATATAGATAAATCTATTTGATCATGAATCGACCCTTGGCCTGGCAAACGATTATCATGAGTGCCAAAAACTATCCCTTGACATGTAAACCGATTCTCCAATTATTTGCCACAAGTTCTTCTTGCTTCCCCCAAATTATACTTTGGGATATCTAAACATTGATTCAACCTTTTAGTCAAAACAATTACTGTTAAACAAAACCAAATATCTCATAGCCTGAGTAAGCTCTATTTTAATTTTTAACCAATAAAATTTATTTAGATCATTTCCATTGTTTTTTCAACGACCCAATTCCAAAGGCGAGATCAGATTTCCTCATCAGTAAACAGAACACTCGGATCTAGTTTCACTAGCTAGATTCACTCCAATTTCAATAAAAAAAATATGTGTGTGTGTGTGTGTGTGTGTGTGTGTGTGTGTGTGCTTATACCTCTCCCTGTTACACTCATGCTAAATCTAAAAAAAAGACACAATATAAAATTCACTATTTTTTTATCCATAATGTTCAATGTGTTAAAATTATAAAACGTTTTAACAAGAAAAATCTCAAGTTGATGCTAAAAATTGCCGCAAAACATCATTGATTTATTTAAGATGAAGTAATCTATTCTGACATGTCTCTAATTTATATTTAGATACATTTTATTTATTTTCAATTTTTGTAGTCGAATTTTCACCTATATTGCATATGATTGATTATTGTACATAAATAGGTTACAAGAAAATTTGCATTTTATATGAATACTATCTTATGAAAATTGAGATGTAGTAGAGTGGGAAGGGAGATGTGTCATAGATTTCCTTCACTTTGCACCAGCCCTGATTACCATATAATACATGATTATAGTGAGTTTTTATGATGCACTTTTATGCAAAAGATAGATTTGTTGCACTATACACAGGTATTTTTTTTTTTTTTTTTTTTTTTTTTTTTTGAAAAAAAATGAATTTTTTTGAAGAGGTTAAAAGCATGAATTTTTTGGGGACTAGTTGAAGGAAAAATTTGTGGGAAAACTTCAGAGGTCGCACGATATATACAGTACCAAAGTTAAAAAAAAAAAGAACTTTTAAAGATTTTAAAAATTAAATAAAGTAAAGCAGCATGCAGATATCAGTGATGTAAGCACATATCAAATATGACATTTTTAAACAAAACTACTCATTTTCCATAACTCTGCAAAATTCAGGGATCGATTTTACACTGTATCTCTATTATGAATAGGACCCCCACTTCTAAATCGATAACTAATTAATATTTTCCAATGCTGACAAGAAGCTCTAAAGAATGCAAATCTACAAGGATTATTTACCCCCCGATTAGAATGACTGACATTGGGTACATAAAAACGGCAGGTTATGTCTCTTTTTTTGTTGTTACTTTTGTTTTTCTTTTTTTTCTTTTTTCTTTTTTTTTAGAGTGTTCAAAAAAGAAGGAAAAATGGTTTGAAATGAGGCATGTGTGTGTAATCTGTGCCATTATTATTATTCAGTCAGTTACGTGCCATGTGTGATACATGCTTAGGCGATCATGTATCTTTCAATACATGACTGACAAAGCAGATTTTTTCCTGTAGTAGGTTGCCATTTCTTTCTACAGTAGTCCAGTTGCCATCCAAGGCTATAGAACCCAGTTTGTCCTGCTATTTAACCATAGCTTTAGAAGAAGAGGACTTATACCTTTCCCATGGGTATTAGCAAATAATAAGTGAATGTAACAGATTTGACTGGAATTCAAACTTGGCTCTCCGATTCCTCAATCCAAGACACTATCCATTACACCACTGTGAAAACATGGTGTCAGGAGTGGCTAAGTCAACCTGAAGTTTGGGGGGTGGGGACAAAATACAATTTCACTGCCAGTCAAAGATGAAAGCAAAGAAAATGTTAAGGCTCCAAGCACCTGAGCCTCAGAATTATAAGTATAAAGAGACTTAATTTTTTCACTATTTCTTTTTTTTTTTTTTTTTTTTTTTTTTTATGATGAACCAGTCTACTTAAGTAGTGTCAATTCATCAAACAACTGAAGAAAAAAAACAAAAACAAGTAGAAATTACAAAATTTAAGACTTTTAATGCTTTGTATTTACTCCCAACATTCTTGAAATTTTTCAAATATTTGAGAATTTCTTTGTCATGTCATGCATGGCACCAAACTCCTTCAGAAATATCTAAACTGTATGCAACCAATTCCTGGAATCAATAGTTAAAAAAGACTTTGAGCAAACAAAGCCAAAGAATCTTGGCAAAGATCATTCTTCTTTGAACATTGTGGGTCTGCTGATAAAGAATCATGTTACCAAATAACAGAAATCACATCACTTGAGGACTACCAACAGCAGCAGCAACAACTAAAATGGATAGCATGTTTAAATCAAATAGAAAATATTGACATAATCAAGATGCTGACTTTCAACACTACTTCAAATAAAAAGTTAGGAAAGAAACCCCTTCCCCCCTTCAATACTGGAAAGAGCAATAACAGCTACCAAACTTGAAAAATCTATTTTCTTGTAAAATTGTTTTAACAGAGATTTTATAAATTACAACTGAAAGCAATACCATCTGCTTGGTCAATGAATACCTAATGTTTCCTTATAGGGAAATGGCTGATATTAACATTAACATTCCATCCACTTAATAATAGAAATTGCTTTTTTCTGTTAATCTTTTCTGATGTTTCCTCATATTTTCAGGGTGCTTCCCACATAAACTTATGGGTAATTTTATCAAGAAGCTGTCCCCTAGGACCCAAGAATATGATGTTGGACATTCTTCCTTCTATTCTTGCAGTAACCATGACACCCAAGGTAATTTACTTGCTTCTAGAAGTTTTACTTTTGAATACAGATTTATTCAAATTTGCAATACCCATGAATATTTCACGGTTTTACTATTTCAATGTTCTGATAAATCATAATACTTAAGCAAATGATTGAATAAGCTTCTTGTGAGTTCCACAACAATAAAACACCTGAGGAAATTCTCCTGTTGCATTGTTAAACTGTTAGAACTTAGCAATTTTAACCCTTTCAGCCCTGACCACCACTTTACCGGTGGTAGAGAAAAATGGCGTAATGCCCAGCCACCGGTTGAACAGTGGAAGGGAAAAATGATGTAAGGCCCAATCACCAGTTGACTGGTGGGGAAACACTTGTAACTATTTTTATATCTACTGTGAAAAATTACATACCAATTATTTACAAATTCTGACTCTGGAGCTCAGGGGGCAAAAGGATTAAAATTGTTCAGGAACGCAGGGGCTCAAAGCGTTGATAAAAATTGTTATAACAATCATAAATATGAATTCAGGTCATTATTGAAAGATTAGGGTGAAGAAATGAATCCAGACAAGGAGAAGACACCTTGGTTTGGATGCAACATGAACAATCAGTTTCTCCCTTGAAGTATTTGTTGACCAGTTGACACCTTCTCCAACATGAGTTGTCCTCTTATGTAATTTGGCTCTTCAGAGAGAGTAGGGAGACAATGCAGGAGGCACTGTTGACAAGATCTGTCAAGAATTGTGGTGCAGATTTACATGGAAATAGTAATGCTTGCTCATTGGCCAATCACAGTTAATCTGTGGTTGGGATAAAACATACTTAACCCCTTAGCATTTAACATGTCCAAACTTGCCTTGTGAATATCAGTGTGAATATATGTATTCAATCCACCGTTGATATAATATATAATGACATCATCACAAATAATGCAAGAAGTCACACAGTCAATGTTTATGGGGCAGGTTTGAGCATGTGGAATGCTAAAAGGTTTAGATTGGTATTATTTGAGTGCAATTTCTCTCAGCTCTGCAGTTAGTGTGAAGGGCAAAAGGCCTGACTGCTGATATTGTTTTCTCCTGTACTTTGTTTAATGAAAAGATTACAAGATTGACAAGGTTTTTCATTTCACTGAAGCAGACATTAAATGCATGAGAGCATTATTGCTTCCTCTTTCCTTTATTTGCTAAAAACCAAACAGCACCTGTGATATATTTTTTTTTTTTTTTACATCTTTCCTTACAATCAAAATGGTCCATTATTTATCTGAGGCAATGACAGAGCATAATGCATGTGTTAACTTACTAATGGAGAAAGAAACAGAATTATAATACTTTTAGTTAAGATATATCTTTGTTTTGATTAATTACAATGTATCACCCACTGGCATTTTTGGGGCATCTGTTGTATTCTGAAATATCCAATCTTGCTCTGAGGCAGTGTGTGCTTCCTCTCCTCCTCACCCATCATCATCTCTATTACCCTGTGCTTGCATGGTTTTAGAATTGTTATCTGACTAATGCACCAAACCTTCCAGGATGTGCAGTGGGTGTGGAAGGGAAGGTAAGTGATTGTTCAAAATAAGAATTGACATTTTACAAGACAATAGATGCTCACCAAAGATTGCAGGTATACAAACAAAATAGACAAAAAAAAAAAAAAAAAAGCAACAAAAATAAGGTAAATAATCCAAAAATAAGAATAATATAATGTATATCAAAACGAGCAGAGGTTTTATCCCATTGTGGGGTGAAGACTGAAATAAACACCAAGAAAGTCAATCAAAAAAAAAAAAAATGGTTTCTAAATTGTTGGATCCATGTATCCTTCCAGTTAATAAATTAATCATGTCAAAAATAATACTTAACATTTTTTTGAACCAATGGGTTGCACTCCTGCCGAAAATAAAAATATCCTTTGTGATCCCTTTGAAGAGTATTTAAGCAAAGCTTCTAGACTAGACAAACCAGTAAGGAGATAGACAGCAACATATGACAACAGTTTATGATATGCATGGCTTAAATGAGATTCCCTTACTTATTCACCCATCTTTCTCACCAAGCTATGTAACACTTACACTTTCCTCCTCAGTTTCTCCCTTGCCTCTCTTTCACACACATTCACATGAAGAAATCCTACTTCTTTTCATCTTAACAAACAAGTACAAACAAGGAACTTTAACTCTCATACACGCTGAGAAAAATTTAGTTGCTTTATATTACATTAGTAGTATTAGTAGTAATATTATCTTGAATTTTATTATTATTAGATGAAGCATTGTCAGCCATTATTCATTTTTGACTAGGTTTTCTTTCATCTTAATTTTACTTGCTTTTTATTATATTAGTAGTATTAGTAGTAATATTATCTTGAATTTTATTATTATTAGATGAAGCATTGTCAGCCATTATTCATTTTTGACTGGGATTTCTTTCATCGTAATTTCACTTGCTTTTTATTAGAATTGTAGTAATATTTGTGGAGCAAAGACTGAAATAAACACCAAGACAATCAAACATCAAAAGACAAATAAATGATCTCTGAGTCAGAGGATCCATGCATCCTTCTGATTAATAAATTAATTTTTTGAAAATAGGTTTTTAACATTTTTCAACTAACAGGTTGCGTTCCCAACAACAATAAAATATATGCTTTATGATCCCTTTAAAGAGTATTTAAGTAAAGTCTTTAGACACAAAATTCAGTAAGGAATGGTAACAAATGGCTACTGTTCACGACACAGCTTAAGAGATTCCCTTACTCACTCATGCGGCTTCCTCACCAAGCTTTCTTTTCATCTTAACAAAAACTACAAACGAGGAACTTTAACACTTATACACGCTGAGAAAAATAAAAATATTTTATATTTAAAACCCTTTCTCATCTTTTTCTTTGTTGTGGGTTGATTCAGATTTGCAGCAGATTGTTTCCTCCAGTATCTGTCTATATTTCTGAGATGTGGTATTATATACACTACATTGTTCAGGCTATCATCCTCATCTTTGTTGCCATATGTATCACAATGTTACGGTCGTTGTACGCTCCGGCCTTCTTCAAGTGGTTGGAATGTCGAACTGAACCAATTATTTTGCTCACTGGAGTAGACTGTTCTAGTTCCACGTGCCATGTCTAATGGATGTCAGTTATCAGTTATCTCCTGTTAATTCCCCTCTCCATGTTCTCCACTGCCTTAACCAGGTATTAAACTCTTTGGGTCCTGTCACTGGATTTTTCCATTTTTACCAGTGATCATATTGCAATTTTTGCTGTTATCACTGCATGTTTTTTTTACCAGAGCTCATATTTCAATTTGTTGTTATTATTGCTTTTTCTCTGGGACTCCTTATTACTGGTTCCTATATTGTATTCATTTTTATGCTTGGTCAGCTAAGGAAATTTTTGTGGCCAAGCATATGTGCTGATACCTTAAGTTTACAAATTTTCCAGTGATGTTCTTTGTCTAAGATTTCAGCCTGAACCCACAGAAGGCAGTGGTCTCCCTTTTCTCTCATTATGTGGTCAGCCACGCCTGAATTTTCCACTTCCCCTAGTGTTATAAACATTGTGATAAATATGGCAACAAAGATGAGGACAATAGTTTGAACAATGTAAACCTTGTTTCCTGTTTAGGATTTAGGATTGGTTTTCTAGTACATTCTAAATTCTACTTAAGTATACTTTCTTCTCTTCCACTTGACACTTGTTTCCTCAGCAATTCAGCCACTGGCAAAAATCCTGAGTGGCAAAGATTCTACAGGCAAAAGGCAAACCACTTGCTAGAGAGGAAAAAGCTTTTATAAATCTCCCTTGCATGGTCTTATCCCAATCAACAGGAATTACATCTCTATTAAAAACAGGAAGTCTCTAGCTGTTTGAGTAAAGGTTGTCAGTTCACTCACTATGCTGGGTAGTAAATTTTATTTATTTATTTATTTTTTTTTTTTTTTTTAGGAGGCATGGTAGTGTAATGGATAGTGGCACAGATTGAGGAATCAGAGAGCCGAGTTCGAATTCCAGTCGAATCCATTACATTCACTTATGTGCTAATACTCTGAATACTCTTCTTCTCCCCTCAGCTATGGGTAAATAGCAGAACAAACTGGGTTCTATAGAATTGGGTGGCAACTGGTCTAGGTGAAGGACAACTCTGAATCCAAAACCTGTGGAGGGTTTTTTAGGGATCCTGTATTCGGCTCTTCCAAAAAGTCTGGTTGGTTCTGCACAAACCTTCATCACTATAATCAAATGATTTGTGCAGGTAGTCTGGCTGTCAGTTTCTCAGAACTGAGTTGCTTGACTCCACATATGTTAAAATATATACTTGAGTCAAAACAACACATATAGCCTGAAAATTGCATTCAAGCATGAAACAGACTGTCACCATTTGGTGTTGATCTCAAGGTCTATTTTCTATTTACATATGTTCTATTTGTGATATTGAGCACTTTTATCCATAAATATAACATATCTTAAAACTACATCTTATATATATATAAAAAAGAGTCCACATATGCTTCACATAGTTATAAAGTAGAGTAGATAGGTTGGTCAATAAAACAAAGTCAAACGAAAGGATACCGATGAAATCAGTAAGAAAACCATTTATTAATATTAACCAGGAGACAAAAAATGAAGCATGCTGATTGAGGTTCCAAGTTCGCAATTTTCAAACATGCCTGCGAATACGAGAAATAAACAGCAGGACTGTGGAAACTATCCAACATTAGTTTTTTGAAGTGGGTAGATTCTACTTGTAGGTGGAATTATTAGAAAAAAAATCCATTCCCTGTTTGATTTCTCACTGTGCAAAACTTTATGTGAAAATGACCTCAAATTTAAAAATTGTGATTGGTGGTTGGTGGTAGGTGAGTGAGATGTTGAACATGGGGAAAAAAAGGTTGTAGGACCAGGGGTGGGGGGGTATTAGTGTTGAAAGATTTTGTTTTTGTCAGTTAGGATCAGTGTGGGAACATAACGAGATTGCCAATAAAATGAAAAAGAAAAAAGAGAAAAAGAGAGAGAGGAAAGAAATAGCACAAAATGAAATAAAGAATTCTTTTAGGAAAAACATTGTTAGGCAATGGGGTGGGGAATAAACTGAAAAAAATAAAAAAATAATACTAAAAATAAAGATAATGATAATATAAAAAGGAGAAGTGAAAAAATATACAAAAATAGATGGTGTTATGTATCAAGATAAGATCAGAGTGTAACAAGACAATAAAAATAAAAGAGAAAAAAAGAGAAGAAGAAATACTACGTAAAAGAATTAAACAATCCTTTTGGAAAATCACTGTCAGAAAATGGAGGGTACAGCAAAAATAAACTGAAATAAAAACGTAACTAAAACTACTAATAATAATGATAATGTCAATATAAGAAAATTGCGAGAAAAAAAATGCAAAAAACATGACTGTATCTGACAGTGTGTGTGTGTGTGTGTATATATATATATATATATATACTAGTATCCACAGTCCTTTAGGGATAATAATTAGTTGTTTGCTAGTGGTGAGAAAGGAAATGTCTAACCTCACCTTGACAACCCTCAAATACACACTAAAAGGCAAAATGAAAATAACCTAAAAGAACTTGTCTCACCTTGACAACACTTAACTCAACGCTAGACAACATGGATATAACTTAAAAAAACTTGCAGACATTCCCTATATATATATGATATACTATAGGAATGCAGGAAGAAAGGGATTGTCAGTGGTCAGGAATGAATGCAAGCATTACTGATAGATTAGGGCTATTATATGTATAATGTAAATGCATTGTTAATGATTTTACTATAGGAATGCATTGAAAATCAGGAAGAAAGGGATTGTCAGTGGTCAGGAATGAATGCAAGCATTACTGATAGAATAGGGCTATTATATGTACAGTGTAACCCGGATATAAGATAAACCTGGATATAAGAGAGATTTTCTCTGGTCCCAAATTAGAGCCATACTTACCTAAACAAAATAGACCAAACCCAGATATAAGAGAAACCTGGATATAAGAGACTTCTTCTCCGGTCCCGACAACTCTCTTATATCCGGGTTACACTGTATAATGTAAATGCATTGCTAATGATTTTACTATAAGAATGCATTTAAAATCAGGAAGAAAGGGATTGTCAGTTGTCAGGAATGAATGCAAGCATTACTGATAGAATAGGGGTATTATATGGATGCATAACTTAATTTACACCACTTTAACAGATGGGGATTGGGATTTTGTGGGTGTGGATGGGCAGCTTTCTCTAAGATGTTGCCAAATTTATTTCGTCTTTTTCTTCTTTTTTTAATTTTATAAATTAAAAAAAGGGTCTGTGGTATTTGTCACAAGTTATATTTGTATCCCATCACCAGGTAGCTGATGAAGAATATGTGTTGTTGGAGAGGATTTTTTCATTTTCTGCAGAGGAACTACAACAGACCCTGCTGACCTTAAACTTGATTTACTGTTCTTGGGTAGGTCAAGCTCAATACTGCTACTACAAAAGTAAAGAGGAACTGAAGAAGAAATTTATTAAAATTTGAGGAAAATATTGGTAAGAAAACTGGTTCCCTGCAGGACACAGAAAAATAATCGATATGGTTGAGACATTGAAATAAAGTAAAGCTCATTCACTTCCATTGCAATATCACATTTCTTGTGTCATAATCATTTAAGAGCTTACAGCTTCAACATCGTATAATGAGTAACAAGCTTGTCTCACAAGATCAATTACGACTGAACAGTGAGTACAATCCTCACTGAGTGCCCCATATTTTCAGCCTTGTGCACCATCTAAGCTATGCTTAGTAAATTACCATTTAAGGGCTTACAGCCATATTACATGGAAACACTGGTTCCCATGTGATCGCCGAAGTTAAACAATGTTGAGCCTGGTCAGTAACTAGATGGGTGATTGCTTGGGAGTACCACGTGTTGTAAGCTTGGATGTGTGGGTGGTGTAAGGGATAATGGTTCAGAATTGTAAATTGGAGAGCTGAGTTCCAATTCCAGTTGGGTTCATTACATTCACTTATGCACAAATACCCTTGGGAAAGGTATGAATCCACCTCTTCTCCCCCCCCATATATGGATTAAATAGTAAAACTTGTATCACTAAATCATTATTATCTCCAAAAACAAAATTCTTACAATCTAAAAATATTTTCTGGCTTTAAATAACCTGCAAAGGGTTGATAAACCATAGAAAACAAATCAACAGATGATTGTTAAAGAAAATTAATGAAATATTGATTAACTACACAGGCATGTCTTAGATTTATTTACATTCTCTGGTATACAAATGTATAGAAACTATCGTGACCATAAAGTGAGGGATCAGTTTATATATTGATTGTAATATAGAATTGATCTCCCACTTTATAGCCACATTATAATTTCTTGTTTATTTATCAAATTCTAATTAGGTATGAATCCACTTCTTCTTATCCCCCAGCTATAGGTTAATTAGTAAGACTTGTATGACTAAATCATTATTATCTCCAAAACAAAAAAAAACTTTTACAATCTAAAAATATTTTCTGGTCTTAAATAACTTGCAAAGGGCTGATAACCCATAGAAAAGAATCAATCAATCATTCAATTTTGGGTTAGATCATGAATATCAATTTAAAAAAAAAAAGTGGCCAAATTGGCAGCTATTCTCAAAAATACTCTACAATCAATTTTTAACTGGGGCAAGGAATGGCTTGTTCATTTTAACATCTCCAAAAGAAAACTACCCTCTTTTAATTGTCTGAGAAAACCCTTTTTACCTTCCATCAAGATGACTGATGCTAACCTCTAGGAGAGTGACTTATTGTGCCTTCTTGGACTGCGTCCTGGGTAAGACGTTAAACTACATCCACGTCCTGAGTAAGACGTTAAACTATGTCCAGCAGCAAGGCCTCTGATAAGGAGGTTTTGAAGAGCGTGGAACCAGCCCTTAATTGCTGGTGTTCCCAAATCCACCCTGACCTGGGTTGGTAGCACCTGGTAGGGTCCCAGCCATGGGCAAATAGTTAACTATTACCAGCAATACAATTTTGAAGGAAATAGATTACCAGAAACAGATTTTTGACAAAACAAAATATTACCAGCAATAAAAATTTTTGTCAGCATTAAATAACCCATTGAGGTTGATATGCTGTAAAACAGAATAAACCAAATCAATCTAAACCAAAGAATACATACTCTATTCATACGAATCTATCCTAAAAATACTGTCGGCATTAAATAACCCATTGAGGTTGATATGCCATAAAACAAAATAAACCAAACCTTCTTGGACTAACATTTTCTGCTGACACGAAGTGGAAAGATTATATTGAATCAGTTGCTAGGTCTATTGCTCGAAAAGTTGGTTCTCTGTGTTGGGCTAGACAATTTTTATTGCCGGTATCTATCTTACATATTTATAAGTCTACCATTCATCCTTACTTTAAATATTGCTGCCACAACTGGTTTGGTGCTTCTGCTATAGATAGATATATAGAGAGATTCTTTATAAGATACAAAGAATCTGCAATGATATTGGCCCTGACTTGGCATCCCAGCTTCAATCACTCCCACCAACATAGCTTCCCTGTGCCTTTTCTATAAATACTTTCATGGTATAATTGTTCTGATAAACTTTGCTCTATGATACCTAGAATTTATGAATTTAATTATAGTACTAGGTTGGCAGCAAGGTTTCATCATTTTACAGATGAAATGGCTAGACGTAACTGCAAGTTCTATGCTAACAGTTTCTTCACTTGCACTTCTCGCTTGTGGAACTCTCTTCCAGATTTTTGCTTCCCAGTCAAGTTTCAAAAATTTAAATGCAATGTTCTGTCTTCTTAACTCTTGTTCTTTTATTGTCCTCTCTGTTTAATAGTATTTCTTTTTTTCTCATATTTTCTAATACTCAGTAACCCGTTGTGTCTTAGAGGCTTTATTGCCTTGTTTGGAATTAAATGATCAAAAAAATGTTCATATCACGTTATTCTTTCTGTTCCTCAGTTTCAAGCAGATACAAAAATTTAATCAGACTTTTCAAAATTCTTTTCATGTATTACTATTGAATAAGCACTCCAGATTACAAATTTCAATTTTTTTTTTCTTTTGGCTTCTATAGGTGGGGGGGTCAATTTACAATGAATTTACATAGCATGTGTTGGAGTTATCTCCTCCTTAATTCCCTAATTGTTCACTAGGGGACGCTCTCTCTACACTATAAATACTGGGCGACTTCTTGCCTCATTCTCTTTTTCACTTTGCATTTCAGCGGACACATTTAAAAATGTGATCTCTCGCAGAGATCCGCATTTTTGCCCACTCGTGGGAAAACGCCATGAAACACACATACCTGTACGTACAAACATTCACCAAAATACAAACTCTTTACGTTCACACACAAACAAAAATGTTAATGTCTTTGTCACTTGTAAAATTGTTGTTTAATACATATATTTGTTGACATATATATATCTGTCTTGTTTGTTTTCTTTTCATCTTTGGTTGGACTAAATTTGAGTCTGTCATGTTCTTCTAGTTGGACCTTCTAGCAGGAAATAAACACAAGTGTTTCTAATACAACAACACGGTCCTCTACACATGTATAATGTAAAATCTGTGATGAAATGGTACCCCCTTTTTTTGGGTTTTTTTTTTTTCCTACCTCTTCCATAACTCAGAAACTAAAAGGAAGTTAGTTTGGCTTAAGGTTCTCAAATTATCTTCTTCACAATGGCATGATGGGATTGCTATATTCACAATGGCATTATGGGATTGCTATATTCAGTTCTGATAAATTTAGAATTGTTCATTTTTCAGGCTGTTTCACCCATGATGTCATGGGAAATTTTATCAAGAAAATCTCTCCCAAGACACAAGGATATCAGATAATCCTTCCTCGCTATCAGAAGCCATGGCAGCTGCTTTATTCAGGAGATGCCCAATCCTGGGATTCAGTGGCAGGTGAGTTTGTTTTTGTTTTCTGTCTTCATGGGTTAAATTTCTCTAAGTCAGCTAAATTATTTATCTTTTACTATATTTTATGAATAGTTTGTTTATATCCTGACAAAATATTAGCAAAATAGACAACCTGGGTGATTTAATTACTACTACCAATGTAGTTAGCCCCATATTTGTCTGTCTACAAAATATCTCACAAAGTCTTCGATGGGTTTTAATAACCGTAGAGGAAGCAGCCATGATTATGCGTAATTAGCAAAACTCTCAACAACAAATAATAAGAGACAAGACAACATAATGAAAAGCAAAGCAACTATAAGACAGTAACAAAGTAAAATGTTCACAAAACAGAAACAGTTTTCACCGTCCAGAAAGAAGAGATGCACAAGATTCTGAAGTCCTGTGGAGGCCGTGGTTGAAGTTGATGGCGTTTTTTTTTTTTGTTTTTTTTCTCTTTTCTCATTGAAAAAATTTACTCTTTACTATTTCAACATATTTTTGTGTAATTTGGTAAATATATCTGTTAAAATGAGATATTGTGTTATTTTCATTGTTCTGTAATTTAGATGATAATTTATTCATTGCGCCCTGTGTGTGTGTGTGTGTGTGTATATATTATATATGTATATAATATATATATATTATATATGTATATAATATATATATATTATATATGTATATAATATATATATATTATATATGTATATAATATATATATATTATATATGTATATAATATATATATATTATATATGTATATAATATATATATATTATATATGTATATAATATATATATATTATATATGTATATAATATATATATATTATATATGTATATAATATATATATATAATATATGTATATAATATATGTATATAATATATGTATATAATATATATATATATATATATATATATACACACACTCATGCCTCTCCAAAGGATTTTTTTAAAGATTTGTGATTAAATAATTGCTTGATTGATTTTGTATTTTACAGTTTACCACCCCTGTATGGGTTATTTAAAACCAAAATATATTTTGCCTTGTAAGAATAATTTTTTTATTGAGATAACACTGATTTTCTTTGCATACAATTACTATTTAACCAATAGATGGGGTTAGGAGATGGATCCATACTTTTCCCAAGGGTATTTGCACATAAATGAATATAACAAACTCTACTGAAATTTGAACTCTGCTCTCCAATTTCTCATTCCTACCCACTATCCATTACACCACCCACTCATCCACTTAACATCTGTGAACTATGCATTGTGATTATCATTTTTGGGAAAGATATTTCCTATTGCATTGGCCCTGGTTCTTATTTTAAAGTTGTCCTTCTCTTAGACTTTTTGCCACCCAAAGCTTGAGAGCCCAGTCTACCCTGTTATTTAACCCGTAACTAGGGGAAAATAGATTCCTTGCTTTTACCAAGGGTATTAGTATAAAGTGAACTCAACAGACCAGGCTGGAGCTTGAATTTATATTGCCTATTCCACTTTCCACACACGGATAACTGTCATTCTGCTCATATATCCTAAATAAATTTGCTTTATAAAATTAAATTCATTATAACTTTCTTTTTTGTTTTAGAAACTTACGGCTTTCAAAATACCCGCTACTGTTGTCGGGAAGTTGACTGTGATGGTTCGGTTTGCTCAAAATTTGTCAGGATTATATTCCAAAAAGGTTCAAAGCATTTAGAAATCAGGTGAGAAGAAAGTTTTTCTTTTATTGCCAAGCCAAAAGACAATGCAATGTAATGTGCTGTGACTAGTTTGAAATGTAATTTTGTTGAACGAATTACAACACATTACATTGCATCTAAACATATGGTTCTGTTGTCAATATTTTATTCTTTCACATGATACAATGTCATAGAACTGCACCATGAATTTATTTCCTGAATCTTTCATTCTGTGACAGTTATTGTCACATAGCAATCTTCTATGTCAACATAAGAGAATATCATCTTTGATGGTGAATATATTTGTTTAATGTCTGTATAATGACTCTGAAGATGGCTCATGTGAGCCAAAAGCTTAGATCAAGAAAGAGCATAATAAAAAAAATATCGTAATCTTGGACAGTTTTTTCTTTATTTTCTCCTGAAATTAAAGCAGCTTTACGTAGTTTAAAATGGCTCGTGATCATAATAGACATTTGTTGTCTGTTATATTTAACAATTTATGTCTGAATAAGGATCTGCTGCCCCAATATACTATATATATATATATATATATATATATATATATATATATATACCCAAGTATAGGATTGGTGTATACGGAATAAATTCCAATAACCAAAAAATACTATTCTAAAAAGAGTGCTCAATACAGAGTAGAGCAAATATAATTATTTATTCAAAAATTATAACATAAATAGGCTATAAAATCACTACAAAAACAGCCATTTTGTTTCAACACCTCTGGTGTCTTATCAAGTGATGATACCAGAAGTGTTGAAACAAAATGGCTATTTTTGTAGTGATTTTATAACCTATTTATGTTACAATTTTTGAATAAATAAATATATATATATATATATATATATATATAATATAATATATATATATGTATATATGTATGTATATATATATATATGTATATATATTTATATATATATATATATATATATAATATAATATATATATATGTATATATGTATGTATATATATATATATATATGTATATATATTTATATATATATATATATAATATAATATATATATATGTATATATGTATGTATATATATATATATGTATATATATTTATATATATATATATATATATATATATATGTATATATGTATGTATATATATATATATGTATATATATTTATATATATATATATATATATATATATAATATAATATATATATATGTATATATGTATGTATATATATATATATATATGTATATATATTTATATATATATATATAATATAATATATATATATGTATATATGTATGTATATATATATATATGTATATATATTTATATATATATATATATATATATATATATATGTATGTATATATATATATATGTATATATATTTATATATATATATATATATATATAATATAATATATATATATGTATATATGTATGTATATATATATATATGTATATATATTTATATATATATATAATATAATATATATATATGTATATATGTATATATATTTATATATATATATATATATAATATAATATATATATATGTATATATGTATGTATATATATATATATGTATATATATTTATATATATATATATATATATAATAGAAAATGTTAATCTGTATGGAATTTCCAAGAGGATATAGATCTAGGGAGAGCTTTGTCAAAAGATAGAGCAAAATTACATCAAATGCTTAAAATCCCACATATGTGATTTGAAGGCCTAAAAGATATTTTTTTATATCTTTCATGAAATAAAAATTATTACCTATAGGATTTTAAGTGTTTGATATTTATTAATCAATATATATTTAATATATTTTCTGTTTATACGCTATTTTTATAGATAATTTATTTAAGTAAATGCTCTGTTTTTAATTAAACAGTATTAATTACATTTACTGGCCTGAATGTTCATAGAACACACATTTTCTATGAAATTTTTTAAGTATGTATGTATGTATATATATATATATATATATATATATATATATATATATATATATTTGACATCACAATGGGATCACTAGACTCTGCAGAGTCTTCTGACTTGGTTGGTCTTTTAATATTGTACAACCTAACGGCACACCGTGAGATTGATATCCAGGACATCGGGCTCATGGTGGTGAGGAGTTCCACTAGCTTTAAGATAGAGAAGATCCGTAAAATTATGTTTAGTGAATTTAAAAAACTTAACTTAAAGATAACAGTCTCTTCTAAATTGAAAAAGGTAAACTTCCTCGACGTAACCCTAGACTTACCGAGCAACACGTACCAACCCTATAGAAAACCAAATGCTAACCCCTTATATATACACCCGAAGTCTAACCACCCTCCATCCACAATTAAACATATACCCTCATCAATAGAAAATAGAATTAGCAGTAACTCTGCTAACAAAGTAATATTCCACCAACATAATGACTTCTACAACACTGCCCTAAAAAGTAGTGGTTATAAAAATGCTAACATTAAATATAGGGACAATTGCAATAACCAAAAGAAAAAAAACAGGAAAAGAAACATCATTTGGTATACACCTCCGTTCAACGAAATGGTTAGTATTAAACTAGGACAGAAGTTCTTAGCTCTAATCGATAAACACTTTCCCACCAAAAGTAGGCTTAGTAATATATTCAATAAGAACACACTAAAATTGAGTTATTGCTGCACTGAAAATCTAGAAGGTATAATAAGAAGACACAATAATAATATCCTGAACAAACCCACTTACCTGAATAGTTTTAATAACTCTACACTTAAATCAGATAATGATAGGGAAAAATTATGCGATTGTAGAAACCCGGTAGACTGCCCATTAGAAAATAAGTGCTGCATCAAATCTGTGGTATACCAATGCACTATATCATCCATGGAGAACCCTAACAATAATATGATATACATTGGGTCCACGAAAAATGCCTTTAAAACCAGATGGAGGCAGCATAAATGCTCCTTCAACAACATAAACTTTAGACATCAGACCTCTCTATCTAAATATTTTTGGCACCTGAAAGAAAAAAATAGGACACCTAAAGTAAAATGGAAAATCATTAACAGGACTAGAACTTGCAAAACTTAGGATGACCCATGCCCTTTGTGCCTCCATGAGAAACTACACATTATTAAGCTTCTAAACAATAAAAACCTATTAAACAACCGGCAAGAATTAACTGTTTTCTGCCGACACAACCGAACTTACGCTCTGAATAACTAGCTAAAAACACGCATACAAAAAAATAAATTTTAAAATCCATAGCCCATATACATAGTTTTAATAACCTACAATAATTGATAACCCTTTAGGAAGTCTTCAAATAACAAACGTTACGGCCTTTTCATATACACAAATCCCTTTCATAAAGAGATATATTAAAAGAATAAAATAAAAATAAATAAATAAATCTCCGTAGACGCTCAAGCCAGACTATGCGAAAACTTCCTCCGTCGTAAATTTAGCCACCCCCACCTTACCGTGACCCGGCATCTATGAAAGTAACTCTATACTGATACAAATTATTAACACCCCACCCCTGCCGATTCTAAACAATCCGCCTTTGATGTTACCATGGAAATTTTTGATTTCAATTCTGACCATACTATTAAAACTCGTAAATTTCAGAAATAAGTCATTCCCAAAAAATTTCACTTGAAGATGGAACAGAGCCTACTTTAACTCAAGTTAATTCAAATATTATTTTGAAGTTTTCGGCTCTTGTTTTGAAACATGAGACCTCTTATGTAGTGTGTTGGAATCATATTTTTAAATAAATAATTATATATATATATATATATATATATATATATATGTCTGTGTGTGTATTGAAATGGATTAAGTTCGACAATTATTTAACATATTTTCTGTTTATATGTTATTTTTATAGATACAATTTATTTAAGTAAATGCTCTGTTTTTTAATTAAACAGTATTAATTACATTTACCGGCCTGCATGTTCGAGAAATTTTGTAGAAAATATGCGTTTTCCGATAGGAATCGAACCTGTATTCCTATACGGAAACATTCAGGCCAGTAAATGTAATTAATACTGTTTAATTAAAAACACATTTACTTCAATAAATTGTATCTGTAAAAATAACATATAAACAGAAAATATGATATCACACACACACACACACACACACATATATATATATATATATATATATATATATATATATATATATATATAGTCAAACCTAGAGAGCCAGACAAACCTACCAAGGTTTCACTTAAGCGTATCGTCGGGGAAAGCTGGCTAAAGAGGTAAAGAAAACTGTATACTTATAGGCGATAAACAAAAGACCAAGACCATATGACCAAACATTAAAAAAAAAAAAAAAATAACACCATTGGGAAGGTGAAGGAGAAATTTATTCAAAACGGCGTCGAGACGGGTGTAGTTATATATATATATATATATATATATATATATATATATAATAAATGCGCATGTCAGTGTGTCACACTTTTTCAACTTTACTCCTATGTAACATTTTGGAATCAGCTGACTCCATGAGCAAATTAAAAACATTTGGGGCTGGATCTGGATCTGCAATCCTGAAATTTTGGATTCCCAAGTTTTATTTACTGCAAATGTTTTTGATGATTTTTTTTTTTTACATGATTTTTTGCAATAAGTTTTTTTGTACAATTAATTATGAAATCCAGCGAAAATCACCCATGAAATAAAAATAATTGTTTGTACAAAAAGTAAGAACCTACATACATCAAATTTTCTTTAAATTAAATGGTAGCAGAAGAATTATCGTTGAACTTTCAAAAGGTAAACTTAAATATTAATGCAATACTTAAATGCAGCGATCAATTTTGAGTTCTTCTGTAGTTTATTGTTGCCTATCGCATCTACTTCTCCCTACCTATTGTGATAAAGGCCCAATCAATTAAGAGCCCTGGGGAATGTTGTCCTTGGCCAGAAGCTGTGGTGAATTGACAGGTGCATTGTCATGGTGGAGTTGCCACTCACCAGATACATGCATCTCTCTTCTTTCTCGACAAACAATATTGACACAGGATTCGTCACTTGTTATTCAAGGAGATCCTGTGCAGCTGAAACCCAATTATTTTTTGGTCAACTGAAAGCAGTTTTGGCACAAACTTGGCAGACATAATTCTCATGCTAAAATATTTAATGAGAATGGGCTGAACTGAACTGTAACTAATATTCACAATTTCTAATAACTCCAGCACTGTGATTTGATGGTCTTTCCAATCAGTTGCTTGCTCATCTTCGATGTTTTCATCAGTTCTGCTCATTGCGGGTTTCTCAGAACTTGTGTCAATGTCAATTTGTCAGCCATCTTTGAGAGGTTTGAACCACTCATACACTTGTGTCCTGCTTGGACATTCTTTTCCATATAATTTCTGCAATGTTGTGTAGGTCTCTGCACAGGTACTACGAAGCTTTTGACAAAATTTGATGCAGATCCTCTGTTCAATTTTCTCTGTCATGGTCACTTATAGAACCTCTGTAGTGTAGTTAGACAACCACACTCTACACACTCTCCTTCCAAGCACTGTTGTAAACAATGGAAGTGAGCAAGAATGTTATAACTTTGTGTGCATGTGTGACAGATTTCAAGGTCAATCTATGCCAAACAGCTTCACTCTGCCAACTTTACCCGCTGTTATGATAGCAACAGTCCTGATGCTTTTTGATCAGAACGTATATATGTTTTTTTCACTTTCTTTTTTTATCTTTTCATGTTTTTACTGTAATAATTAAATTTTGTACCATGCCCCAAAATATCTCTTGCTTTTCAACTGTCCCCTGTCTGCATTCCTTGTGACTTTTCGTTCTCTCTACTTTACACCTTGCAGGTGTCTCTCTGCTTCATTTGTTTCACCTGTCTCTCTACCTTGTGCCATCTGGCCATCTCTCTGTCTCCTGCTTTTCAGCTGTCTCCCTGTCGGCCTGTCTCCTGCCTTTCAGCTGTCTCCATACCACACACTTTTTGACTGTTTTCTTAATACAGGAAGCCACAAATTATATCTTCATATAACAAAAGTAAATATATATTTCTTTTTTGTCTTTCTAGGTACAAGTCTTCAAAATTTCTGATACCTTGTAACAGCAAATGCCAATTACCAACTTTCGTCAATGCAGACTATGAGTTGAGCAGTGTGGCTCTAGCTTGTCGCAATGACCTTCTCCTCCTTATTCTTCACCGCCAGCAAGGGATTGTCAACCAATTTTCATTCCCCATTGTTGATATTAAACAGAAACAAATTCTTGGCATAATGTTGTCTCCAAAAGAAAACATGACCATTGTTCATGGGGACATCACTCCTGACTGTTCGTGCACTGCCATTCTCTTCTTCTCGTTCTCCGAGGTCAGTCGAATGTCGAGCTATGACCTCTACATTTATTCCCACGAGACATTCCAAGTGCTGAAGGTAATCACCTTAAATCATGCCGTGCAACCCTATGTTGCTTTTGATCCCCGTTTTAAGTGGTCACGCATCGCCGTGGCCAACTATGAGTGCCGAGAAAAAGGCATCTGTAATGAACTGGTTACTTATTCGCTGGAAGATTCTAGCATTGTTGTCCGAAGTAATCTTTGTTTGCCTGTGCTTTTTGGCAGCAGCCGGTTTGACCTGTCTTACAGCAAGGACGGAACGTTACTTATAGTACAGAAACTAACTGATAACCGATTTGGAGTTACCGCCTTTTCTGATATCTACCTGTTTAATGCTGATACAATCACCCTGCTAAAATATCTGACTTCTTGCCTACCTGGACTTATTCGAATATGCAGGGTTAATTACCAGTTAGCTTTTTCCCGGTGTGGCAGCTATATGAGAGTGCTTGACCATAAACAGAGTTCTGATGACAGTGAAGTCAGCGTACTCATATATCAAATGCCACGAATTCTTAACTTACAAAGTCAGTGCCGGATTGTTATTTTACAGCAGCTATGTAGGTCATGTGACATTGATCTTCTGCCTTTGCCTGGAACTCTTCAGCAGTATCTGAAATTCCAACCAATATTTCGGTAAATTGGAACTGACTGAACTATTCTGTGAATTTTATTTTTTTTATTTAAAATATTTTTTCTTACTTTGTTTTTAACATATACTCTTTCCTTTTATTTAGGAATTTGTTTAATAATAAAAGATGTTTAAAGAGATATTTTTCGAATTTTATAAAAGTGCTTATGCAAAATTTTTTAAAAATACACTTTAAGAATTTAAATATTTTTATTTAATTTTTTTAATTTCACCAAAACTAAAATCTTATGTTTATTTAAACGCTTCAGTTTGTTATAATTATTTTTTTCCAAATCTTTTTTTTTTTTTTTTTTTTTTTTTTTTTATTATAAAAAAAAAAAAAAAAGCAATTTCTTAATTTTTTTTTCTTTCTTTTATATTTTTTTTTTTATCTCATTTTTTCTTTATTACTTTATTATTTATCGCATTTTATATTTCCACTGGATAAATACACAGCTTTTTGTGATGTTACTGGAAATCTACCAGTAATTGTCAAATAAAATTATATATGTTTTATGTGCCTTTTTAGATTTTTTTCTTTCCTTTTGGAAGCCAACTCAGAAACAGGCAATTGTAAGTTATATGCCAGTCTACAGTAGAAATTCATATAACCATCATCATTGTCATCAGTTTTATGACTGGGCGTGCTCAGAGGATACCACCACAGCTGAGGACCAGATCAGCTGAGTCTCTTTGAATCATCTTGTAGTCCACTCAGTGACATCATCAGCCTTTTTTTTCCCCCTCTGGCTGCTGCTTCTGTTACCTAAGGTGCTACTTTGTTGGATGACAATGGAAAGATTTTTGGCTCTTGTGATATGTCCATGTCATTTCAATTTTCTCTTTTGGACAGTGGATAAGAGAGAGACCTTCCAATGGACCTGTTTTCACCTTCCAGTAGGCCTTTTTCTTGTCTGATGGTGTCTTGCACTGCATCATTTGGGATGCAGTCTACATAGAAGCTATCAAGGAATGGTTCTATAGCATCCCATTTTCTAATGATTAGATTCTTCTCTGTAATTTTTCTGTTATTGTCCAAGATTTGCAAGTGTACCGAAAGATTGAGAAGCCCAGTGCACACCACCATCTGATATATGATTTCAGTCAGATGTTCTTGTCTTTTTAGATAGTTCTGCAACAGTGGCTATTGTCTGTGCTGATTGTGAAATTAATATAAGTATTTTAGTAAATATTTACCGTATTTATTTATTTATTGGCAGATGGATTTCATTAACATTGTTATGCTATTTATGTTTGTGGCAGATTGCAAATACACCTGACTTGTTTTTTACTTTTTTAAAAGGATGTTTTGCTAGTCGGTTTGCACTCAGTTTGGTCTTTTGAACAGTAGAGGTTTATCCCTTGTCTTCTGTTTAGGACTGAGTTTCCAGTTCATTCTAAAGTCTTTTCATTGTCTTTCACTCCCAGTAGCCCCTTTCATCTTAGTGACATTATTGTCTTGCTTAAGGTCATTAGCATGCAGAGGGAGGGGGTCAGGGGGTGTAACAGCTGTGGGCATCCATATCAGGAGAGCACTCAAAGAGTGAAATAAAAATTTTGTTTATGAAATTTGAGATAAAGTGTTTATTTCATGTTTCATCTATTTTTACATATTTAAAACGTCTTCCTTTCTCAGTACTAGGCACTATAGGCCCCGCCTACTTGAGTCTTAGAGGCATCCAATCAAGGAGTTGGCCCCAGGGATAACCAAAATTCAACCTGCTACTGCTTGTGGTTAACTGATATATATATATATATATATATATATATATATATATATATATATATATATATATATGAAGAAATATAGTTTTAAAGTGTGCTATATTTATGGGATAAAGTGCTCAATATCAGAGATAGAGTGTATGTAAATATAAAAGTGAACATTGAAGTCAACACTCAACGTGACCTGATGATTTTGTTTAGCATGAAACAGTCTATCGCCTCTGAGTGTTGACCTTGATGTTCACTTATATAAGTGGACACTGAGGTCAACATGAAACAGCAGTTTTACACTCTGTTTCTAATGTCTCCAACTGAATTCTAAAATGTTATTCATTAATTAAATCTTGACGTTTTCAAGTCTAGTGTTTGCCATTATCTCTCCTGCATAGCCCCAGGAGCTTCATTTCTTCTTTCTCTTTCTTGCATTCATACAACACCACACAGTAACCCTCTACCTGGAGTGGCTCTTGTACCTTGTATTTGGTGAACATTAATTTAAAAAAAAAAAAAAATACATCCCCATGAGGCTGCTGGGAAAAGAGTGTTTTTATTAAGATGTCATCTCTAGATAGATTGCCAACCAAAGCTAAAGAACTGTCTGCTCATTAATTGTGGACTTGTGACAATTTCATCTACCCAGTTTCACTCAAAAGACTTGGGCCAACTCATGACTTGATTTTCATACACTTTCCACACAAATTGGGATCTCTCTAGAATATTATCATCAAGACCGGCCATTGTTCAATGTTAATGTCACTCCTGACTGTTCATCCACTTCACTTCTGTTATTTCTATTCTCCAAGGTTTGTTGAATATTGACTTATGACTGCTAAACCTGTTCACACGAGACATTCCAAGTACTAAAGGTAATCACCTTGACTAATCAACCAAGCAAGATTTGTAAGAATGTAGTCAGAATGTTAACTCTCTAACTATTTGTCCATGCACCCTCTCAAGCTGATACTTGGCACTCCACAACTGTGACCTTGTACCAGACTAAGTTAACAGCACAAAAAGCTGTTTGAACTGCTAGAAAAACTTGATTTATTTAGGAAGGATGTTCAAATAATACAGAATTTATATTGGGGACAAACCGGCTGCATTACAGTCCGAAAATCAATTAAGTTTTTTTTTTTTTTTTTTTTTTTTTTTTTTTAATCAAAAAAAATTTGTCCATGCACCCTCTCAAGCTAATAATTGGCACTCCACAACTGTGACCTTGTACCAGACTAAGTTAACAGCACAAAAAGCACAACAATCACCTGATGAGCTTGTGTAAATGGATGACAGAACAGTAAGAGTAATAAATGGGCATTTGTTTATCTCACAAGATAAAGAATTTTTTTGGAGATAATAATGGTTTAGTGATACAAGTTTTACTAATTAACTTATAGCCGGGGGGAGACAGTTTCTAAAATCAGAATATTTTTGTCTAAATGGTCCAGAATAACCTGAGATAAGTTTTCCTTTCTCACTTTTCAAATTTTCTCACTGTTTGAACTCTAGAATTTGTGCAACCGCAAAGTAAGTTAAATTCTTTTTCTTTTTTTTTTTACCAAGAATAGAAAAAAAAATATTGATTTTCATGACCTGTTTTCTAAGAGAAAACTGAACTTTGTACTTGAATTTTTAATCTGCCCAGACAATTTGAGGTACACAAAGGAAATTTTGTGAAAGGCCATTTTATATTGTTGCTAAAAGGATTTTTTTCCCTGGGAATGAATGGGGGAAAAAACAGAATATCACCTCTCTTGTCTCAATTATAGAAAAAGTCTTATACAAACAATACTCAAAACTTATGAAATTTGAAAGGAACAAACATTTTTTACACAGACATTAAAACAATATAACAAAATAAAATTTTTACAAATTAGGCTTGCACAAAAATTTTGTTTTGTGCAACTTATTATTAATAAGGCAAGATAATAGATCAAATAAAAAAATGATAGGCTCTTAAAAAGATAGACTTTATATATATAAAAATCTAAATAAAGTTGAAAATATACTTTGAGAACGGTGCACCCACCTAATTGAAAGACAGACAGAAGGAGTTTTTGGCAAATCCACTTGCATCATTGGGACTTTTAATTATTTCTTTTCTTTAGTACACAGATTTATTCACAGGTTTCACTTGATTCACATATTTTCTCCATTTTCTTCTGTGAGAAACAGCCAAGCTCATCCACAGATGACTGTCAAAAATAGCTTTTCCTTCTGGAACCGTATTTTTATGCATTCAGGGCAGAATTTTCATGCCTCCTTGTCTTCTAACCTCTGGTTGAAAATTATTACACCTTCTTGTCAAAAATTATCATTACTTTCTGATACCATGAAAGTATTTATAGAAAAGGCACAGGGAAGCTATGTTATGGTGGTAAAAAAGTGACTGATGCCGAGATGCCAGGTCAGGGCCAATATCATTGCAGATTCTTTGTATCTTATCACAGATCTCTAAACATATAACAGAAGCACCAAACCAGATGTGACAACAATATTTAAAGTAAGGATGAATGGTAGACTTATAAATATGTAAGATAGATACCGGCAAGCAAGAAACTGGAAGAGAGTTCCACAAGCAAAAAGTGCAAGAGAAGAAACTGTTAGCATAAAACTTGCAGTTACATAGACACATTTCAACTGTAAAATAATGAGATCTTGCCACCAATCTAGTACTACACTTAAATTCATAAAGTCTAGTTAACAGAGAAAAGCTCATCAGAACAATAACCATGAAAGTATTTATAGAAAAGGTAGAGGGAAGCTACATTGGGAAGGTGACTGAAGCCGAGATGTCAAGTCAGAACCAATAACATGGCAGATTCTTCCTTGAATTTTATTGAGAATCTCTAAATATATAACAGGAGCACCAGACCAAATGTGGCAGCAATATTCAGAATATACAGTGTAACCCGGATATAATAGAAACCCGGATATAAGAGAGATTGTCTCTGGTCCCAAATTAGAGCCTGTGTTAATGTATATATAATAGACCAAACCCGGATATAAGAGACTTCTTCTCCGGTCCCAACAACTCTCTTATATCCAGGTTACACTGTATAAATATATATTTAGGTACTTCCAAAGATTTGCTAAAAAATGCTCCAGATTTAATAAAAACAAAACTTTATCAAAATCTTTGTGTTGAGAAAGGAAAGGAATTTTTATTATTAAATTATATTTTTTTATCCTTTTTAGAACATTGAAAATTTTGGTTAAATTTTTTTTTACATCATTAGATGTATTAAATTAGTATGGAAAATTTTTAGCATCTTTTTACGGTGATTTGGAAATTCTTGCAAAAATCAAATAATTTTTGGATTATAATTAAACTTTCAGGATTTATTCACAAATTAATTACATTATTTTAAAAACATTTTTTTTTACTTTTTTTTTTTTTGGTAAAAATATTTTTTTTACATCCGTGACTCCCTATTTAATTATATGAAATTTTGATAAATTCATTTTTGTACGGCTTAATGTTTATATTACTTATAAGTAGAAGTCCTTGGAGAATTTAAATCTCAATTTTTTTTAAAACCAGACCCCAGTTACAGAATATCTGCTCTGAATTGTAAAATAAAAAATGCAATAAATCTAGCATATTCAATTAGAAATGTTTTTAATTGCTTTTATGAATAAGATATATTATCGATAGTAATGTGTTAAGAAATTCTTTTTTCAATGAATAATGAATTTTTACAAGAATTATTTTCATTTTTAAAAATTTTAATTAAATTAATTTATAAAGTTTTCAATCTTTCATAATTCGGCATTAATTGGTCATGGTTATGTCATATTGATATTAAGTAAATCTATATCTACTAATAAATGGAAAAGTTTAGTACAATTCAATGACCACCAGTATTTTAAAAAGAATTTTGAATTTTTTTTTTTTGTGTGTGTATATATATGTGCCAACTTTTGTAAATATGGGTGTCCATACATGACATCATCAGAAAATAAGAACAGTAACTATAGTAAATTTAAAGTCAGTAAGAAATTAGATTATAGAGAATATTTTCCTAAAGTTTTAAGATTACTCAGTAGTTAAAATTTATGTAAAAAAAGGTGCTCGGGTTATGTTTCTCAAATAAATTTTACAGATATGTCCACTGTAAAAAAACTTCTGTTTGTCAATCTGCTAACACCTTAAATAAACAACTACTGCCATGTTAAAAGTGCATTTCTGCAATATTTTAAAAAAGCAAAATAAAAAAATAATTCCAATCAGTTTAAAATCACTTTGAAATACAGCAAAGTATTTTCTTATTGGAAATATTAAATTTAATGTATTAGCTTGAGATTAAAACTAAAATAAGAGCTTCAACAAATATTTTTCATTTTTAAAAATTTATTTTAAACCTTTGGCGGTACCTATAAAAATGTGTAAGATAGATTCTGGCAAGGTAAATTGTCTACCACAACACAGTTAACCAACTTTCCTAGCAGAAGACCTAGAAATTAGTTCAAAATTAAATAAATTTAATAAATGTTTAACTTATTTGGATATAGTTGACAAAATCCTTTGAAGCCTGAATTAGAAAAACTAAAATCTTCTAATTCAGGCTTTTCATATTCACTTTGAAATAATTATTTATTAGATTTGAATTTTTTTTTTAGCTGTTGTGTTGGTTGAGATATTCAGTTCAAGTAACAAGTTTTTCAGCATCCATTTTTGAATTAAATATAAAATGTATATCACATATCAAAATTTGTGATGTTCCTTCAAGTTCAATGCTTGTGTTTCAGACTGTATTTTTAGTGACCAGAAGGATTTTTTTGTTGGTGTTCTAAAAACATTCGTCCACAACAATTAAAGAAAAATATTAGAAACAAATCATGATGTATTGTTTCAAAACATAACAATTGAATTTATTAAGTATTTGATGTACATTCATGTGAACTGAAAACATTAGACACAGTTGTGTCTCTTAGACTTAGAAATATTTATACTTGAGCTCATAAAGTGAAAATAATTATTAAACTGTAGTTTAGAAGAATAAAGTTCCTTTAGTACGTTTGGAATTGTGAGTTGTAAACCTTGGTAAGAGTTCAGAAGAGATTTTAGAGTTCGTACTTGTGTGAATGTTGGTAATGGTCTTTAACATCTGACCGCAAAGGTTAAGACGGGAGTTCTTCAAGATTACATCTTGGCAGCAAGGAATGAGACGCGAGAGAGAGAGTTTACATGTGTTTTGTTTTTATGAGTTGGCGCCAAAGTAGATCTATTGCGTGGGGGTGATTTGATTGGTCGAAACTGACCAATCAGCAAGCTAGATTGAAGGTGATTAACCAATGAATGCTTGTTATATATTTTGTAAGATGGTGGTGGTGAAAGTTACAACAGGAATAGTGCATTTCCTAGCAGGCGTAACTGGTTGATGTGGAAGATTCCACCTTGCGATGCTTGAAAATATTGTTGTATGTTCCGTTTTTTTATATTTTAATTTAATAAATAAAAGTAAAGTAAATAAATCAAGAAAATAACAATACATTTTATTTCAGATCAAAAATAAACATTAATTTAGGTCAGTCAGTGTGTGATACACACTTAGGCAATCATATATCTTGATACATGACTGATGAGACAAATTTTTTCCCACAGTAGGTTGCCATTTCTTTCTGCATTAGACCAGTTGCTATCTAAAGCTATAGAACCTGGTCTATCCTGCTATTTACCCATAGCTGTGTGGAGAAGAAGAGGATTCATACCTTTCCTAAGGGTATTTGCATGTAAATGAATGTAATGGATTTGATTGGAATTCAAACTTGGTTCCACTAATTCACTGAAAAAAAGCATAGCATAATGAAAAAAGGACCAAAGTAATTTTTTTTATTAAATTTTTTAATCCTTTCTCTTGGTTAAAGACCTTGTTTTTTTTTATTTTTGTCAGCTGTGAAACTTTAGCATTCTGCTACCACTTTTTTTGATGTCAATTTTTGTACAAACTAAACACCAAAGTGGATCACAAAAGCCTTGATATTTCTCTGACTCCTGATTGGTCAATTAATTCCAATATCATGCTTTCGTCTATGCTGGCAAGGTTAAAATTAATTTACCCTCAAAATCTGGCTATGAATTCTCGAGCCAGTCACGTGACATACAACATACTTAGTCACATCGTCATTCCTTCTCTTGCCTTCTCTCATATACAAGATGTAGCTGTAGAGAAATCACATTCATCACCTTAAGGGAAAATGCTATGAAACGTCATGACACGCAACACACAAGCATGCATATATACAAACAACATGCATCTACGAACATTGCAAATCTCTACACTCATCTTATTCACTCCTTCAACTACAAAGACACAGAAAATTAACTTCTAACAGTGAGATTTTCTTCAGCAACAAGAATGCCATAAGAGAGAATACAATTTTCGACTCATCAATTTTTACCAGTCACAAATTTTGTCACATCTTTTGAAGCTAAAAGTTTCTTATCAACATAATCTCAGCTTCCCAGGACATGCTCACTCAATTCATCTCAATCGATGTCATTCCTCTACAGTGAACAAATTTGAGCAGCAAGATACTTCAATATATTTATGCTAATTTCCTCTCACTCAACAAGTTTCTTTGAACTTGCATTAAGAGTAAAACAATTTAGCAGTTAAAGGTAAATAACTCCTGCTATATTATTAATTATAAATGCTACATGTTGACATACACTTTTGCCTGCCATTAAATAATTTTTGGTGTGATCAATTTGCAACTCAGTTTAAATTACCTGAGTAAATTCATTCTTCAATTTTATTGTTGATATAAAAATGTTTTGTTATTTCTAGAAAACATTGTTGTTTTATATTTTGTTTTGACAGGCTTGTGCTATGCAAATAATAAATGTTTGTGGAGATGTTAATTTTGTTCACTCAGTCAAACTAAAAATAGGCTTCTGATCAAAAATATATAAGCAAAGTAATCACTCTGCAACACAAGAAAGACGGGTATTTTATTTAGCGCCATAAATTGATTTGGAAATTCTTGCAAAAAAATGAAATAATTGTCGATTTGCAATAAAACTTGCAGAACTTATTCACAAATAAATTTAAATTATTTAAAAAAAATTTTTTTTTTTTAGAAAATTTTGGTAAAATTTTTTTTTTTTTTACATCTGTACCTACACGCACTTAATTTTATGAAATTACAAAGGATTAAATTTTGATCAAAATATTTTCTTCACAATAACGTACTTGTAATTAACGATTAATTACGATTTTTATTAAAAAAAAAAAAAAGATTTGTAAAGAAAGCTTCTTCCGTAATTTATATGTGCTGTTAATCACACAATTTGATTTAAACATTGTTTTAAATATCAGCGATTATTTTGCTAAAGAAATAAGAATGATATTTTTAATTTTAATATTGAAGAAATAAATATTTGAATACGGATCGGTGGCTTTATTACTTCATTAATCAGTTGCCATGACACTGCCGCTAAATTTCAAAATGGCGGTTATTTATGTTGGTCGTTGGTATGTTTGCGAGGAAGAGCGATATTATCAATTGCTGTGTTTCTTGTGAAATATGTTCCTGGCAGTTGATATTAGTTAAGTGAAAATAAATTCATAGAGGTGTGTTAATCATGTATCAAACGATGAATAAAGAAAGCCAGGATGAGTTAACCGCAGAGCAGTTCCGAAGACGACTTTATTGCCTCTTCGAGAAACGAGGGGTTGTTGATTACTTGAAGGTAAATTGCTGAAATAATCCTTTTTATTATAATTTTCACCTTTCTTATTTGAACATTTTGTGTTTTATTCGATATCTTATTGCAATGAAAATTTCTTTATGTTGACGTGTATTATTGCAGATGCATGACTAACAAAAAGAAAAGTCAAAGTTATTTCTTTTTAGTTTTTTTACTATTTACAATTCTTACGAAATAAACGTATAAAATTATGACTACCCCTTAAAATAGGATGGTCAGGATTCACTTAATTTTTTTTTTTTCTTTTTTTTGCTATTTTTTGATAATGACTTTCTAAATTATTTATTATTTCTGTAGAAAATGGCTTTCTCGGAAAACAATGAAGCGAGTGAGCGAAATAAATATTAGGTTGGTGCAAAAATAATGACGTAATGTCATTTTTTTGACGTTAAAAAATACGTCAAAAAACGATATTATTACATTACGTCATTATTTTTGCACCAACCTAATATCTCTTTAAATGAGACTTCAATTTTAATTAAAAGTATACGGGTAAATAATAAACTAGAGACCCTGATGCAACTCTGTAATTAAAGTCTGGGAGCCTAAGTAAAAAGAAAGATCGCGTTAATTATAAACTGGGGTTTTATCGGACACAACAAATTGTATTATAATTGCAAAGAAAAAGGAAATGTCTTTTTAAAGGTTTTAACTTTTAATCTTCCGTACTTTAAAAATGATGAAAGTTAAGGACTAACGAAAAAAAAGAACTGATGCTTTTATAAAAATGGACACGAAGTAAGGGTCCAGTTTGATATTTTACTTACTTTGTAATTGACCCCCACTAGCACCACACTCGCAAAGTTAATTTCCAGAAGAAATGAAGGTCATAATTAAAAATACATCAAAATACATTAAAAAAAAACAAAAAAAACTTCACTTTTAATAAATTAGTTCAGTGTTTGTCAACCTTTTTTTTTTTTTTACTTCAGGGCACACACATAGAATAACTAAAAGTCTAGAGCAGTCTTTAACTTTTAATTAATAGGGAAAAATTAGTCATGAAATTGGAAAATAGGACACAAACAAAGAAGTTTTCCTGAAATAAGCATTTATTATTAACAGATTACATTGTAAAATGGTACAGTTCAGTTTTCATTTGAAGGGATTTTATGAAGAATCTGCTATTTTTTTTTTCTTTAGAGAAACTGATAGGGGTTGATTTAAATCCCTTGAGGAAGGCAAAAGAGAAAGATTAAATCTCTTTAAAGATTAAGGAATTTAACATCCAGTTTAATATATCAAATGACAGATACATGAAAACTGTCTCTTGGCTTTTTAAAAATTAAGATTTTTAAAATAAAAGAGTAATTCATAAATTCTTTTAACTTGGAACGCACTTGGCAACCTTTCAGAGCACATTAGTACACCTTAATCCACTTATTGAGAAACACTGATTTACATATATATATATATATATATGTATTTTGTTTGAAAATTAAGCTTTATGTATTTTTCTGTTCTATGAATAATTCTTCTAAAAAACTTGTAATTTTTTTAGAGGATCGTTCAAATTATAATGTTAAGAAATGATAAGATGAAGAACAAATAGGAAACATTTATCAATCTATTAGGTTGGTGCAAAAATAATGAAGTAATAATGTCGTTTTTTGGCGTATTTTTTTTTTTACGTCAAAAAAACATTATTACGTCATTATTTTTGCACCAACCTAATAACATTTTTGATTTTTATTAAAGCTTCATCAGAAAATGAGATATAGAGAAAAAGAAAGAAACTCTGATATTTTTTACTTTTGTGTTGTCTGATTTTCATTGGTTAGTCATGTTTCATGAGCATTTGACTTGTTAAACCAACGTTAGTATAATGTGTGGTATTTCGAATTCAAAAAGAGATGGCATGTTAATTTTATGTATCCTCAAAGTGGTAAAGTCATTATTTGCTGACGGAATGAGTTTGGGTCTAGAGACTATTAGCAGTTCAGCAAGACTGTACTGAACAATAGTTAATCTTAAGTCCATCTGTCCTCCTCACTCTACTGCAGATAAAGCAGAATGCTTTGCTAATAAATTCTCTTCCAACTGCACTCTTTACTCTGGAGTATCTCTGCATTATTTTGCTCCTAGAAGAGAATTTCTACTGAGTGATATACACATAACCCTGTCCATGGTTTCTGTTATCATTTCTAAACTAGATCCGGTTTACAGGTTCAGTATCCTTGCAATTGTCCTAATGTGCTTCTGAACTGGTTCCTGTATCTCTCTAACCTTTGCAATAAATACATCGCTACTTTTTGCTTTCCAGCTTGTTGGAAGTCCTCCTCTGTAGTTCCTGTTTTTAAAAACTCTAGTGAATCATCTGACCTTGAATTATCGCCTAATTAGTCCCTTGCCCCCCCCCTTTTTGTTGCAAGATATTAGGCGCTCTAATCAATGCCAAATTAGTTAAGCATCTTACTTCACATGACCTCATTTTGGGTACACAATATGGCTTCCATTTCTCCAGGTCTACTGCTGATTTGTTAACAGCTATCACTGAATTTGTCTATCAAGCTTTAGATAAGACTGGCAAAGCTTGGGTTGTGGCTGTAGATATCTCAAAGGCATTCTCCTCAAGCTCAATGGCTACAGTTTTTATAGTTCAACTTTAATTTCAGTTATATAACAATCACTCAAGATAATCCTTTACAACTATTAATTCCTGTCTTCGTGGCAAGTCTGCCAGATCCGACAAAGTATCTCTAATTTTAAGTCATGGCATGCAATTAAAGCCACTTGATGATCATTTTGGGTAATTCCAACATTATCAAGGAGCTTGAATTCTAGTATCAGGAAGTAGCATCTCATAATTTTGACACTTGTTGTATTTTTGGTCAGATAAAATCATATAGTCAGCCATATTCATGTTCCCGTCTCAAAATCTGTATATGTAGCATAGAACTGATGTATTTTGTTCTTTTCCAATGGTTTGTCCAGTTCTTCCAATAAATAATAAATGCCATTGTTATTATTTCCATAGCCACATTTTAATTTCTTCTGCAAAGAGCGCTAATACAAATATCCTCTTTTCCCTTGGTCAGTCGCTAACTGTCACATCTGTTTTCCAATGGTTGTAGGATTTCTCTTCATCAAAAGTTGGATTCTTATAATTTACTAATGTCATTTTTTTTGTTGCTCATGAACTACACTTCTGCTACCAATGGATATTTATTGCATAAAAATACAATTATGGCACAAGGCCAAAAAAGGGGGGGTTGAGGCTGGTTTTCACTATCTTATACCTAGCTAATCTGATTCACAACCCATTCACTCATTACAATTTACACATTCACCACAAAAACTCGTCCATCGCCAACCAATCCTCCATACACCATAATACCACATCCTCTCAAGGGAGACCTACAAAACGTGCCCCATGCCATAAAATTTAATGATAATAACTTATATATACAATTCTAAAAATGAAAAATGAGAGGGAAGGGAGATGAACCCAATAACAAACTAAACAAACACAAAGTAAACTAAACATAAGTAATGTTAGTAAGGTCCATCCAACCCTCAAAAAAAGGAGAGGTCGCTGTATTCTGCCCGTTGGACAAAATCAAGAAGCTCTCTCGCTAAGAGAGAGGGAAGGAAAAAAAATATCTACAGACATGGGGAATAAAAAGCTGATCCAGTCAGGATAAAAAGAGGGCCAAAAACAGACTGGGGAGGTTGGGAATCTCGACTTGGATCATAACCAAAGAGGCAGCCAGGAACAGGCCAAGAACAACACTTACTCACATTAACCAAGTACACAAAGGCTTCTGCTACCAATGTTGATCTGGTCTGATCTTATTTCACCAGGCAAATAAATTTATATAGAACTCAATGGGCAGAACCCATTTTAACTGAAGTTGGAACAGTTCAACCTATTAAAGCACAAGTTTACATTAGCTAAAGGCTATCAGTTCAATACTTGTACCAGGTAGTAAATAGACATTCAAACTATTTAACACCTCAACAGACTAGGACAACGAATGGCTTGTAAGTTTTAATGCTTCCAAAACAAAACTGCTTTCATTTAATCACCATAGAGAACCTTTGCTGCCTGTCATTTGCATGGTTGATGCTAAACTCCAGGAGAGCAACACTCTGAACTTTCTTGTACCATTGATATGAAGTGGAATGATTATATATAAAATCAATTGCTAGGTCTACTGCTAAGATAATTGTGTGTTGTATCAGATAATTCTTCTCATCAGAATCCCTCCTGCACATTTATAAATCAACCATTGATCCGTGCTTTGAATACTATTGCTATGTCTGGTCTGGTGCTCCTACTATATATTTGAGATTCTTGGCAAAATTCAAAGAATGTTCTGTATCAATGTATCAGTCCTGATTTGGCAACTTGAAGCACTTTCCCACCGACATGACCTCTCTCTGTCTTTTCTACATATATTTTCAAGGCAAATGTTCTGATGAGCCTTTCTCCTTACTGCCTTGATTACATTAATTTAAATGTGCAACGAGATTGACAGCTAGGTCTTACCATTTTACCATTGAACTAACTAGTTGCAACTGTCAGTTCTATTCTAATAGTTTCTTTAATCACCTGTGGAACTCCCTTCCAATTTCTTGCTTTCCTGATACCTACAATCTTCAAAAATTTAAATGTGACTTTAATTCTCCCTGAATCCTCTTTCTTTATTGTCCTTTTCCTCCCTAAAGTATTCTCGTTCTCTTTCATCCCCAGTAACATCCTACATACTAGTCACTTTATTACCTTTTTTTTTTTTTTTGTTTTTTTTTTTGTGGTAAAATGAATATAAAAAAAGAACACAACTTTACTGCTACTGTGTGTCATTTTTTTTATATAAGTAGCAGTTTTTTTGTTTTTAAAGTCCATAATGGCAGTAATTTTAAAATTACTGGAAGCTGAAGAGAAGAAAAAGATGTGTTTTTCTCGGAACTCTGTTCATGTTTTAACAAAAAAATGTAAGTATTAGGTTGGTGCAAAAATAATGTCGTTTTCTCACATAGTAACATGTGAGAAAACGACATTATTTTTGCACCAACCTAATACTAATCCCAAGTTATTATTTTTGGTCAGAAAAAAGAAATGCAACTTTTACCTCCTTTTTAGGCTTCCATACTTTAAAAACATGTATATTTGTGTAAAGATTGCTATAAAATAAGTGTCCAGTTTTGCTTTATATGTATATTGCAGATTACCCACCCAGTACTTTAAAGTCATTTAACTCACTCCTACTTTAAAATTTTTCTCCAAAATTCAAAATATTCAGAAGAAATGTTATGTTCAAAGTAGACCAAACTGCATTCCAAAAAATACGTTTTTGTACAAGAGTGAACTATTTCACTAAATTCAGTCTTTTTTTTTAATCATTTCCTACCAAGCAAGGCAATAAAACCACTAAGACACAAGGAAGGGATTAGTGAGTGTGAGAGAATGAGAAAAATATACTATTAAGGAGAGAGAACACTAAAAGAACAGGATTAACAAGACAAGTTTTTGATTGACATTGCATTTAAATTTTTAAAGATCAAAACTGACAGGGAAGCAAGAAGCCAGAAGAGTTTCACAAGTGAGAAATGTGGTAGAAGAAACTGTTAACATAGAACTTACAGTTATATTTAGACATTTCAGTTGTAAAATAAGATCTTGCCATCAATCTAATACTGTGCTTAAATTCATAAAGTTTAGGTACCAGAGAGGAAAGTTCCTTAGAACAATTACCCTGAAAGTATGCATAGAAAAGGCACAGGGAAGCTATATTATGTACGACAGTGGGAAAGTAATTGAATGCTGGCTGCTAGGAAAATTGCTTCACTATGTTGTGCTAAGCAATTTCTCTTGCCAGAATCTATCTTGAATATTGCTGCCACATCTGGTCTGATGCTTCTACTATACATTGAGTGATTCTTGACAACATCCAAAGAAGAATCAGCAGTGTTTTCACTTCTGACCTGACATCCAGGCTTCAATCACTTTCTCACCACCATATGTAGCTTCCCTATACCTTTTCTATAAATATTTTAATGACAATTTTTCTGATTAGCTATTGTCTTTGGTACCTTGACTTAAGCATAGTACAAGATTAGTAGCTAGATCTTATCATTTTATTGTTGAAATTGCTAGAGGAATCTGTAAGTTCTGTTTTAATAGTTTCTTCTCTCACACTTCTTGCCTGTGGAACTCTTCTTCCAACTTCTTACTTTCCTGTCAACCACGATCTTCAAAAATTTAAATGCAGCATCAATCATTATCTTAATTCTTTTTGAAACCCATTCTTTTATTGTCCTCTCTTCTCAATAACATTTTCTTAGTTTCTTTCACTCTCAGTAATCCTTTGTGTCTTAGTGGCTTTATTGCCTTCCACTCATCAAACCTTTGTTTCTTGTGATCTTCATTAGTCCCTCACTCTTCAAACCAACACCATTCCTTAACAGTTCCATGTGTTTTAGTCTTCTTTTTTTCCTGTTTTCTGTGTTTGTGCTCCCACAAGAGTGCTTTACTTAAGAGCTCATCTTTCCTCTTCCAAATCTACCTAATGGATTAGCAGTCCTCAAATCTGTAAGGATTACATTACACTTTGCAGTTATTTGTAGAGTTCCTTGTTTGTTTTGTGCTTTTGTATATCACGTATAAACCAGAGCTTTTCCCGTGTATGTTCCATGAAGCCTATCACTCATCTATTTTGTTAAAGTCCAGTTAAACTATTCACGCTATTTTTTTTTCTCTTCTAGACTCAGATGCGGCACTTGTTAGTTGAGGAGCTTCAGGAATGTGTTCCAGGTGGAAATATTCTCAAGAAACGGGACCCTGAAGCTGCCAAAGATGATAACTCCCTTTTGTTGAGGGCAGCAAACAGTCTAGTGGCCAATCATCTCCAGAAGAATGAATATGAATACACAATGGGAATATTTGTTCCCGAGACTGGCACATATCCAGACAAGGTAAGTAATTTGCCATTTCTACATATGACAAAATGTAGCCGCAAATAAAATTAAACCTTGCTATTAATGCCTTATCTCTTTGTTAAGTACTTTAATTACAAAGACATCTTGCCTTAAAAATATTATCTTTCAGTCATATACTAGTCAAAATGGTTTTTTTTCCGACTCTTTGTTATGACAAGCCACATATGTTTCATTGGATTTTTGCAAAAACTTCACTACACCATCTTTTAAATAATGCTATGAAAATCTGAGAAGTGTCTCTGAAGCTCTCTTAGTCATTTGGGGGATGTCATTTACAAGTCTTTGGATAAATTCAAAAGCCAGGAAAATGAGTTTTACATGGACTTGTGGAACCAGGGAAATTGTGACTAAATCCATGACAGCCTACTACATTTCAAATGGAATCTGTGCATATGCTAAACTATAAGGATCTCCTCGCTGGGACTAGCTTAGAAATAAATATGATATGGGAGCCATTATTAATAAAGAAAGAGAAAGAGGCCACAATAGAAAAGAGAAACCTTGATGAGTGCATGCAAGCTTCAACAGCAGCAGTATTCATCAGCAGGCAGGTTAGGTTTAAGGCTCCAATTTCACTGCTCAGCATTATCCCACAATAGCCTGGTAGATTAAATCATTGGTTCATGAATTTGGTGATATAGTGAATATGCGAGTTGAATCCCTGGGCTGGGTAGTGTGTACTTGAACTCAGTGGAGACGAAGTGAGCAATAATTGAACAGTATTAAGTTGGGACTAGACAACATGTCTCTAGATAAGGTTAGCAGAACAAGAACAATCTACCTCCATAGAATAAATAAAGGATTCTATTTGAAAATTCTCTGAAGGTTACCCGGATATTGTGAGATCATTTGTATAGATATTTACTAGTGGTTTGGGAATGTTCCTGAATAGATTGTTGATATAAAGCAGGAAAAGGGTAGGACCAAGGAGAGAGTCTTGGGGGACACCTGCATTGATCTCATGGGCTTCAGAAAACTGGCCATTAGCAATGATTTTTATGGACCTACCCAATAAGAAGAACTGGTAGGTTATCTATTGTCACCATCTTGTTGTTGTTATCAAGTTTCAGCCATTGTGTTGGAAAGAATTCATCAGAGGCTTGTTGATCCAGCTAGATTAAATAAAGTGTTCAATTTAAAATTCCCTGAAGATTATCTGGATCAGCGAGCACCTGATGAGGGCCAAGGACACAATGGCCAAAATATTGTGACAATTATTAAAAATGAATCAAAATGTGAGAGTTTTAAAAATGAATCAAAATGTGAGAGTTTTAAAAATGAATCAAAATGTGAGAGTTTTAAAAATGAATCAAAATGTGAGAGTTTTAAAAATGAATCAAAATGTGAGAGTTTTAAAAATGAATCAAAATGTGAGAGTTTTAAAAATGAATCAAAATGTGAGAGTTTTAAAAATGAATCAAAATGTGAGAGTTTTAAAAATGAATCAAAATGTGAGAGTTTTAAAAATGAATCAAAATGTGAGAGTTTTAAAAATGAATCAAAATGTGAGAGTTTTAAAAATGAATCAAAATGTGAGAGTTTTAAAAATGAATCAAAATGTGAGAGTTTTAAAAATGAATCAAAATGTGAGAGTTTTAAAAATGAATCAAAATGTGAGAGTTTTAAAAATGAATCAAAATGTGAGAGTTTTAAAAATGAATCAAAATGTGAGAGTTTTAAAAATGAATCAAAATGTGAGAGTTTTAAAAATGAATCAAAATGTGAGAGTTTTAAAAATGAATCAAAATGTGAGAGTTTTAAAAATGAAAAACAAATTAGTTAAATTTTTCTGTATAAATAACTTTATTTTTTATTGAAACATTTCAAATATATCACCTTGAACGATTTCTAAAATATTTATATTAATTAATTTTCCTGCTCTGAGTAATTTTTTTTCATGTTTTAAGAATTCTGTTTTATGCATTCATTTTCTATAGAAAGCATTTTAGTAAGGGACTAGTAACATTTCATCCGTTGGGGAAAGTGGTTGTAGGGTTGAGAACTAATTCATCACCCACAATGCTGTGTAAATGCTTTTGAACTCTGTCATGGTTGGAAAGTGATAATCTAGCAGTACCAATCCAAGTATAACTGCAATACTCCATTTTTGATCTGACTCTTGTCAAGATAGAGCTTGGCAGTAAGAGTTGGGTACTTTCTGGAGCAATATAAGAAGCTGGCCATTTTTCCAGATCTTTTACTGAGGGATCATATATATGAGTTCCACTTGAAGTGGACGTTCAGGGCATGGAGCCTTTTTCAGAGTGGAAAGATCCTGCTGAACCATAACACACCAAACACACACCTGAAATGCATTTTAGCTTCACCTTACAGTGTATCCCATTTATATAACAATAATACTAGCACTAAGACAATCCAATCAGAACTTGACTATACATGCAGGTGGGACATAAGGGTTGCATCTATATGCATTAGAGCTGTATTTTTGGTATACAAGGGAGCAGCCACCCCCAAAAGTTTGGGAACCACTGATCTAAAAGAAGGAAAACCCTGATTTTTAAACCTCTGCTGCCTTGCAGTCATATCGAAACCTAGAAAAGCTATTGAAGTAAATCCAGACAGAAAACCTGGAGTGGAACCCTCAAAGATGGTTGCCTGTCAACACTAGCAACTCATGCAGCCAAGCCATCCCCAAATATAATGCCCTGTAATCCTTTGGATCTTGTTGGTATGGCCGAGAGGGGTGGGGCATATAGTCTGGGCAAGGCATGGTCTCCATATACCATTGACCAGGCTTGTTCCTGGAGAGGTTACTACAGCCTCATTACCAGATGACTGAATTTTTGATCAAAGGGTGCTACCTTTATCTTCTGAAGTAAATGGATACCTACAAGAGATGAATAAACAAATTATTAAGACCTTTTTATGTATCTACATTCTTTTTTATAGATACAAATATTTAAGTAATGCTCTGTTTATAATAAACAGTATTAAACAACATTTACCTGCTTGAATGTCCGAGAAATTATCATAGAAAATATGTGTTCTCCGACAGGAATCGAACCTGTATCCTATACGGAACCATCACATAGCTTGACGTGCTTTTACTGATTTCGCCACAGACTATATGACAGTTCGGGGGTGGGGGTGATTTTCCTTAGTTTACTAAGCTCCCCTCCCCACTTTTTCGAAGGTTGACATGACAGACCTCATTTTTTAATCAAAACACTTAAATTATTTTCATTAATATTTTTCTATTGTTTTAGTTTCAGCAAAATTGCCACCAATAAATGGTTATTTTTATTAACAAGTGATTATGTTAATACAAAGCTTTGCTTTTTGTTTCTTCACAGATGTTTTCCACGGCTGACCTGCTGCAGCTGCTTCATATTAATCCATCATCTGAATTGTATAAAAGGCTGGTAAGCTGTTCACTGTTTACTTCAAATAAGGCTTCACAAGAACACAACTATTATTTACACAACACAATTATTTATTTATATACAGACTATTGTCCTCATCTTTGTTGTTATCACAACATACTTGGACTTCCTGGAATCAGTAAGCAATAACTGAGCAGTACTAAAAATAAGAGGCTTACAGCCATATCACGTTGAAACACCAGTTCTTGCAAGATCACCAAATTTAAGCAACATCAAGCCTGGTCAGTATCTAGATGGGTGATCACTTGGAAATACCATGGGCGTAATGGATAATGGCCAGGGATTGGAAATTGGAGATCTGAGTTTCAAATCCGCTTGAGTTCTTTATGGTAACTTATATACAAATACTCTTGGGAAAGGCATGAATCCACCAGTAAATCATTATTTCAAAAAAAAATCTTACAATCTAAAAATATTTTCTGTCTTTAAATAACCTGCAAAAGGTTGATAAGTCATAAAGCAAAAATCGGTCAATCAATCTAAAGATAAGAACTAGATGAGATATCACTAGACATGGGCAGTGGAATAAGAAAAATCTACCTCCATAGATTAAATAAAGGTTCAGAATTCCTTGTATCTACCTCGATTGATATACACTTGATGAAGGCTGAAGAGCACAATGGCTGAAATGTGATAACAACAACAAAGATGAGGACAATAGTCCCTATGTAAATAGTGTAAATAATAACTCCTCATCTTAAAAATTCAGGGAGAAAGAACTTAATTGATTTGGATGGAGGGACTTGATTGACATTCTTTCAAAAACAAATACAGGTTGGCTGTCACCAATCTAGCAATTGGTAATCCACTTCCATCAGTTTTCTACCATTAATTTCCACAAGAGCACTTTCATATTTACTGGGTTGTTGCACAAGCCTGCAACTACTGTTTTCTAGCACTTCCTGCTGTTTTTGAGCACGTTTAAACCCTGTTAACGTACTTTTACATATCCTTTTGTATATTTCTGTTATAACCTGAAGATGCTTAGCTGCAGTCATGATTTCAATGAATACAAGAAGTTCTTCTTGTAGTGTGAAGCTCAAACGCCATACGTTGATCATAACAAATGAGGTAGAACTGAAAAAACTTGACAGTGGTATGTTTGCATCTAAAGTTTATGACATAGAAAAATAGAAAACATTACTTTCTATCAATAATCCATCAAAATCACTTATCTGGCACTCTATTAGTCTCAGTGATAGTGTATTAATGATGGTCACACTGTACAAGATTTTTAACACGAGAAGAAGAAATTATTTTTCAGGAAAATAGTTTTCTGAAGTCTACTATTATTGCTCTCTCTAGTATTGATGGGGAGGGCTTTCTTTCATAACCATTTGAATTAGTGTGGCATCTCAACATCTGTGTTATGTCATGATTTTCTCTTCAAGTTATATGTGATATCCATTTTAGTTGTTGCTACTGTTGAAAGTCCTCGAGTGATGTGCTTTCTGTTCTTTGGTTAAGTTTTTTATTTGTGATTCTATAGGAAGAATAACAATGGTCCTCAGTAAGACCTACATGCTTCATACAGTCAAAGGCATTTTTCACCAATGATCTGAAAAAACATTTGTATACAACTGACAGTTTAGATATTTCTGAACGAGTTTGGTGTCATGCACGATATCCATATGAAAGTCTCCATGTTTGATTTCCTTATCACCTGTACTAAATCTGTTATAACTAATCCATTCATGCACATACGTATTTAGTAATTCTACATCCTGAATTTTTATGATGAATTCATGGTAGGTGCTGCTATCACTTCTTTCTATTCCAATTCCAGGTCATAGTTTCTGTTTTGGAAACGTTTATCTTGAGTCCTGTTTCTTGGAATGCTTCGGAGAGGATGTTGATTTTTTTTTTTTTTTTTTTTTTTTTTTTCGTTCAAGATTATTCTTATCCCAACTATGAATACTTATGTCAGCAGCCTAGTCCCTCCCCTCATCATCAGTACATTGGCCTTGGAAGAGAAAGAATGTTGTTTTCTATTAATAGATTTGTTTGGGATATGGTATGGAATGCTTTAATTAGTGCCCATCTCTTTGTACTTGTATATAGTATAGAAAGATTAAATAGTGATGGTCAACCTGTATTTTATAAGGTCTGTTGCTATTAATCTGGATCATACTAAGGCATTAAAACAAAAACTGAAAAACAAGTTTAAGGTTATAATACCGCTGAGATATCCTTGAATAAGTTACTAAGAGTGAAGCAAATAGAATGTAAGAAAATTCAACTTCAAATTGAAAAATACTTCAATGTTGCTCTTCAGTAATTAGATAAGAACTCTTGTTTTCAGCATGATTTGAATGTGAGCCATAAGTACTTTTTATTTCAACACCTTTTTCCTGCATTTGACGTTACTGTTGGCTGACTTAGGATTTTCTTTTTTTTTCTTTTATGAGGTTGCTTTTTTGCAGAAAGGAGGGAAAAGTTATGATTTTCCATTTATCCTTCTATAATTGGCAATATTTTTCTAGGGAGAAAATTTAAGGTACAAGATTTTGACACATTACTGGCCATAATTGCTGAAACTGATTTCCAGACTACATCAGCATAAAATGTATCTGTATCTCTACATATGCACAAATCTCTTGTATTAAAGCAATTTATTTAAAATTTAAGATGGTTGGGATGCTTATTTGTCCAAACTATGATACTTTATAAATTGTTAGAATTTTTGAGACAAAACAATTTTGTTATTAAATTTTTGTCTAGCTTTTCTTTCCTCTTTTTGCTTTTTATCGCAACTCTCATGTTTGACATTTTTTTTTTTTTTTTTTTTTTTCAACAGCAAGTTTGATTTTCAACATTGTGCTAAAAGCATTTGTTTTGATCATTAACCAATATGCAATGCACTCAGAGCAACTGTTATCGATGACATAGAACGGGAGGTAAACAGATGTGCTTCATGTCGGAAGTAGTGTTGTGTTGCGAGCATGGTTTTAATTAACTTTGTTTATTTTGGATCTTCATCAGATCCAACTTGATGCCTGTTTAGCTGTGATCTGGAAACAGTGTGAAGTGATGGCCACCTCCTAAAGGAAGAAAATGATTGACCATACAAAGAAATCCATGGCTCTTGGCCTCAATAGGTAGCACATGACATGTCCACCTCTTTTCCACGCAGTCGGATCACAGCGATTTGTAGCAGCTTTTCTTTCACTTGTGTACCTCCTCCATGTTTACCTCCCATGGAACCATTAATTCTACTAGGAGGACACAATTCTTTCAATCAGACCATGTTACAATGTCATCAGAGTGTGCGTCTGTCTTATGTTTACTGGGAATTGCAGAGGTCTAAAATCAACTAACACCCTCCAATCATGTGCTCCATTCAGTAGCGTCATGTTGGGAGTTATTTCAGTTTTCTCATTCATTTATTTGAGTAATTGTGAGATTTTTGGTGTCTGGGCAGCTGGTTGGAGGGTTATTGAGTTACAATTACTAGATAGATCGTGAAGCAAGGCTAAAGAGCTTCTATTTGCTCATCAGTTGAGGACTCAGGACTTAGTGTTAACACAACTGTCAATGGCTTCTGAACTGTTCCATCTACCCAATTTCATTCATCAGTCAAGGGAACTTCACAAAAATATTATACATGGGGATCACTTCCTCAGGCCAATATTATCAATAAATCACCTAAGTTGACCATGTTGAGATTTGAACCTGGGTCTGAGTTATTTAATTGGCATTTTCTGTAACATATTTGATTATTCATAATCAAATATATTACAGAAAATGTTAAGAAAGGCATGAATCCATTTCTCCCTGCACTGTCTCTCATTGCCAGATATCTTAACTAAATTATATTGGAGAAGAGAGTGGATGTGAAAGCCCTTGGCCAAACCACTCTCTCACAACACACTCACCTCCTCAGAATATGGTTAGAAAAAAAGCTGTTATTCTCATTATCAACCTTGACAAGGACAGATAAATTTGCATACCATGTAATTAAATATTACAAATGATTTTATATTTAAAGATTTTCTTTTTTTTTCCTTCTCTTTGCAGGTTTCTCAATTTGCTAGTTACTCAAAAAAAGGTAAATTGTTTTTATATACCAATTTTTATTTTATGCGATTAATTGATTTTTTTAATCCAACATTATTACTATAAACGTCATTTTAGTTGGTACACATGTTTGAGCTGATATCCCTATTTTTTAATGTTGAAATTAATGCCTACTAACTTAGCCTATCAAAAAGATTACATTTTCTTTACCAGATGTTAATTTCCCTGTTTTAAAAACTGGAATGTTTACTCAAACATGTATTCGCTAAAATAATGTTTATATTAGGTTGTCACACATGGAATGACGCACTTTATAGGAAATGAATAAAACACTTCTGAAATTTTAAATAACTAATTTATTTAGTTGAAATAGACACCATGTTGATAAATGACTTTTCTCCAATGTACCTCTAAATTCTTGATCCCATCTTTAAAAAATTCTCATCCTTTGATGTGATAAATTGTTCAAATTCTTCGATTACCTCTTTCTTATTGGAGAACGTTTTATAGCTTACGAAAACCTCAAAATGCTTAAATAGGTGATAATCGGTAGGAGAGACATTGGGTGAATATGGGGGGTGAGGCAAAATTTCATAATTCAGGCTATGCAGCTTTTGGACAGATGCTTGAGAAGCATATGGCTGTGTGTTGTCATGCAGCAAAATTGGGCCATCTCTATTCACAAGTCTAGGATGTTTCTTTTTCAATTTTTCATTCTCCACAATACGAGGTTGCAGTTACTGTTTTTCCCTTGAGGCAAGAATGAATAATGAATAACCCCTTTGAAAGACCACCATATAGTAACCATTAACTTTTTAGGGTGCAGTGTAGGTTTTGGGTAGTTTTGGTGTTTCCCTTGCATCTAACCACCGGCCTATCCTCTTACTGCTGTCAAAGAGTATCCATTTCTCATCAATGTAAAAATGATTCTTTTTCCCAGTTTGTACTCGTACAGTAAGATAACATTGTGTCATTATAATTATTTTCATTGGGCTTGGGAGTAACAATATATTGAAAGAAAAATTCTCTCAAAAAAGTCAGGAATAAGTCAAGATTTTTTTATATACTAAGGAGGAGGTTACTTTATTAGACGACCTGATCAACAACTAACCAAAACACGTGTCATTTCATATATGGCAACCTAATAGTGATAATAGAATTCAATATTTTGCACTTTCAATTTCTTTTATAATCTGAACCTCAAAATTATTATGCAGTGAAGATCAGGCTTATGGTCAAGTGTAATATATTCAACAGTATGACTAAACAAAGATGGTATAGGTGATATGTTCAAGTGACATGTTAGCAGAGGTTTATCTAGGGAAAATAGTTCTGCTGTATAAATATCTGTTACCTATAATACAAAGTTAAAAAAATACAACTTGAAACACACACACACACACACACACAAACACACATATACAGAGTCATGTACATTGATAAATGACAGTCATAGGCTGCCCTACACTATGTTTCAAGGACATTTTCAAGAGAGACCTGAAACTCACAGGCATTGATTCTGGTAGCTGAAAACCATTAACAGATAATTGCAGCAGCTGGTGCCATGCTGTTTAGGGAGGAGTCAAGAAGGGTGAGAAAAAGCAAAACCTACTGTTAGAGATCAGAAGAGAACAAAGGAAGCAATCTCAGACCTTCATTCCACATTCCTGCTTCATCTGCCAAAACCTGTAGGAAAGAGTGCCATGCAAAGATTGGACTGTTAATCCACTCCAGACAATGCTCACAAAAGCAACTGAATTTTGACCAAACAGGATGCTTATATTATCTCATAAAATAAATGGATGCCTACTATTATTACTACTACTACCTACTATATATTAGGCAGCAACTTTTATTTTATACATGTTTCATTGCATGTAATGGACAAAGGAAAAATTTTTCTAATGTTCTTACTGTTTGCCATTTAAATTCTTACTGAATTTTGACCAAACAGGATGCTACTATTATCTCATGAAATAAATTGATGCCTACTATTATTATTACTACCTACTATACATTTAGTCAGCAACTTTTCTTTTATACATGTTTCATTAAATGTAATGGAAAAAGGAAAAGTTTTTCTAATGTTCTTACTGTTTTCATTTTCGGGAGGTTAAAATGATTACTGTCTCAAGCGCTTTCAGCCAATTCATTATCCATTTTCAAGCGGTTCATTGTTAAAGTGTTTTTATTTTGTGGAATTAGTAGAAATTCTAAGCTGTTTTAGAAAAGATGTGGTTGTGATTCCATGTTGGGGAGTCTTTTAAAATGGTGATGTTATTTACAATGATTTTTCTATTAGAGGTAGGTAGTACCTAAGTACTTTTTATGGCACTGAGATTACTTAACCTTCATTACATTGTATGTGACTTCATTTGCTGTACAAAATGTTTATCCTGCTAATGAAGATAACTTGGATCCCTGTATTTGAATTTCATAGTTGTGTTGTCATATCCTGCTATGGAAACATAAAACAACTTTAACAATAATGATACTGCAATTGGGAAGCCTTGAAAGTGGCTTGCAGTGGAAAGGGAAGTAATATTAAAAATGCAGAATGCTAAAGGTTAAGGGGTTTGTCAGCCTTTGATTTATTGTGGCCAACATAGGCCTTATGTAGTGATTTTGTTTATTACAAAAGTAATAGTTTTGTATGGATGGGGCAGTGAAATTGATAAACTACACTTGTGTTCTTGAGTTTAGATTTGCTAGGCATGTTGTTATATTTGAAGGGAATTTAAAATTTGACAATATAATGGTGCCACCTGTTGAACATAATTCTAGTAGGATAAAAAAAAAATTGCATTGAATTAAAAGATAGTGAGATATAGGTCCAGTTTAGACAAAAGTCAAAAAGGTAGACAAAGGTTTGGTTTACAGTATAGACTGCAAGTATCTGCTTAGTAGTTTTTTTTGTTTTTTTTTAATCAGTGTCTTACCACTTTGAAGGACATAGTATAGTTACCATATTCTAAGCCTCACTGACAATAAATCAGTCCAGGTAATTTTGGAATGACTATATAAGTTTATTTCACCATCCAAAAGTAGAATATTTTTATGAAACATTTTCATTAGTTAAAATGGCATAAAGGATAAAAGCAGTTGCCATTAATTTACATTGGGAATATTAATAGGAATTACTTGTTTGATTTGTGATATTTCAGAGATACTGGAGAAACCAGTATGAATTTTGGTCTTTTGTAAAAATGGTGTAAAGTGGACTTTGAAAAACTAAAAAGCTAGGAAGCGTTTTCCAACATTTTACTTATTATAAAATGCAGATTGTGTGTGTGTGTCTGTTACATTTATATATTGGATCGGATTTCCTACAATTTTCAACCAATTTCAACAAAACTTCACAGGTCTACGTAAAATTACCTTGCGGTGGTTCTAACAGCGCCAAAAATTGGAAAAACACAATTATTTTTGCACAAAATCAATTTGAAAACATGATTAAGAGGCATTAATGAAAGGGGGACAACTCACTTTGAGTTATACTTATTATAAAACCCAAGTTGGTTGGTTGTGTGTGTGTTCATTTATATATGGGATCGGATTTCCTACATTTTTCAACCGATTTCAACAAAACTTCTCTTTTTTTTTTGGCAGGTAGTGTTTTTTATTGTCTTGCACACTTTTTTCTTTAATTTTACATTCAGAATGCTTTAAAAATTCCATTTACAAGACAATTGTTTATAATAAAATTCTATTCAATCGGTAGACTCATAACGATTGAAAACAATGTTGTTGTTTGAGTTTGGGTTTGACCAATTTGTAAAAAAAAAAAAAAAAAAAAAAAAAAAAAATAATTAAGACATGCGTGGCCGTCAACCTTAAACAATAATCTTTGTCAATTTTATTTTTCAGTCTTTATGATGATCGATACTTGATCTATCTCTTACTGTTACATCCCCGGGCAACGCTGGGCTCTACTGCTAGTATGCCATACTATATTTACAGCAGTTGGATCAAAGCAAAAATAAACTATTACTGCCATATCTGGGATGGAGCTGCTAAATCTTCACTTTCCAGTCATTCTGCAATGCTTGATATTTACAAGAGTCAGATTAGATACAAAATGGAGTATTGCTGCCATATATGGACTGGAGCTGCTCAGTCTTCACTTTCCAGTTCTTCTGCAATGCTTCATCTTTACAAGATTCAGATTAGTCCCAAAATGACATAATGCTGCTATATATGGACTGGAGCTGCTCAATCCTCACTTTCCAGTCCTTCCGCAATGCTTTATCTCTATGGACAATGATGATGTCTTGCTGGAACTGCTACTGCTAATGGCTGGAGCCATGGGCCTACTGTCGGCTGTTGAAACTGATTCTATACTTTGGCCCTAGTCATCTGTGCTGCAAAATCATAGTATTTTTTTTTTATGTTTTGAGGTCTTTTTATATCTTGAATCAGTTTTACAATTGCTAGTTCAGCTTTTTCTTTTGGTTCTTTTTAAAAAAAATATGTGCCAACAGGATATGACAAAACTTAAGAATACTTATAATTTTCTTTCAGGTTTCCTATGGCAACTTCTGTGTGAGCTTTCTTCTCTCTATTCTTCTTCGACTGTCAGTACATCAGTGCAGACGGACTTCATGCCTCAATATTCAGTATCCACACTTGGTAAGAAACTTCTTTTATTTATTTTTTTTTTTGTTATGCACACATTTAGACTGTTCTCCTAGTCTTGATTGTTTTTATATTCACATCCTTTCAGCCACTGCATCTTCTGACCTTTTTCAGGTGCTTGTCATATTTGCTTCCGCTTGTCCTGCCCTATTAGGGAGATAACAGAAACAAATAGTAATTTGAAAGAAATAAAATAAAAAAAAAAAAACATTAAACAAATCTTGCTGAAGCTAGCGATTTAAAAAGTTCTGTTTCAAAAATCCTCTACATTCAAACTGTTGGGTATGGGAACACGCCCTCTGCATGCTAAGTGTTATTGATATGGTTTCCATTGTGATAAGTTTGTCATGGAATGGTGTTACCATGCTCTCCTGATTTTAATTCAGGGTTGTCATTCTCCTAGAAGCCAACCAAGGCTGAAGAGCCCACATTGTCCTATTATTTAACCCATAGATGAGAGGAGATGAGTTGGATTCATACCTTTCCCAAGGATATTTGCATGAAAATAAATGTAACGGAATTGACTGGAATTTGAAATTGGCTTTCCAATTTCTCATTATGAGCTCCTGAACATTATGTCACATGAATTCGGAAAATTCAGAGATATAAAATATTGTCCAAAATCATCAAATCAGATTTCAGTTTCTCTAATTTCTGCAATATCAAATCTTAAGCTTTTGAAAATTATTTTCTTTTGACTATTTCTTCTTTTTTTTTTTATATTAACTCTGTTTCTCATATGTGGCATCTGTCAATCTTGAAAGACCTTGAATCTGAACCCAAATGGTTATGCTGATAGTGGTGCAGCATCTATTTTGGCTGTACAGGCCTACACAAGAGTGACAGTCACAGTTGCAATGAATGCATGTGAAGACACTCTCCCTCAATGTTGGTGTGTTGTTTTCTTTCCTTTGAGCACACTTCTTTCCAGCAGCAAGCCTGTTTCTTCTTTCTTTGCTCCAGCCCTCGGTGTAAATTGCGTCTCCCACCTCTCGATGTCCATCATCCTCATGTCCCTTTTGCAGATGTCCTTGAACAATAGACAAAAAATGATTTCTCTTTTTGTTGTTAGTGGGCACAAGAAGCATTCAGTTTTAGCTAAATTCAAGCAAATGATATGAACCAGTACTAACCATAACAATGGGCTCCCAATTAAGACCAATTTAATGGACAATAAGAATCTAATTAAGAGAAAGGGTGTAATATTTCATCAGAATAATGCTAGATTATATGTTTCTTTTGTGACCAGGCCAAAATTATTACAGGTTGACTGGAAAATTTCCACTCATCCTTTGTATTGTATCAGATCATTCCAAAAGTTTGTATCCGATTTTCATTGTTTTTAATTTTCTAATCAGGTATGAACTTTTGCAATGATCTAATATCTTATGATTTATTTTAGTCTTTACAGAATTCTCTTAATGAGAAAAGATTCAGTTTCTCAAGAAGATTGCTAAAGGCACCTTGAGCAATTCTTTGTACAGGTTATTAAAAGGTGTAATTATGAAATTTCCTGAAAGATGACAGAATATTTTTAACATTAACTTTGTTGAACAATATCATGACAATTGAAAGAAAACTATCAAGCGCACATATCATAATTTTTGGCCACTTACCTGAAAACACATGCAGTCAAGCATTTATCTTGATGAAATAGCAAACCTTTTTACCTTTGTTCTGGATGCTTTTGTTGCTGGTTGTTGCCTTGAATTGGTCTAATTAAGAACAGTAATTGTTTGAATCAATCATTTATTACTCCCTTCCAATTGCACTATGTACAGCCTTTGATATGGTTAGTGATGGTTCATTTCTCTTGACCCATCATATCTTGTGTTCCACTTTTTAGCGTCTATCACAATTTATTTTAGAAACTAAATATTTAAATAATATGATCCAATAAGGGAATTTTGCTTAAGACTTGGGATAGTAGATGATTCCTTTCAAATCTCACCATATACAAAGTGTCACCTTCTTTGGAGGAAAATCAGCCTTTGGCATGGGTATTGGTGGCTTGTTTTGCTTAACCGACAATATCTTGCATTCCATGTTGTTGTAAAGTATCCACTTTTCATTGCTGATTACTGTTTAAAAACAGAACATTTACATTTTTAATTGTATTGGTTTTTTTGTTCACTTAATTTATATAGAAACCACCCTTTAAAGTTACATAACCAAGCTAGCGGAAAAGATTTTCATTGCTTGATTTTGTTTAGTATGTTAGCTAATCTCCTGCATTGTACAACCTTCTGGCAAAAATGATGGAATCACTTAAATGATGTCTATCCATCTTTTTAACTTCATAGCAAATAAACAAATTAGATTTGACTCAAAACAGTTTAATAGATGAACATTCTGATTTTGTGTAATATCTCAAACAAATGAAATTCTTTTAATTGAATGAGTATAAGTTTTTCCAGATGAATGGAGGGAGAAAATTATGAAATCATCAGCCAGAAGACTCAGTACTTTCTTGCTCCTCCTCCTGGATTTTATGACAGCCTAAATTCTTTGAGGTGGGGACTTCACTAATGAAAACCAATATTCTCCATAAAGCTGGTTCTAAGTTTCTTGAATAGCAGTGATTCATTGCACCTTCTCAGGCTAACATTCTTGGCTGATATGAAGTGGAAAGATTATATTGAATCCACTGCTATGTCTGCTGCTAGGAAAGTTGATTCACTGTGTCGTGCTAGACAATTATTCTCTCCAGAATCTGTCTTGCATATCTAGAAGTCTACCATTTATTTATGCTTTGAATATTGCTGCCACATATGGTCCGGTGCTCCTGCTATATATTTAGAGATTCTTGATGAAATCCAAAGAAGAATCTGCAATATCATTGGCCCTGACCTGACATCTCAACTTCAGCCAATTTCCCATAGATTTCATGGGCCTTTTCTATAAATATTTTGATGGTAATTGTTCAGATGAACTCTTCACTATAGTACCTCAACTTTATGAATTTAAGAACAGTACTACATTGGCTATGTAGTCTCATCAATTGACAGCTGAATTGGTAAGATGTAACCATAAGTTCTATGATAAGTTTCTTTTCTCACACTTTTCTCTTGTGGAAATCTCTTCTGATCTCATGCTTTCCAGTTTCAAAAATTTAAATGCAATGTTAGTTGTTATCTACTGTTTTCCTGATTACTCTTCTATTCTCATTCCTTAATAATGTTTCTCTTTCTTATTCTTTCACACCTAGTAACCCCTTGTGTCTTAGTGGTTTTACTGCCTTGTATGGAGTGAATTCGATCAAAAAAAAAAAAAAAAAAAACAATTGACAGATTAGCTTTCCAGGATGGAACTATGACATAGGCCACTTTATTGAAATCAAGATTATTTCCTTGCTATGCCACTGAATTGATCGAACTTTTAATCTGCTTTATTCTATAGAAAGACAGAAAATGACTTCATCATCACTAAGCCTATTTTCAAGCGATGGGAGGTAAAAAGGTTCCAAAATGTTAATATAGCTGTCGAGGCAATGATTGCTGCTTTTCTTGACCTTTACCTGACATGCAACTCCAATCTCATGAATGAGCTGAGAAATTTGCTTGTTTTCTTCAGGTAGTCATCATTGTTGGTTTAAATAAACAAATATCTTTTGCCACACTCAGTGTTAGTATAGCGAAAAAAATGGCGACTTACCTCGTCAAACCAAGTGACAGCACATCGCATGTATCCTACGACAGAGAAGAAAATTACTATGATTGTCCTGCATGGTGCCTAACCCATTTAGAAATTATAGCGAAGAAAATGGCAACTTACCTTGTCAAACCAAGTGACAGCGTGTCGCGTGTATCCTATGGCGGAAAATGTAGCGAAAAAGAAAATTACTTACCAAACTAAAGGGCATGTATTCCGCACGACATGCGGAAGATGGAATATTGGAATTAAAAAACAAGTCCGTCGCAGGAGTTGCTATAAAAGTATTTTGATATGCAAAAATTGGGCATCCTCTCCCAGCTGTCGACGAATGGAAAAATGCTTGGCCAATAAAAGCAGTTGGTATTCTCGAATCGGAAATAATTTTGTGTATTTTGGCTACTGAGTTCGACGGAGAGTGAGTTATTTTTCTGACTGGTTATGTGCATTGTGATTTATGAGATAGTACCTGTGAATCAAGTTTTCGGCATTTCTTTCTGCCCCCCAATGTTTGAGTCTGAACTTTCAGTGATTTATTCTCTGCGTTGTGTAAGTAATCTGTGACAAATATTACCTTCATGAAGGAGTTTTATGATGTTTCCTATTGTTTCAATTCACAGCTCTCTTGCTGGATCCATGTTTCCTTTCATCTCACCAAGTTATTAATCATTAAGGTCAGCAAATACTCTTTTAACTGCAAATTAATTTTTATATTTAGATTTGTTTTAGAAATGCAGATTTTTACAAGGTGATGCCGTTCTTTCCTTAACATTGGGTGATTCCAGATATATATTTATTTTTCAATTTGATCTGACAAAAATATGCTACAGGTCAAGTATCCTTTATCTGAAATTCCAAAAACCTCGAAAATCAGAAAATTTTCCCTGTACTGACGTGACTTGTCACAAATGGGGAATTTCATAAAGCACTGTGAAGGTTCCTAGGTGATGTGCAGCCATTGTAAGTGACCTCATTTGCCCTGGGTATTGGTTCTCTAACACAGCTATGTAGCCTACTTTAGCAACAGCTTTTTGTTAGCAATCATTACAGCTTCAGTCATGGACTACTTACCAGGTGTTTCATGCTCAGTAAAGATATTATTCAAAATGTCAAAAAGTCCTGCACTTATATATTTTTTGTAAGTAGTGATCATGCTTTTTTTTTTTTTGTACATGTACAAAAAGAACAAAACATTATTTTTTATGTGAAATCTTAATTTCACCACTTAAAAATCTGTATGCTCATTACATGACTAGTGTCATTAACGGTATTTGTATGTACACAAATTTATTTAATTTTATATATATCTACTTTCATGGTATCTTGTTATTTATATAAAACTGCCTTCAGTTTATGTGTATAAACTGTCTTATGAAATGTATAGGGATATCGTGTTTATGCTTGGGTTCCGTTCTGTGATGATGTGATTCTGCACATCACTGTACAAGCTGTGATGACAATCAAGATAGGCTGTATGCAAATACACCACGCTCTTGCTATGTTCCACAGGGCCATGATCGATGTCAACAAAGAGCAACAACAAATGCTTGCAAGACGCTTCTTTGAGTATCAAAAAAATACAATTTTTCACTTAATCGTCAATGTCTTCTGCTTTGAGAAAGTAAACTTCTGGTATCTCACTAACTTCTGGCCATATAAAAAAAATTCTTCTCACTCACTGCCAGGCTGTTTCACTGACTCCTGGTCCTTTCATTGCCTACTCATTATATGTATAATGGCTGGCAGATCCACCACCTCTTCTCCATTCACTTGTGTTCTACCAACTTGAAAGGTGGACAACTCAGGCAACTTTTGGGTGGTCAGTTTTTTAAAAGACCCTACTTTTACAACTATCTAAAATCACTAAGAAAACTTTGATGATCCAAAGATCCTGGTTATTAAATTTACTCAAAGGTAGGTTAGAGACAAGATTCCTGAGGAACCCTGGTCATTAAATTGACTTAAAAGGAAAAGAATCTATCTATTCATCTCCTAAGGATGTGAGAAATCATATTGCTACAATTCCCAAGCTGCCCCATTTTATAGATGATATATACAAATTAAATAGTCTGTATTCCAAAATTTGAAAAAAATCTGAAAGCCAAAGCAGTTTTAGTCCCAAGAATTTTGAATAAAGGATTCTCAACTTGTGTTTGTAGAAGTCAAGTGACTTACCTGCCAACATGGCTGCCTCCTTCTATTTCCTTGTAAATTATTTATTGTACAAGAGTACAAATACGGCACAAGGCCAAAAAATGGGGAAAGGGGGCAAGGATGGTCATCTTCTGTCTTAACTTTAAACTTAGCTAGCCGCAATCACTGACCCAAACATACAAACAATGTTCCTTTCACCAAAACGACGCATCCATTACATACCATTCTTACTACATCCACCAAAATTCCTCAGAGACTCTATGAAGTTCTAACTAGTCCCCATATATACAAATCATTGTCTGTGGGGGGGAGGGGAATAAAATAACAACTAAAAACCCCAATGAAAATTTACAATGAATACACAAATATATACAAGAAACTAAACAAAACTTTTTTGTTAGTAGTAAAACCCCCCACAGCCCTAACTGTGGTAGAAACATCAGTTAACTGGACGAAATCAATGCGGGACTTGAAAAAAAATATATAAAACATTCGTACAATCCATGCACTCGCTACAAACACACACTCAATCAGACACAACAACAAATACGAAAGACACACTCGAAACGAAAGGCGCCCCGCACCCACCAGAGAACTGATATTACTAACCACCTAACGATGAGAGGGATGGGGAATTAAACAAAAGAACAAAAAAATAGGGTCAGAAATAAAAGTGGGGCCAATGTGCATACATACCCTAGCTAAGTTAAACTGGAAAAAAAAAAAAAGAAAAAGGTAACTAAAACAAGACCGACCTAAACTAACCTATACAAGGGAGGGGTTACCAATGTTCACCCCAGTAATCCCAAAATCCTTAATGCCTAACCGGCATCAAACAGCCACTCCAAGTCAGCACCTTTCACTCTGCAGAGACGCGCAAGACTCACCCACCTTTCGCTAAATTCCAATGGATGGAGTCTCTTCCTTTCCGTCCTGATCTTGACTTTAAGCTGATGCTTAAAGAACAAGATCAGTTGGGAAGAGGTAAACTTCTCGTCCCCATGAAATTCCTTCTGTCGCGTCGTCCATATCACGACTCGCATAACACCCAGTAAGCAAAGGAACACGTAGTGCTCAGCCTTAGTCAACGGCGGTACTATATTGCTACAGACGGAACTGGCCTCGAGGACAAAGAACTTTCCGCGCAGCATGCGAACCATGAGATCTTCAACGAACTTGCACAACGGAACTACGACACTACATTGAAAGAAGGCGTGACCAATGGTCTCCACCTCCCCACTGCAGCGAACGCAGTTTGGCGACTTTGCCAAACCCGCTGCGCGAAGTCTTTTGGCGACCCGGAGGGCCCCTCGAATCACCAGCCAGGTGAGTGATGCCTCGGGGTTAGTGAGACATTTCAACCCGGGCGCCCAAGGCCATATGCAGCGAGCCTCCCGCTTCGTCAGCCCGAGCTCGTCAATCAGATCATCTTGAACGTTCCCCCTCACTAACACCTGATATAATGCCTTACGGGACAACGGCTGGACGTCGGAGAGGCCATCCTTCGCCCGTAAGAGTCGCTTGAGGGCCAACCGACATTCGTGATAGAAAGAGCCCTCGCCTCGAGGATTACGGCCGGCCTCCTCCTCACACGAGCGCACATTTCTCAAGGATGGAAAATGTTTATGGACGTCTTCCTTCCAGAATTCGCCGTTCTCATCCAGTTGCATACACATCTGGTCTAGAAGAGTAATGGGAAGCGTATGTCGACGAGTCTCAACGCAAGGCACCCCCAGACCGCCATCAGAGGGATGGAGGTAACAGATCTCGCGACTAACCGCGGCGGCCCTGCCTCCCCACAAGAAGGAGAACAGGAGCCTTACTAACGCCAGCAAAGTGTTAGACGGGAGTGAAAGCACAGAGAGTCGGTAAAGGCGAATCGGGTAGATGTGCGAGCCACATACTTCCGCCCTCCCCTTCAAGGAAAGATTCCTCCGAGACCACAGACGAACTGCGAGCTCGGCCTTCTCTTGCACCTCCGACCAATTCATCTCCAACAAGAGGTTGGGACCGAACCAGACGCAGAGTATCTTGACCGGCCCGTCCGTCCAGAGGAAAGGTCCGGGAAGAGAAACTCCCCTCCACGAACCCAATCGCAAGCCAACAGACTTATCGCGGTTGATCCTGGCCCCCGTCACCATCTCATAACCCTTGATTTCTTTGCCGACTTCGTTAATTTTGGCCCTACTCGACACCAGAACCGAAACGTCATCAGCATAGGCGGAGTACCTGGCCGAGGTGGTAGCACCAGGTAAGGAAATTCCGCGAAGGACCGGATTCGTCTTCAACTTATGCAGGAAAGGTTCCAGCGCAAGAACGTAAAGCAATGGAGACAGCGGACAACCCTGACGAATGGAGCGAGACAAAACGAAAGGCTTCGATCTTACCCCATTCACTTCCACCAGCGCACCGGGAGACGCATACAGCAGTCGGATCCAAGTGCGAAAGTGTGGCCCGAAACCGGCGGCCGAAAGGACAGCCTCCAGAAAACGATGGTCAACCCTATCGAAAGCCTTGGACTCATCTAAATTGATCAGCGCGGCATCACTGTCGACTTTCTCGATGATCAAGCGTACCAAATGAAGGTTGTCCTGAATAGTCCTGCCCTTCACAGCACAAGTCTGCTCGGGGCCAATCAGACTAGAGAGGACAACCTGCAAACGGTCAGCTAAGACCTTGGCTAAAATCTTCAACTCTGTATTTAACATCGTCAAAGGCCGATAATTATCTACCCCATCCCCACCGTCTTTCTTCTTGCGAAGCAACTTGATCACACCCCTGGTGAAGCGTTGAGGAATAGACCCCTGCCTCATCCAGTTGTTGAAAATCAGTGCCAGCAAGGGGACAAAGACGGGCGACTGCCTCAAGTACATTTCATAGGGAAGACCATCTAATCCCGGAGTCTTGTCCAGGCCAACCTGCTTCAGTGCATCCCAGATCTCAGACTCTGTTATGGGACCCTCGCACCTAGCCGCCTTAAGGCGGGGAAAGTCGGCTAAATAGGCGTCGAACTGAGCAGGGCTCAGACCGGGCTCCCTGGTAAAAAGTTCCTGAAAGTAATCACGAAAAGCCTCGCAAATGCCCGCGTCTGTAGTCACAGTCCGCTTGTCCGGCAATGTGATGCTATCGATATGCCGATTAGATGCCCTACAAGCTTCCTCTGAACGCAATGAAGCGGCCATATTCGTCGCCTCGCAAGACATTCTTTTTATCCTAGCCCTAACTACTAGAGCTTGATCCTTCTTGATAAGCAAGGAGGCCAGCTCCGCCCTAGCTAAGGCTACGTCCCCACTATCACGGGATTTGATCGCCCGATCTACTTTGGCTTCTAGAGACTTTTGCGCTGCTAGCCTAATTATGTTGAGTCGTCGACTATAATCAGCAGCAAAAGACCTAAGTTTGGATTTCAAAACACCCCACCACTTATTCCCAACCACAGGCCCCGACAATTCCTGCTGTAACATTAGTAAAAGCTGGTCCCGGAAATCTTGCTCACCAAATAATGATGAGTTTACTTTCCAATAACCAGCCATCCTAACCCTAGGCTTTCCTAAGTTTACCCGAACCCGGACAAGCCTATGATCCGAGTAAACTATATAATGGAAACTTGGACATTCTAAGAGCCCTACTTCGACTCTCTTAACTAGAACTCGGTCGATGTAGCTTGCGCTAACCACCGTGTCCGAGCTGCCGCCCCTAGTCCAAGTCCACGCTACCTCCCGGGGGTGCTCATTTCGATACTTATCGACGAGATCAAACCCGTCGATGAAGGCCCGAAACGATTTCACTTCCGGATTGTAAGTACCCGCTTTTTGCCCTATGCGATCTATATCAGGATCAAGGACGGCATTCCAATCACCCGCTAGAACTACCGAACGAGAAGTCGTCAAAAACGGCTCGATCTGCCGAAACAAACCAGGCTGCTGAGTGTGGTCATTGGGCGCATAAACCCCAATGAGACGAAGAGCTTTCTCCTTTATGGTAATATCCAGCACGCAAAGCCTGCCCGCCGGATCCGCGAAGACAAGAGCACACACCGCATCCAGAGACTTGCTCACCAGCCAGGAAACACCCCTTGAGCGTCCATCAAAACATGCTGAATAGAGGACGAACCTCTTAGACAGAATGTCTTCATAATCGCGAGATAAAAACCGGGTCTCCTGCACGCAACATACATCCACCCCGAGGCGCTGAAGATCGCGATCGAGCCTCGCCCTTCGAGACTCCGACCTCAGGCCCCAGACATTTAGACTTGCTAACCAGAGAGCCATTATTAGACCTAATTAGGGTTGAGACACTGGTTTGAACATGGTCGGGGTAAGGATACCGACCGCCTCTCCCAACGACCCGTGGCCCATCTCATTGTTGATGGAGCCGTCTTGAGAGAGACCGCCTATATCCCAGGGAAAAGTCAGTTTTAAAGCCCTGTAAAGGGAGGGGTGAACTAAAATTGGGACCCTCCCTGCACAAGATTTTTTCAAATGATTGAGCTTATCACTTTCTGTGATAGCTATTGGAGGAGACATTTTGTAAACACTGATTGCCTCCTCCAACATTGACCATGCTTGCCGAGCCCCACTTCCAGTTCTTATTACCGTGAGCACTCTGCGGGCATTGGGAAAATTGTTCGGGACTTCCACATTTTTGTCCCCGAACTGTCTTATTGAGAGCAGATACTTTAGATCTTTAATCCTGTTCCCGTAATCTTTCGCCCTTTCAGCCTGGGCCGGGGAAATCCTACAGGTATCTTTCCCTGTGTTGTAAATGCATTTTGCTGCTTTTTTTTTTCCTTTCTTTAGATTCCTGGGAAGGACTTCTCTGCCTTTTCGGTGCGGGAGGAGGCATTTCAGGGCTTTTAATGGGGGAAGGACTGGGAGTGTGCATAGGGGTATAATAGGATCTGTGTTTATAAGGGCTGGGATCTCTACTGAGGGGAGTAGCTTTAACGGGAGATGGTGAAGGGGTGGTATGTTTCTGTGGGGAAGGATGTTTTGGAGTCACAGGTGGAGACAAAGTAGATGTGATGGGGAAGTACTCTTCTTTGTTTCCGTTTGCCTCTGTTTGTCCAATTTTTCTTTCAGTTGTTTTATTTTTTCCGTTTTAGCGAAACCAGGGTCATATTTTCGCTGTTTTTCCTTTAGCGTCTCTTCAGAGGCCGGGGCATTGCCCTTAACGTTGACAGTGGAAGTGGGGCTGTGTGTGTCTTTTGCCCTTGGGGCTTCATTGGACTGACGCCCCGCTGTCTGGCGCTTCCCTCTGGCCTTACCAGCTCAACTGGTGCCTGACTTCCAGAGGCCTTCTTCTCTGGACAGGAAGAGGAGAGGTGACCAGTCTCTCCACACTTCCAACATATCAGTCTGCGGCTGGTCACAATGACCGGCAGCTTCAGACACCCTACCACCAGACAGTTGGGGATGGAGCGGAAGGCCTGCTCGTTTAACATTATGTCGAAACTCCATCCCCCTTTCAGGCTATCGCAAGAAGCACCCAGGATCTCGCCATACTGCGATAAGAACGCAGCCAGGTGTTCCCCGATAACCTGAGGAGGAACCGCGTATGTTACTACATTGGTCCTTCTTCGCCCTTCGTATTCCGTGTGCAAGATTATCTTCTGCAGTGGGTAGCAATACGTCCCACATGAAAAATTTCTTTCCCTTAACAATTCTAAGGGGCTTGAACCCCAGGGACTCCAGTGACTTTAACACTGTGTCTTTTGTCGAGCGACAAATCTTGCGCGAACGCTTGTCCACGACAAAGAACGACACAATTCTTTTTTCAATCTTTTGTAATTCCTGGACGTCTTCCAAGAGTCCACCTTCCACGACAAGGTGAGCGTAACTCTTGGCTCGCTCCAGGAACTCCGCAACATTGATTATGCAACTCGGTGGGGTCGACCAACAAGAGGGCAATTCCCCGGCCCCTGTGTTCTTATCTTTCTTTTGTTCATCTCCGCTATTTTCAGCTTTCTTGCTTTCCAAATTTTTCTTCGGTTCGTTTTCGTCATTCTCAGCTTTCGTATTTTCAATCTTTTGAGACTCTGAGGTCTCCGCAGCTTTTTTAAGAGTATCAATCATTTCTTCGTTCGAGGGAACTAAGAAAGGGTACTCCTCCGTATCATTTTTATCAGGAGGTTTTTTTTTAATGGAGAATAAATGTTTCTTTGCAGTTTTCTTAAAATCCGGAATTACCGGTTTCTTTTTTTTAATCAGAAAAGACGGCACAGATTTTATTTTTTTATCCATTTTAAAAGAAGTAAAGGGAAGGGGAGGGTTGGAAGGAGAAAAGGGAAGGGGGTGATAGGAAAAAAAGGGGGGTTAAAGAAGTGGGGTAAAAAGTAAAATAAAAGCGATACAACAAATTTAAACTAGTAAACAGAAGGCCGAAAAAAAAATATAGGGGAGGGTAAAAGTAAATATATAAATAAGTATACAAATAAAGTTTCGCTTATCAGCGAAACAAATTTAAATAGACCGACAAAAAATAGAGACAAAAGGACGTATAAAAAAAAAATAAAAGACGAAAAAGTTTCGCCTAAGCAATTGACAAATTCAAACAATTAAACAAAAATGCAAAACAAATAGACGTAAGACAGACGAGAAACCGTGAACAAAGTTCACAAAAACGAAGAACGAACAAAAAATTAAAAGGACTACAGACAAGAAAGCAACAAATTACACAATAAAAAGAAAAATTTTAAACGAAAAATTAAGAGAACATGCAATACAAAATAAAATACGAAACTAAAAGCGTAACAATTTACAATATGGCTGCCGATAAAAACCGGTCAACCCAAAAACAAAAACGTTAAATAAGCAAATAAAAGCACAGAAATTTACAAATTAAACAGAAAAAACAAATATTAAACACACGTAATTAACAGATAAAACGTAAAACTTTTACAGAAATTTAAATGAAAAACACAGAAATAATTAACACGTAATAAACAAATAAAAAAAGGTTGGACGAGAAACGTATAGACGAAAAATAAACAGATAAACTCCGGGGTGTGAACACGGAAAGAAAATAAATTTAAAATATGAAAAATAAAACGTAACAGAAAGTCAAAAAGTTAAATAATAAAGGAATAAATAAAAGCAAAAAATGAAGTAACTGTAAAAAAAGAGGGTAAGGAATTAAAAACGGAAAAAATCAAAAATTTAAACAATAGTCAAAAATAAAAACGAACGTTAGAAAAATGAAAAATTTAACAAAAAAGTCAAAAAGTAACGTTAGAAAAACGGTAAAATTAAATCAAAACTTAACTAAAATAAAGGCAGTCAAAAGTTCAAAAGGTAATTAATCCAAACAGACAGGAATATGTCTAAAAA
>OZ010599.1:82231187-82236187 GCA_963932145.1 Acanthosepion lycidas | reverse complement strand
GCTTCACCAGGTAGTCTCTGACCCAATTGGTAAAAGGGACTCTAATTAAAGGCTATTATGCTATTTATTATCTGTACTGCTTATGCTTTAAAAAAAATAGAATGTCATGATTTGAAACTTGAGATAAAACAAGGCAATAAGACAATGAAAGAACAAGTCAGTTAAATAGACTGGTTTTCAATATTATAGAATATATGAATGATTTTGTGTTGTGTTTGATGCTACATGTTATAATGTTCTCTGTTTTGTTTCTGTTTAAAGTTGACTCGAATGAAGGAGAATGACTTGGTCAGGTTCCGGATAGAAGAAAAAGAAAAATGCAGAAAAGAACTTGAACTCTCTAAAAAGGAGGTAAGGAAAGTCGGTGCTATGCATTTCTTTATGTTGAGCCACTGTTTTTGATTTTAAACTTAGCCATAATAATCTTAGCTTTGTATATGCAATTTTACACCTATCACTTGTCCTGCCAAAAACTTCAATTAAAAGTAACCGTGCTGTTGGGATGACATAACTGTTATCAGCATGGCAAGGGGAATCTATGAGCTGAGTTCAAATTCTGGTCTAGTCTGTTGCATTCACTTTCACGCAAATGTCTTTGGAGAAAGGTGTGAATTTGTCTCTTCTGTTCCTCATCCCAGCTATAGGTTAAATAGTAGAGTAGATTAGGTTCTTGAACCTTTGTTTCTTTTTTTTTTTTTTTTAAATACTTTCATATCAAGTGATAAAGCCACTATGACACAAAGGGTTACTGAGAGTGAAAGCATCCTGAGAAAACATTATTTTGGATAAGAGGACAGAATTCAAGGAGACAGAAGGTGACAATTCATGCCACATTTAAGTTATGTTGTTGACAGGAAAGCAAGAAGCTGGAAGAAAATTCTACAAGCAAGAAGAAATTATTAATTTATGGTTACGTCTTTTGCAAATTCAACAGTAAAACGATGAGACCTAGCTGCTCTGTCCTGGGTACTACGATAAACTCCATCCGACAGCAAGGCCTTTGATCAGGAGGTTTTGAGGAGCATGGAACCATCTCTTAATTGCTGGGGTTCCCAGGTCCACTCTGACCCGGGGTGGTGGCACCTGTAGGGGTCCCAGGTATGGGAAAATAGTTAACCTCCCAAAAGGGATCAAATCATTATGACAGTATAAAAATAGGTTTTAATACCAGCAATACTTTTTGGGAAAAATTACCAGCAGTACATTTTGAAAAAGAAAAATATTAGCAGCAATACATTTTTGGAAAATGAATATTACCAGCAATAAAGATCTTGTCAGCATTAAATAACCCATTGAGGTTGATATGCTATAAAACAAACCAAACCTAGCTGCCAATCTAGTACTTAAATTTGTAAAATCAAGGTACGAATAAGGAAAGCTCATCAGAACAATTTTGCATGTATAATGTTCAATCTGTGTGATATAATGGATATGTGTTGGATTAAGTGCATTGACAAGCAAGGAGATTTATATTCAAAAGTAAATATTATGTAAAATGAATGCTTTGTAGCATCATTATGTGACACTATTAGGAAGGCAGTGGTAAAATGGTGGGGAAGCTTTCAAAATAAACTGGAAAACAAGAAAGAAAAACAATGTTTTTTGATAGACTGATAAAAAGACAAGGAAAATGAAATAAAAGGATATTTGTTTTCTTTTCTCTCCCCAGCCCAGGGTTGAGATGCCATTGACTAGCATAGAAGCCAACTGTTTATAGGCAACTTAATCTTAAGTGATAGTATTTTCTTAAGTGTCCACTCGACACTGCACGGAAGTATCTTAACCTCAAATGCTGATGACGACCAACATAGAAGCCACCTGTTTTTTTAGTCAAATTAATATTAAATGATGGTATTTTCTTAACTGCCCAATTGATCCCACGCAGAAGAATAGATTACATTTTAATGACCTCAAGTGCCAACAGTGGGTAATGGCTAAAAATGAGTCTCTGGCCGAAATTCAGTCAGTTGATAAGGACTTTTTAAGATCAACGTGTTTCCAATGGGAAACAGAAATGGAATTGTAGTTATATTTTTTTATTTTTGTTCATCTGCCTAAGATGCAATAAAATTTATTAAAACAAAGGAATTAGCTCTTTTTGTCGCTTGTTGATCAAAGAGCTGGCGAGAGGTGACAGATGACAGAGCCCAGATGTAACTAATAACCAGGGATGCGATAAGAATTCCTTACTGATGGAAATATTGGATAATAATTAAATTTAGCATATTTGGGCTAGACCATGCCTAGCCTCTGACCACAGGTAGAATTTCAAGGAAGACAGAGAGGGAGGTGGCAGCACAGGAAGAATTTCAAGGAAGGTGGAAGGAATTGCCTGCACCTTTTGGGCGTGATGGTGAGAGACACCCACATGAGATGAAAGGAGTTGGGCAGATCGATATTCTGCCACCACCACTCTTCGTGGGGTGGAATCTTCCCAAATTTGGTCAGGCAATCAATTTCCCAAGACCAGACAACAAAAGGCTTTGTATAGATTTTGGGGTTTGCCCAGGAACCCCAGCCACTTCATGCTCTGCACTGGGTTTGTGCAAGGGTCTATAAATACAGACAAGTGAAGTGCAAGACAGTACAGGGGTACAGAGAAAAAGGAACCAAACAGTTCAGGGTGCTGGTTGTGGGCGAGATGTGTTCCAGTTGGTTCAATACCTGCTTTGCCAAACCCTATACAACTTCTGCAGAAAGAACTTAGACTCAGGCCTTGTTCCAGACTACCAGATACAACTGAAGGGCTGGCTCAAAGAAATCTCAGAGTGAAAAGACTTAGACTCCAGCCTTGTTCCAGGCTACCAATTACAATTGAATAGCCGGCCTGAAGAAATCACAGAATGGAAGAAATCAGACTCTAGCCTTGTACCAGTTTACCAAGCGTGGCTAGACATAATGTCACGGGTTATTAAGAGGGAAGGTGCTGAAAATCTGCATGTTATTAATTTGGTGAGTAGAACGTTAATTGTATGAACATTTGCTATAAAGTTATGTTATGTTACACTGACGTCTCTTACTTTGTTCCTTCTGGTGTCATCTCACCAAAGCTGCTGGATCAGCGACATTGGATATACGACTTGGCTTCACCCACCTTGTGATCTAAAACACACAACATGAGCAGGATGGGAATGAGGATTCTGAACTTTCGGAATTGTTGTGATGTCATCTCTGAATGGAGCTGGGGGAGTTTGGCTGCAGGGGCCTTCGTATAGCTGTCTGATGTCAAAGGTTGCTCCTTTGATAGCTTAAGGATAGCTAGGGCATGTCCCATGGTTGTGACACCTAGTTCTTTAAGGATTTCCCGGTCTATGATAGAGAGGCTATCCTTAGTAATATTCTCTTTCACAAACGATTCAGCATAGGTTTTGGCAGAGTCGGTAGGAATGCCAATTTTGATAAGTAGCTCTTGCCAGTCTTCGTATCCTGTTCACAGCGCCATGTTGAATATTAGCTAGTTTGCCAGAGGTTTAGCACACAAGTAGGCAAATGTAGCCAAAGCCAAAACTGACTTGAGTCATTTATGGAGAAATATATAGCTGAACAAAGACCCCTCATGCAAATGTATTGGGAAGGTCCATTCTAGCAAAATGGACCAACCCAACTGGTGTATTAGGCGCTCTCCTATAAAATAAGGTAAAATCAGCTTTTACAAGGAAATAGAAGGAGGCAGCCATGTTGGCAGGTAAGTCACTTGACTTCTACAGCGACCAGCTCCAAGGCTGGTCGTAGGGATCAATCATGGACTTGCTTAGTGACTATGGCAGTGTGTGACATCATAATTAGGCTACAGGTATCTTTATATATGTATGTAAATTAAAACAAACCATTTTCCTATATTGATTGGTGTCTAAAATTGTTTGCCGTTTCTAGTTGGAAAAAAACTACCAAATCAGATTGAATGCCTTGCGTGAGAGAGAAAGAAACTTTACAGAACGGCTACAAAAAGAGGAGCAGGTGAGATACAGATTGATTTTTCTTTATTTGATTGTTTTTTTTAAGTCATGTATTCAAAGGGCAAATATATTTAGTGGTTTCATTTTTCCGTTCATCACTTGTTCAACTCACTGAACTTATCCATTGTGTTGCTTTTGTTGTTAGCTCACTGTTTTAATTGATTTGTTATGATGTGCCTTATTCGACTCCTTGTTTCTGGTTAGTCAAATACAACATATATACAACAGAACAACAAAGTGAGACATTTATATAGAAGGGTTTATTATCAGAAGAATTTGATTGTACTAGTTCAGTAGATATATGAAAGTTCTTGTAATGTGGTTGTTAGTAAATGTTTCTAATTCTTGTGTCTGTCTCGGTGAATGAATAAATTACTTGCAAGTGTTAAGTCTATCGTTAAAAGGTAATATTAAACATGAGAAAGTCATATTGGTGTAAAACTTACCTGTGGTATTCATTTCTAAAGCAGCTCAGATCCCACATGCTCTCTTGGTGAGAGGCCAATAAAAAAAAAAAATGTCTGTAAATTTTCTGCCAGTAGGATGGTTTCCTTTATTCTATGGAATCATGGGAATTAATTTTTTTTTTATTTCTCATGATTGCAAGATCACTACAGATTAATTCTATTCAGACCTCCCTCAATCCATAACAAGGTATATTGCTTAATTACATCAAATCAAACCTTTACAGCTAAAACTTGTCATGCCACATATGCATAGTAGGATTCCATTGGTAAAGTGGAAGTTTGATTCCGGCATCATCTTCCCAAGAAACTATCCTGAAAGGCTTCTCAAGTCCAGTAGGTGTTATCACTCTTTCCAGTACTGATGGAGGTTTCCTTGCTAACCTTTTATTTGAAATAGTGTGATATGATTCTATTGATTGATTCTATTGTCATTATATTCTCTTCAACTTATGTGTGCCACTCTGTAGGCTGGGGCTGTGGAATATGTTGACTGCACCTCTCCAGAGGTTTAAGACCCCTCCCCCAATGGGGTGTCCTAGGTATGACGATAAACTACATTCGCATCCAGGGTAAGTCG
>OZ010599.1:81986187-82226187 GCA_963932145.1 Acanthosepion lycidas | reverse complement strand
ACTGCCTGATGACTATCAGTTTGACACCTTAAACAATGGTCTAATGACCACTTAAGGCATGAAACTGACAGTCAATATGTAGTGTTGATCTCTATGTTTATGTCCCTCAATGGTTTGCACTTGTCTGCTATAAATACAGCAAATTTCTAACTACGATCTTATACAAACATACATAAATATATACATTGTATAAAAAATATTGAAAGTTCACAATATTTGTCAAAGATCAGCTCAAAGTTTTGTGATGCTCTGCTCTTCAGGATCCAGACAAAATAATTCTTATTAGTGTGACAGTCAATGAAATAGTTGTCTAGAAATTATTATATATTAGAAATAGTTATTTTTCTGTAGTAAGAGGGCAAAATATTTAATTTTTATCTTGTTTTTTGTGTATAGGGAGAAAAGCCTTCATGAAGAGAAAATGAGAAGTCAAGAGGAACTTTTAAGGCAGAAGTTGAATGAAGTTAATCGGATGGAAATGGAATACCACCAGAGGCTGAAAAATGAAATCAACAAGTAAGTGTGTTTTGTTTTGTTTTGTTTTGTTTGTATTTAGAAACACAAAGTTAAAGTTTCAATGAAAATAAGAAAATGTTTAGAATGTGGATTTTGGTTGCTGGAATCTGAACTAAATTTTGTGATTGATTGGTTTGTATGTTCAACAGCATCCTTATGGGTCATCTAATGCTGAAATTTAATTCTCTTGGGAGCTTTGAAATAAAAAAACATTTTTTTTTGTTCATATATTTTATTTTTATCACAACTCGCTACACATTTTAAATATGACTAAAGTGTTACTTTTTTAAAAATTTGTTATTCTTATTAAAAGCATAGTATGTAACTGATAGTTGCCACCACGTTTGCCAGGATGACCTTGAGAGTATGGCACTCTCCAAATGAACAACAGTGTCAAAGACTCTCCAATGAACACCAAATAAAGTGTATATTAATGGTAGTCTGGAGAAATATCCATTTGTGGTTATTTTGAAGTCGAACCAAGATAGGGGTAGTAGCAATGTGAGAGATTAGGTCAGTGTCAATCTACTGTGTTCTTTTCGGCTCTGATACAGGGCAGAAATGCCAGTAGCTGATGACCTCTTAGCTGCTGCTTCAGATGTCATGTGTGCCTGTGTTATTTTGTTCTGTCCTCTTCTGGTGTTGTTCTGATCTCTCTATCTGCTTCTGGTCTAGAGGTGTCAGGTTTTTTATACTTTTGAATAGGCTAGAGATATCAAAAATCTCTTTCTGTCAATTTTTTTGATTGGCCAAATTATTTTCTTTTCTTTTGTTCTTTTCTTTTTCATTTTTTTTTTTTATGTGAGTGATAAGTGACAGGTGTAGAGCCTTCCTGAATTTAGGTATTTTTCAATCACAAATAAGTAAACTCTGCTCCTGGGGTCAGACTTTTCTTCCCCTTTTTATTTGGGGATTGCCTTCTTGTAGGTTGAGAGAAGTATAGAAAAAGAAGTTTAGCAAGGGAGAAAGAAAGAGACAAGGGTTTTAAAAGAAAGTGCAAATGTCTTCTTTTAATTTTAATTCTAATTATCTTTTGTTTATATATTTTATTTTTATCAGGACTGACTACATATTTTAAGTATGACTAAAGGGTTTCTTGTTTTGTTTTTTTAAAAGAATTTTGTTATTCTCATTAAAAGCATAGTATATAACTGATAGTTGCCACCATGACCTTGAGAGTCTGGGACTCTCTAAATAGACACCAAAATTGCAGTTTATAAGGCATGCCTTGTCAGTGTGTGGCTCTACATCAGCTAGACTTGGAGCCTCTACTCCAGACAGGAGAGACACCTCAGTACCGTTCATCTTCGCTGTCTGAGACACATTCTGGGCATCAATTGGCCTGATTGTGTCACCAATGTCATAGCTCTCACCCATGCCCAGTTACCCAGTCTATACACCCTTCTCCAACAGTGCAGACTTGGACATGTACACCATATGGGATGGTTCTGAAGGTTCTTCTGTATAGGGAACTCTGTAATTTGGATCCTACTTACAGGTTTAGTGTTGTTGATGATGTTAGCTTGTTTAATTTTTTTTATATTAGATAATTTAATTTCCTTGTTATGGTCAACTGTGGTTGTGTATTTCTTTATAATGTTTTTATTCTGCTTGTATTTAATGTATATTTGAATTTTATAGAAAATGTTATTATCTGTATGTTCTGTGTTGCTTACAAAGAAATAGTCTAATTTGGTCTTCGATGATGTAGTTCAGAAAACTGTTATTAACTAGCATTTGTTTCACATTGAATTCAAAAGGTTGAATTTTCATGCCCTCTCTTGAAATTTTTTTATATCACTTATTTTATATCTTGTTTATAACACCTATTATATATATGCACACACACACACACACACCATTTTATCTTTTTTTTTTTTTTCTTTCAAAGATTTAAGATTGAAGAACAAAAAAAACTTTTGGAAAGGTCACAGGATTTAGATAAAAGGGAAACCCAAGTGAAAGGTAAGTATTCAAGGGGATGCTGAAAAGTCTTCATCCCGACCAACAAGCTCTCCTAAAACAATAAATTATTTGATCAGATTTGCTAAGTGAGTTGGGCTTAGAACTTTTTGACATTTTGTCATAATTGCATTTTTGGTATATTTTTGTAGATGGCTAAATAATAAAAATAAAGATCTCTGAAAATAATATGTCCACAGAAAGCATAAATAAACTGAAGCAATTAAGGGGTCACTGGGGTTTGAGTTGGTAAAACTATACCAACTCCAGTTGAATTAACACTTTATGTAAAAAGTCTTACATTATAGAATTTTTATTTATTTTTTATTATTTCTTCTACTGTATATTTACTATTTCCTTTTAAAGTAATTCATCTCAACTTCTTTTTTAAAGTCATTTTGTATTTGCAAAAACTATATATGTAAAAAAAATCTTACATTATAGAATTTTTATTTTTGTTGTCTTTTACATCCTGTAAAAGATTATATTTCAACTTATAAACTGTTATAAAGTAGTTTTATTTTTGTTCTCTATTTCTTATTTGCAAAAATATATGTAACTATTTCCCAACTAGTGGAAGTTAATAATTCTCTGTCTAAAGTCAACGCTAAGCTCCTTTCTCTTCCCCATCATGTTGTTAACATAAGAATAACAATGGTGACACTCCTTGCACCATGTGATGTTCTTTGCTAGAATTATCACAAATATTCGATTGAAGAAATAGTCTAGAAATTTTCACTAATAAAATAATTATGGAAATTACTTACATGGATCAATCAATTGAAAACAATACTTTTTAATGTATAAATAAATTTGTCTTTTCCTATTTTGCATAATTTGCCTGTCAAATTTGTTGTATTTAATCTATTGTTGTGAAAATTGAGTTTTATATTCCATTTTTCGTGCTTATTAAAATATAAAAAACTTGGCATCATACGGGCATTAGATTCTGAGAAATGGATGAAAATATTCAAAATTGATGGGTGTATGAATAATTTTGTCAACTCATACACACACTGGGGGAAACAAATATTTGTACACATACAGATTTTTAATTTACTGTATTTCCAGCTAATGAATAAACATACTTTTCATACAATTAACTCTACCCAAATAATAACTAAATATACTTTGAAAACAGGAAAAATTTTGATTTAATAGAAATAAATCCCATTTATCCATTTTAATGGGTGAAAAAAGTATTCGTACAATACAAAAAAAGAAAACATAATCTTCATTTAATACTTTGTAGAATAGCCATTATTCACTTCTACAGCAACCAACCTCTTGTAGTTCTCAATTGATGATTTGCAAATTTTAGTTGGTATTTTGTTCCATTCTTCTTCGCATATGATATTCAGATTCGGGATGTTTGTTGGAGCTCTCGATTGGATTTGAATTTTCAAATAATTCCACAGATTTTCGATTGGGTTTAAATCTGGAACTTGAAAATACTTTCAAGATCTTCCAATACTCTAACTATTTCATATTCAATGGGGAAACAAAAGAGGCTCATAAAATATTCCAAAATAGAAAAACAGCCCGCTCCTGACAGACTTGACGAATCAAAAAATATATTGTTCTGCGCACGATCTCTATTGCAACTACAATCAAAAAGAATTTATCCATCTTTGGCCATCTGAATATGTCTTCGGGTCTCAGTGTCGTACTTTTTGTCCTCTGTTAGTACTTTTGTGTACTTGTTTGATTTTAGTATCCCTGATTTGTAATTTACATTTTGGTCTCATAAAACAAGATGAAAATGTTTAGAAAGTGCTTTAATCATGAGTTCATCTACATTGAATTTCTGTCCAGGTTTCATTTCACCATTCTTGGCAGATCTTATGTTATCAGAAGAGGGGGGGGGGATGTTTAATAACAAAGATGATGCAAACAAAAACAATATTAAATGAAATTGGTTAGGTTATATGTGCCAAAAGACAAAAGAAAACAAAAAAAAAATGTTTATTTATTTATTAATTTTTTTTTTAAATTTAAAATTCTCCACATCTCTCATGCATGTGTAGTTTCATCAACATAAACAAACCTAGTCCAATGAGGTCCTAAAGAACAAAACGCATCACATGAAAACTTTTTCCAATTATATATGAATTACAATTAATGAAATCCCAACAATTTACCTGTATTCACTGCATGAGGTAAACTGTTTGGATCTCATTAATTGTAATTCATTTATATGGTCTATAATAAAAATTATATTGAGCTCTCTTTTATGGATCAGTTTTATTATTTTATGTTAATAGGATCTATTTGGATTACTTACCCATGGATTTTTTGTGTGTGTGTGTGTGTGTGTGTGTATATATATATATATATATATATATATATATATATATATATATATAATTTTATTTATTTTAGGATATTAAATCAAAAACTTGTTAAGAGTTGCTACACGATACTGTTTTGCCAGTAATTTACAATCACTTGAGGAGATGCATTGATATGTGTCAAACCATGATCACAATTGTGTAGTTATTTTAACATGTTTTTGATTTAGTATCCTAAAATAAATATTTTGCTCTGTTCTGTATTAAGCTCTCTTTTAAATTAAATGATACAAGCATTGGAATTGTACTCTATTCATTCTCATCTTACCTATATAAATATATATATATATATATATATATATATATATATAATACACACACACACACATCACATTTTAAGGTGAAAAAGAGTATTGAATACAGTTATTCATGTAAACTTTCAGAAAATACAAACGTAGCATCATTTATAAAACATTTTATGCTACTGTTATTAACCTTATCATCATTGTCGTCATCAAATGTTTTTTTCTTCTGCAGCTGTTGAGCTTCAAATTGCAGACAATCAAAAGAAGATGCAATTACTAAAAGAAGAAATCCAAAATAAAAACACTCAAATTCATGAACTTGAGGTAAGGATTTCTCTCCAAACTAATAATGTTCTCAACTTACCACAAACTATTATTCACATCTGTAATGTTTGCCTGAATGTTCATATCTATATATTTATGCAATGATTCTTCCTATGTATACTGATAGTATATGTAATACAGTAATGCTTTGAGATATGAGTTTGATTTGTTCCAAGACTGAGCTCGTAAATCAAAAGACTCGTATCTCAAATAAATTTTCCCCCCATTGAAATTAATGTGAAGATTTTCAATCTATTCCAGGCCCCTAAAAATCACACTTATTTTGCTAAAAATCACCCGTTTTTGTATCTGTGGGTTTCTTACAAGTAAAAATGTGAATAAACAATGAAATGAAAACAAATTGTAAAGAAATAAACTGTACTAAACCGTGAAGTACAGACAAGTCAGGACACAACTGGCGGAGGAGAGAGAGAGAGAGGGACAACAACAGCTGGCCTAGCAATGGCTTGCCTAGTCTATGATACCAAACATTAACTTTATCACTTAATTTTTATAATTTTTTATTTGTCGCCAGTGTAGAATGCCCATTCTGTCTTGCTAAATCCATTACTCATATGTCTTCCTTGAGTTTTTTTTTTTTTATAATTTCCTGTTTTAATTCAAACAAAATCATACTTTTAAGCTTTTCAGCACTTCTCTTTACATTTACTTTCTTCGGACTGATGGTGTCACTAAAGGAATTTTGCAAAATAACAGCAAAAAAAGACACAACATAACAGAGATCCTTCTAGAGTGACGTGAACTGCAAGTAGAAATATTTTTGGAGCTTTGGTGCTAGCTGTGCCAACTAGCAGATGCTTAACTGAAACTCACTTATCTCTTAAAATTCAGCTTGTATCTCAAGGCAAAAAAATTGTCTGAACTTCGGCTTGTCAGTAAATTAAAAAGAAAACATTGATGTATTTATTCATTCAGCACTGAAAATTTGTCATAAAAACAAAAAAGTTCAAACCTTTCTCCCCCCCACACTAATATCAACAGACATCTTTTATACTCTCTCTCTCACACACACACATAGATATCTAATAAAAAAAGAATGACATCAAAGACTTTCTACACTGTTGTAACTTAAAAGAAATGTAATGGTAACAACTAAGTCACTTGCCTCTTTATTTCAACCTCTACCCAGGATTTTGGTAGTTACACATGAAAACTCACTCTCTCTCTCTTTCTTTCATACATTTACCACAGATATAATAATAAAAAGTAACTCAAAGAGTTTAGCTCGGATTTTCCTTTTTCTTTTTTATTGTTGAATACAAACTAATGTTTAAAAAAAAATTCAAATAATTTTGGAGTGAGGAGTGCAGAGCGCAAAAAATCCCGCTCTTTAGTCCCAAATAGCCTTCTTCTCCTTTCCATCTGACCACCTAACTCCCTAGACTGCAACCCTTTTGATTATTACGTGTGGGGTGTAGTTGATTGAGAGACCCACAAAATTACTTGTAACACCAAAGATGGACTGAAGGCAAGGATTATGGCAGCATTCACCAACTTAAACAAGGAGACCATCCAGAAGAGATGCAGGAGATTCCATAGTCGTCTGGAGGCTGTGGTTGAAGCCAATGCCGATTTTATTGAATAAAGTTACTTTTTAGTATTTCAAAATATTTTCGTGTAATTTTGGTAAATATATCTGTTAAAATGAGATGCCCGTGTTATTTACATTTTTGCATAGTTTAGATGGTAATTTGTCCATTGCATCCTGTAGTGACCATATTATATCAGGGTTGCTTGCAGTTATTCCCAGCCACTGACAATGACTTTCTTTCTGATTTTTCAGTACTTTTCTATAATAAAATGCGTGGTAATGTCTTTCTATAGTAAAACATCATTAACAGTCTATTTAAGAGTTAATTTTTGAGATTAGAAATTATAATAATTGTATGTCTTTATATGAACCAGCATGCTCATCTTGGTTGTAATGTCGGATTCATAATATTCCTAAAAAGGAACTTTCTCGGTAACTTAGCATCACTCCTGAATATTTCTGAGACTCCATTAAAAGGATATTCAAATCAGCTTGACTGCTCCTTAAGAATGGTAAGGAAAAATTGAAACACTTCATTTTTTTTTTTTTTTTTTTTTTCAAAAGGATGGAAATAGAAATTCTTTCTTTTATATAGCTCATTCCATTTTATGTACTTTTTTTTTTTTTTTTTCCAGATCTTACTTCAAGAAGCCCATCGTAATGAGTTAAAATTGGTAACAAACAATGATTACTTAAAGGAGGTAAGTTTTTGTTTTAGTTGTTGGGTAAAAAAAAACTCTTCTTCATTTTGTTTGTCCTGGGTATGATGATAAACTACATCCGGCAGCAAGACCTCTGATCAAGAGGTTTTGAGAAGCATGGAACCACCTCTTCACTGCTGTTGTTCCCAGGCCCACCTTGACCCAGATTGGTAGCACCTGTTAGGGTTCTAGCTATGGGTAAATAGTGAAACCCCAAACAAAAATCAGCAGTATATTTTTATAATAAAATTACCAGTAATACATCTTTTTAAATTATCAACAATACATTTTATCATTGTACAAACTATATATGTAAAAAAAAAAAAAAAAAAAAAAAAACATGTTTACCCTGGAAGTATAAAATGATGTACAAAAATATCTGTAGATGAAGGCATAAAATTATGTATAAAATACTTAGATTTCGGCATAAATAACCCATAGAAGTTGATATGTTGCTAAGCAAAATCAACCAACCAACCAATCTTCATTTTGTTTTTATCTCAATTGGTAAGCTTTCTTGACTATTGTGATTTTTCAAGTGTAGCTTAGATGTGGCACAAGGCTGAAAGTATGGGGTACCCAGTAAGGATCGAACTCACTACTCAGTTGTAATTGTTCTAGTATGACAAGCTTGTTAACCATTACACCGCCTCGAGGTGCCCAAGCTTTCTTGACTATTATTGAAAAAGAAAAAATCCTGTTGTGTGTTTTTAATGTCGTTTTTTTTTTTTTTTTTTTTTTTTTTTTTTTTTATTCAAAGATGATGGACTTGAATGAAAAGAATTCTGTGTCAAAGAAGGAATTTGAGAATGTGAAAATGTAAGTTGCCCCCCATTGGCAAAATGGAACCTTGCTGTTTTTCAGAACTGATTCTAACCATAATCTGTCCAAAACAAAGGCTACATAAGAAGCATGAAGAATTTAGTACAATATGATCTCTTTCAAAATATTGCTTCCAGACATTGATATGAAAAAGAAAAATTAATTTTTTTTTTAAATTTATACACTTTCACATAACTGTCAATCATAAATCTATAATGGAGGGAGCTGCTGAAAAATCTTCAGCCCAACCCAGCTGTTAATGTAGAGATTTTGGGAATTGGGATATGTTGAAACCTTTTCAGCACCTCCTTTGTGTATGTGTGTGCATGTATGTGTGAATTGCTAATACCCCCTGAAGAGTTTCCACCTATGAAACTCCGGAGTCGGGATGCTGAAAGTAGCATCAATTAGCTAAGTGACAAACTTTACTCATATTAACTATATATATATATATAGTGTGTGTTAGTGGAATATAGAATGTGAACAAAAGTGGAAAAAAATTTTAAATATAAAGGGAAAATTTGTGTGTGTGCATGCATGTATATGTTTTTGTTTTATTTTTTAATCAAGTTCACTTCAAGCAAGGCAGTAAAGTCACTAAGACACAAGAGGCTACTGGGTGTGAAAGAATTAGAAACAGAAACATTGCTAATATACGAGAACAAAAGAAGAGTAATCAGGACAGTAGATGGCGATTGCCATTGCATTTAAGTTTTTGAAGACTGAAGTCGGCTGGAAAGCATTGAGCCAGAAGAGAGTTCCAAAAGTGAGAAGTGTAAGAAAAGAAACTGTTAGCATAGAACTTACAGTTACATCTAGACAATTTAATTGTAAAATGATGAGATCTTGACACCAGTCTAGTACTGTGCTTAAGTTCAAAAAGTCTAGGTACCATAGTGAAGACCTCACCTGAACAATTGCCATAGCACACACACACACACACACATATTTTCTGTTTATACGTTAGTTTTATAGATACAATTTCTTTAAGTAAATGCTCAGTTTTTAATTAAACAGAATTAATTACATTTAATGGCCGGAATGTTTTGAGAAATTTTATTTTAATAAATTGTATCTATAAAAATAATGGATAAACAGAAAATATATCAATCCATTTCATTATATGTTGTCATTGTCTATGTTAAGATACGTTTCATGAGCAGATATGATCGATCGAGGAAAATCGTCAAAGATTGAGTGTTTATAAAAAGTAATTTGGACTTTGCTAAACAGATGCTTCTGTGTAGCTAGATGTTATAACTCATTAGATCAAATGATGGCTTCCAGTAGGGCTACAGGTTTGATTCCTCTCAGAGAACACATATTTTCTCCAAAATTTCTTAAACATTCAGGCCAGTAAATGTAATTAATACTGTTTAATTAAAAACAGAACATTTACTTAAAATATGTCTATAAAAATAACATATAAACAGAAAATATATTAAACAATTGTCAGACTTAATCCATTTCATTATTTATATATATATATATATATATATATAGAGAGAGAGAGAGAATTTATTCAGTCTTAGGGTGAAAAAACATGGAATTAGCAGAAGATTTCACCTGTGTATCTTTCTTCTTCACTCAAATAATGTGCACACTAATTCTTGTTTAAATCTATGCTTACATTCCTTACATACATCTGCAGGCCTTTTACAATTTGGCAAAGACATCATACCACCACCCAAGGTCCACTCTGACCCTGGGTGGTAGCGCCTGTTAGGGTCCCACCTATGGCCAAATGTTAAACCTCCAAACAACAGTACATTTTTTTTATAGTAAAATTACCAACAATACATTTTATAATCTACAAAATATATATCTAAAAAGCATGTCTTTACAGTTAAGTTTTGAAATTATGTACAAAATATTTAGATTTCAGCATTAAGTAACCCATAGAGGTATTGATATGCTGCCAAACAAAATGAACCAACCAATCAACCAACATAATGCCTCTGATAATCATGTCTGCACAAACATGCATATGCACAAAAGTTGAGTATCATCTACCATGTATTCAATTGTGAAAGCAGAATAACATATATCATATTTTTATTACTTCAAAGCTCCCAAGAAAAATAAATTTCAGCATTACATGATCCATGAAGGAGTTTATGTGCCATTAAACAAATCAATCAATCACTTTGTTTTTAGGTACCACTCAGAAACAATGCAGTTGACTGAATGCCTCAGGACACGTAAGTGTGGCGTGTCTTATATATTTACTAACTTCCTTGTATTCTCAAAAATATTGATCTTGTTTATATATATATATATATATATATATATATATATATAAAGTATCTAAATATTTTTTCAATTATTTAGTAATTCAATAATTTGTTACTTAATAACAATACAAAACTGGTCCCCCACTTCACGTCCAGTAGAATCTTATATTAATTCCACATTACCCATTCTGTCAAAAGGATGACATTTATAAAATTGATATTTCGTTATGTTTTGATTATTATTAGTTTTAACATGTGAGGGTTTAAATTCGGTACCTCCAAAAATTCCCTAAAAAAAGAGCATACCGCGATGAAAAGGGGCTCCAAACTTGATAAAAACAAAGTTTTATCAAAAAATGTTATTAAGATTTTTCTCTAATTATTCTTTCTATTTTTTTTCTACTCTGCTCTTTCCCGGAGTCTGTCTTTTTGCCACCAAGCTTTGTTATAGTAATGGAAGACCATTCCAAATTACTATAACAAAGACACTGCCATCTAGTGTCAGCAGTTTTAGGTACATGACATAAATAAAACAAAATATATATAGCAAAATGTTACAGACAAAAATAGACAAATACATTCTGTATATTATATTTGTTAAATGTATACAGTTTTGTTTAAATTAGTCTCATAATAATAATGGAATACAATACTTGTTTTGTTTCTCACTGAAGATCAAGAGACAACAAGTCTCTTCAATCTTCTGGCATTACCTTTAAAGTTCTAGTTCAATTTTAGTAATGCTGTCATCTGCATGGGTTCCATTTACAATTCTTGCTAAACAAGTGGTTGATGCTGCTCATTCCTACAAATTCTAAAATCTACTGAGATTTATATGGACTCAAAGAAGAATGAGAAATATGTTAAACATTTCTTGATATTTACATAATTATATAAAGCACAAGGTCTAATGGTGGAGATTAGAGGGGCAAGAAGATTGCGTTAATCCACTCTTCCAAGTAGCATTGGAACTACCTGATTAGAAAATCAGCATGCTTTTAGCTGGGCTTGAACTCTGACATGTAGTCTTAGGGAAAATATGGAACCTTGTTAAATAATTGTAGTTAGAAGAAAGAATGTGTTATGTTATCAAGAATTTTGTGGAAATGGCTTCCTCAAAGAAAGAAAAAGTGAGAGGAAACAGGATTGCTTATTTCAAGAGACGAGGGGAAATATTCAGCGAGAACCAAGAAATGCTTGGTCACTTGACAGAATCTGTTTATATTTCCCAGAATGTATGGGTACCACTTCGTGTGGATGTGTACACACATACACACAAATTTAAGATGTTATGCAGTAATGATAACGGTTAATCCTAGACTTGAAGAGGTCAAAATTGTAGTGATTAGGACAACATCCTGCTGAGAGTCGGTTCCACGAAGCAGCAGACAGAAGCCATCCAAGTGGAACTAATGGAATACAAAGGGAATAAGGATTATTCATTCATGTGTAAATGGCATGGAAGGTCACAGCTGCAAAGGTCAGGACTGGTGGAATCAAGAAATGTAGCTCATGGAAATAGCGATAAAGTCGTGAGAGGATCGCCACATTTTATCTGTAGGAAAAGGGGGTCGTATGTTGCAAAAGAATCACTCACAAGACCATGTAGATGTTTTCAAACTCTATCAAGACAGACAATGATTAGGCAGCTGTATAATGTTTGATTTATGTGATTCATATTCATCACTGAATCAAGTGCATTGACAAGGAAAGAGGTTATGTTGAAAATTAATATTTGTGTAAAATAAATGCTTTTGTGATTTTTTTTTTTTTTTTTTTTTTTTTTTAATTTTTCTTTCAGTAGACGAGGAATTTATTGATATATATACAGTGCTGTTTGATAAAAGTGACTCACCTGATTTTTTTACTTAAATATTTTTTTGCCTATTGTTTTTGGGTCAAACTAATTTTTAATCTTACTAATATAAAGACCCCTTCCCGGCCACCTAGTAAAAAAGTTTACTCACCCTAAGGTATTCTATTGATAATTATAATTTTGGATATAAATGAGATTTAGGTTAAAAACTCTATGCAAAAAAAAAAAAAAGTGACTCACTTATTTCCTGCAACTAGTAATCAATAGAAATATAACCGAACAACTTTAAATAAAGAATAATAGAGGTAGAATTTATTTATAATAGGTAATATAGTTCGAAATATTTAATAATCTATGGGTCCTCCTTTATTTTGAATAACCTTTTCAAACCTTTTTGGTATTGACTTGACTAGGTTCTGGCAAATCTCATCTCCAAGAATTGAATTCCATTCGGATATGAAATTCACAATCAAATCCTCTTTGTTGCTCAACTGCTTTCTCGAGAGCCTGTACTTTATAATGCTCCATAAGTTTTCTATGCTGCTGAGGTCAGGAGATTGGGGCGGCCATGTCATAACACTCATCTGCTTTTCATCAAAATATTCCTTTATCAATTTTGATTTGTGACAGGGAGCATTACCCTGCATAAAAATGAGCTTGGTGATGTTGATTTGCACCCTTTCAGCAGAAGGGAGCAGACAAGACTCTAAAATTCTCTTGTACTGCTCGCTCCTGAGGGTCTTTTCAATAGGTTTTAAGAAACCAGTTCCATGAAAAGAAAAGCATCCCCAGAACATTATACTGAATGGATGCTTGACAGTACTTACTGCTAATTTCAAAGAGCTTTCAAAGCTGCTTCTTCAGATTTTAGATCGCTTATCCTTTGAATTTAGCTCAACTTTTGTTTCATCGGAGAAGAGAACATTTAGTAAAAAAATCAGGTGAGTCACTTTTATCAAACAGCACTGTGTGTGTGTGTATATATATATATATGTATATAAGAAAATTATAACATAAATATGTTATAAAATCACTACAAAAATAGCCATTTTGTTTCAACACTTCTGCTGTCTTATCAAGTGATAGTGTTAAATGTAGAATAAAGGATTTTAAAAGGTTCAAATCAATCAAACATCCCTTGCTAGGGGAAATGCTGTTACATAAGCTGGAATGACCAATCAAAATATTAGGTAGGTGCAAAAATAATGTCGTTTTCTCACATAGTAACATATGTGAGAAAACAACATTATTTTTGCACCAACCTATTATAAGTAGTGAGGGATGTTTGATCGATTTGAACCTTTTAAAACCCTTTATTCTACATTCAACACCATCACTTGATAAGACACCAGAAGTATTGAAACAAAATGGCTATTTTTGTAGTGATTTTATAACATATTTATGTTATAATTTTTGAATAAATATTTATATTTACTCTACTCTGTATTGAGCACTCTTTTAAGAATAGTATTTGTTGGTTATTGGAATTTATTCCATATACACCAATTCTATACTTTGTGTGTGTATATTTATATATGTATATATATTTTCCCTCGCCATTCAAATGATTCCAAGTCATGCAAATGTTGAGGGAAAGCATGTATATTTATTAATATATACTTAATAGCTCTGTTGTATTAGATTGAGCACTGTTTTATTAACACCACCACCACCACCACCACTTTATGTGCAATATATACACTGCGTGCCAAATTATCGAGATAACTTTTTTTCTAATATTTCAAAAACCGTCCAATCAATTCACACAAAATTTTCACACAATGTTGGCAACACTCACCTGCGCAATCACTGAAATTTTCGTACTGATCTGCGCAATGTAAACAAACTGGCGCCATATTTGTTACCAGCACAGTGATTTGAGCATGCCAAATTATTAGAAAGGTTTAGTAAAATTCCCAGAATTTAGCAAACAAAATGTTTATTAATGTTGTACGTGAATGTTTATGATCAAAAGAAGCTAATAAATAAGGTAATCAAACAAAGGCACAGTTTTAAACAAATTAATAGGGAATGTGCTTTCCCTGTTTTGAAATTACTTGAAGAAGTCGATGATCCATAGAATCTGTTAATTATAGGATGTCATCTGCTGTAATGCCGCGAGATATGTCAAGAATTGCCACCCACAACTCAGCGTTGCTCCTAAATTGTCATCTGTTGGCATACAGTCTTCACTTTATGATGCTCCAAAAGTTTTCGATTGGGTTCAAATCCAGATAATTTGCTGGCCACTTCATTTTTCAAGGTCCATTGAAGCCTAACTGTTTCAAATATTTGGTAGTCTTGTGAGCAGCATGTAGGGGAGCATTATCTTGCATAAAAGCCTTTTCATCCACAGTTCAAGATGCTCCTTCGTAAATGCTATGTATGCATCAGCAGTCATTTTGACGCCATCTGGTACTCTCCATGGGCCCACTAATGTTTTTCCAATAATACCACCCCAGATCATTATGCCTCCACCGCCTTGTTGGCATCTCAAATGCTGATGGCGATTATGTCCATTCATTACCCAGCCTTTGCACCATCTATCTGGCCCACCAAGTGTTGCTCGAGTTTTGTCTGACTTCTCTAAAGTTTTGTTCACAATCTTCATATTGTCCACGGCCCATTTCAATCAATTTTGAATGTGTTAGAAATCACAGTGGAGGCTTCGATACAGGTTTGACTGTTGTTGCTATTTCCCTCAGATACCGACACCGAGTACTTTTAGACACAGTTGGATACCCAATGCAACTGAAAAGCTCTTGACTGGTAAGTCCAGGGTTCTTCATGGCCTCTCGTTTAAGTCGTGACATGAGACGACGTGAAATAACCCTCAGCTTGCCTTTATCTGCCCTTTTGCGTACTTGTGTAGGGTTGGCAGTGAACTTTTTCACTGTTTGATGATACCTCCCTATCATTTTAGAAATTTATAGGGTAGATTTACCTTTTGAGAGTTCTGAGGTGATAGTTTTCTTTTCAGCATCAGTTAAACTGCTTTTACAGCCCATCTTTTCACTAAATTCTTACACTTTTCTAATAATTTGGCACGGTCAAATCACCGTGCTGATAACAAATATGGTGCGAATTTGTTTACATTGCGCGGATCAGTACGAAAATTCTAGTGATTGCGCAGGTCAATGTTGCCAACATTGTGTGAAAATTTTGTGTGAATTGATTGGACGCTTTTTGAAATATTTGAAAAAAGTTATCTCGATAATAATTTGGCACGCAGTATATATATATATATATATATATATATATATATATATATGCATACAATGTACTCCCCAAATATAAATTTTGGATAACTTTACATGTAAAATGGCTTTTTCAAATAAAGAAAATAATTAGATGTTAAATGGTAATATTAACCATTTTTTAATAAGGAAACATTTGGCATTAATTGTCCAAATAGCTTAAATTACTGTCAGTTGAAATTTCTAAAACAATTTTATGTTATGGTGCCATGCATGACATTCATATGATGAAATTGATAGAAATGTGAATCATAGGAAATGATGAAATTGATAGTTCTTTATTTCTTGGTGGAGTGAATTTGGATGTGTGAAGTGTCCAATGAAACAATACAAACTGAACAGATTGATCTTTTTAAAATTCTTAAAATGTTTGGCTAGCCCTCTTGTTGACATTATCAACTTTGCATGTGAAATTGGTTACTTACATGAATTTGTCTGTCAAAATTGTCCAGGTGAAGAGAAATTCCTGAAGGAGTCTCTGCAACTGAATCAAGAAATGTCCACCGTTAAGCAAGAGATGGAAAGAGTGCGTGAAGAATTAAACAAAGAGAAAATCTTGTATGAAAATTACAAGAAACAACTTGATGAAAGGCTTCATAAAGAGGTGATATATTTGTGTCGAATGAATCCACTTTGTTTTCTGTCGGTCATTTTGCAAAAAGGAATTAATATTATTTACACTATTTACATTCAGACTATTGTTTTCATCTTTGTTGTTGTTATCATAGCATTTCAACTGGTCTGCTCCCTGGCCATCACCAGGTGTATATTTGTCTTCATAACCTACAGGAAATTCCAGAATTAAACTTTTATTTGAATATGGGATAATGGATTAAATAAAACTTTGGTTCATGAAATTGATGATATAGTAATTATAAGTTCAATCCCTGGTATGGGTGGTGTGTATTAGACTCGGTGGAAATGAGTAATAACTGATCAGTACTAAATACTAGATACGGGCAGTAAAATGAGGACAGTCTACTTTGTAGATTAAATAAAGGGTTCAGTTTGAAATTCCCTGTAGGTTTAGTCAGATTGATATACACCTGATGAAGGCTGGAGGACAATGGTTGAAACATTGTGATAAGAACAATGAGGACAATAGTGTAAATAATAACTCCTCATCTCAGAAACACAGATGGGAATTAATATTGGTTTTTAGATTCTGGTATTATTTGTACCGCAAACAATATTTAACACTCACGTGAGCCCTGGTAAAAAAAAATAAAACAAAAAAAAAAAAGACATGGAATTTAAACAAACAATTAATAAATGTATTAACGAAAAATCTGTTAAGTCATTTATTAAAAAAAAAAAAGTATGTTTGATTTTTTTCATTTTTTCATAGTTCTTCAGCCAATTGAGTTAATTCATTGTAGCACAATATTTTCATTCACAATGAGCTTCAGTTATCATAAGACATCATCTACAATTAGATTTCTTGAAAATGATAATGTTATCTACAAGATTTTTTTCTTGTCTGTCACATTTAAATAAAACCACACACACACACACACACACACACACACACACACACACACACACATATATATATATATATATAATTATTATTTTTATTATAAAAGATTATAATAAAAACATGTTGAAATCATTACACAAAAGCCTTCATGTTTCAATATTTTGTTTGTACTTACCATTGCCTGAAGAAGTACAATCAAAGTATTGAAACATGAAAGCTTTTGTGTAGCAATTTTGATATGTTTTTATTATAATCTTTTATAATAATATATTGCTCTACTTTGTATTGGACACTTTTTTCAAAGTAAATGCTACAAACAGTGGAATTTTACTCCATCTGTTCTTTCTCTCATTTTAATATATATATATATATATATATATATCAGTCTGTTAGACTTTATAGTTTGTAGATGTGTATATGATATATATTAAGCTTGAATGACCTTCTTCAAATGTCTTTTATTATTATTATTATTCCTCTGTAAAATGTTAGTGTATTTTATAAACTAGCTAGAGAAATGATTGGTGGGAAGCAGAAATGGAAGATAACAAAAAGTAAAACAAGTTTTTTTAACCATTAAAATATTTTACTGATTGTAGATTACTCAGAATCGGAAATTATTGCAAAAGTGTGATGAGCAAACGCGAGAAATGCAGGCTTTCAACCAGGAGATGACTATTGTGCAGCATAAGCTGCTTGTTGCACAAAAAGGTATTACAATTTCTCTTTAAAAGCTAAAATTTCCTTTTGTGTCGAATTTATTTTACAGGAGAAGATAAAGCCAGTCTTAAATTATTCAAATGCCTTCGATTTTCATTATATTTTACTAGTATATTACCCATCAAAAATAATACTACCAGGACTTCTACTTTGGATCAAAACATCACTTTCCGACATTTCTGCCTAAGATCAGTATAGTATCTGTGAACACTGGGAAGTGTTAGACACACAGTTCGCTCCGAAACTATTGCCTCCCGTTTATTCCCATGGAGACCAAATGAGATACAAGAAACACAATAACACTGTTTAATGGAGAAAAGTTTTAGCCACATTTCTATTCTTGTTTTTAGTCCCATATTTTTTTTTAGTTTTTATCTGCATTTCTACTTTTGAGCTACAATACCATTTTTCTACATTGTCACTGCCATTGGCACTAAATAAAAAAAAAAAGTAAAATAAAATAAAGAGAGACAAAACTTTGGATTAAAGTTAGTCACATGACTTTCAAAAGACGTGTTCTCTAATACCTGACGCATCATATATAACCTGGACATATATATTGAATAGCATTTTTGTCTTTCACACTGCATTCTTGTGTGCCATGTAAGTGTTTATTCATTCCTGAACTGTATTTCTGAAAATTTCTTTCTAGTCCATAGTTATTCATTTTTTTTTTTTTTTAATGGTTTTCAGCTTTGAATAATGAGGTTGCTAAGAAAAAGAAGAGAATCTGTTCAAGGTAAGGATAAAATTTTGTTTTATCCTCTTTTCATCCCTCGTGCGTGCACACACACACATATATATATATATATATATATATATATTTTTACTAGCTTAAAAGCTGCCTTATTGAGCAAAATTTAAGCTAGCTCCTGTTGAGGGCTCTTAATTGGGCTTTTATCACAATGGTGAGGGAGGGGTAGATACAATAGGCAACAATAAACTACAGAAGAACTCAAAATTGACCGCTTAAATATTGCATTAATATTTAAGCTTACTTTTTAAAAGTACAACAATAATTCTTCTGCCACCACTTAATTTAAAAACAATTTGATGTACATAGGTCCTTACTTTCCATACAAACAATTATTTTTATTTCATGGTTGATTTTCGCTGGATTTCACAATTAATTTTGATTATTCCTAAATTTATTTCCAAGTTATAAAAAATTGTTATCATACAGAAAGATTTGTTGCAAAAAAAAAAAAAAATACCCAGAAACAATCGCAGTAATTTCAGGATTGTTGGTCCAGATCCGACCTGGAATGTTTTTTAATTTGCTCACAGTTGATCTGATTCCAAAATGGTATATGTTGGGCTACATACTCTAGGAGTAAAGTTGAAAAAGTGTGGAACACTGACATTCACATTTATTATATTTTTATTTTTATATATATATATATATATATATATATATATATATATATATATATATATATATACACACACACACATTAAATATATCATATGTATTTCAAGATATCGTTGCATGTGGTAAATGATATTTTAATTAATGTGGGCTGTTTAGTTTGTATAATAATAGCTAGAATTTTGAGTTTTTCCTTGCATTGGTTGCTGTAGAGTATTTTGGAGTTATCTACTAATATTTGTCTTATGTTCATAGTTACATTTTGGTTCTTTGTGATGTGCGAGTCAATATGTGCACAGGTTGCACTGAGTTTTGACATTTTAGCCTGCAAGAGAGAGAGTAGTGCATGGCTGCCTGATGTAAGAATCTAATGCTGTTTTTTTTATTACAGCAATTAATATTGATGATGCAATTTCGCAGAGTATGAGATCTCGTAGACATTAGTTTTACGGGCGGGGGGGGGGGGGCGATTTTTACAGCCCTGTGTTGGCAATGATTAGATGTTTTAAATTTTTTATAGTAAATGATAAATCTAAGGTGTTAGGATCATTCAGTGATATTTATTGGCAAATTATATTTTTAATTGCTTTTTCATCCTGTTTATAATTCACGGGCATCTGGTTATGACAGAATGTGTTTAGGTTTATTTATTTTTGTTTGCATCAAGGAATGGCTTGGCGTCTTCTTTACAAATTTCATCAAGTCTAATTTTATTTGTTCATCAACTTTGTCTTTAGGGATGTTATTGTTGGTTAGAGTTTATTTAATGCCACTTAGTTTCTTATAGAATAATATATCTAAGCAAGAGATTATTTTGGCCTGATAAATCTTTTTTTTTTTCATTTTTTTTTTAATATCACAGCTATTATGTATCAAAGTTGACTTTCACTTTTGTACTTCAGTAGACACAAGTTTCTGCTAGTGTTTTTTTTTGTTTTTTTTTATATGGCAAAATTGTGGTAAATATTGAGTTTGTAAGTGTCGGATGGAGTTTTTCTCAAAGGTTGTTTTTATTTCATCCAGGCTTTTTGCTAAATTTTTTTTTTTTTTTTTTTTTTTTTTTTTTTTTTTTTACAGTAAGGTTCACTCTGTCCAAGACCCATGGACCAATTGAGGTAGAGGGCTACATTAAGTACGAGGTAACGGTTAACTCTAGACTTGACCAGGTTAAGATTAAAGTGATCAGAGGGAAACATCCGTTTGGGAATCTGTTCTAGATATATATATATATATATATATATATATTGTTGTATATGAAAATGTTGATATAATGCGTGTGTGTTTGGGGGAGGGGCTTGGTGCAATTATTGAAGACATGACCTAGAAAATGAAGACAGTATCTTGAAGTGCATATGATATATTTAATATGTGCACATATATATGCACGTTTCATTAAAAATCACTGACAAGGTGCTGTGGTTAAGTTTTTTCATATAATTTTTCATATAAGCATTATTAATAAAAAAGAAAAAAAACAACACTTAATATCAACTGTGAACACCATCACCATGTGTTAATCGTGTTTGGAAAATAAAACATTCATATAACTCTAGATATCAGGTCATCCCATAAGTTCTGTCCGAATTATAACTTTTTGTTAAAATGAACGGAATTTAAAGAGTTTTATAATGTCTAATTGAGCTGAACATTATTTTTATGTTTAGATGCATTTAAACTGATCAAATTTTATTTCAGAGAACAATAAAATTAAATTTTGTTTGATTAAAACCCTGCTAACATGGAAGTACCCAAGATTCATTTGAGGCACATAATGCTTTATGAGTTCAAGAAAAGAAACTCAGGATCCGAATTGGCTAGAAACATTCACTCAGTTTATGGAGAGGAATGTGTGAATGAAAGAACTTGCAGAAGATGGTTTGCAAAATTCAGAGGTGGAGATTTCACCGTTGAAGATGAAGATCAAACCAGACGTCCAGTTGAGTTTGATGAAAAGCTTCTTGAAGCAGCCCCTGAAGAAAATCCTGCTTTATCAGTTGAGGAATTGGCAGTGGTTCTCAGTTTAAACCATACATTCATTGTCATCTTCAACAACTTGGAAAAGTTCCTAAACTTGGAAAATAGGTGCCTCATGAATTGTCTGAAAACATCCTCAAATCCCGAGTTGACATCTGCTCTTCTCTCCATTCTCACCAACTTGTTTCACCTTTTTTGGATAGACTTGTGACTGGCAACAAAAAATGAATCTTTTATCAAAATGTTAAGCGTCATGGACAGTGGATTGGTAAAGGGGAAGGACCCCAGCCACAGCCGAGAAGGGAACTTCATGGGCAAAAGGTTCTTCTTTCAATCTGGTGGGATCGCCAAGGAATAATCCACTTTGAGCATTAATTGTTGCATTAGGTGGTAAGAATTCAAATATACTGCGTTTGAACCAAGCTTTGAGGAAAAAGACCTGCTCTAGTGAATCAAAAAGGGGTGATGTTTCATCAGGACAATGTGCAACCCCACACAGCAAGAATCACGTCAAAAAAAGATCAAAGAACTTGGTTGGGAAAAAATTCCTCATCCACCTTATTCTCCCAATCTTGCTCCTTCAGACTACCATTTGTTTCGTAGCTTACAGAATCATTTGGAAGAAACAGCTTTTGTAACACAGGAAGAGGTTAAAACTGACATTTGTGAGTTCTTCGAATCAAAGCCAAAAGAATTTTACAGTAATGGAATTAGTAAGCATGTTAATAGATGGAAGGAAGTCATAGATAATCAGGGAAAATACATTGTTGATTGAATCTGTAATTAAATGTAACATTTGGTCACTTGTCTTTATTCAAAATTCGGACAGAACTTATGGGATGACCTGATACATACACAAAAAAATCCATATATTCAGTTAAAAATAAACTAAAATTTATCCTTGATAATGGCTAAAAGTATAGCTGAAAGCACTTGGATATATAAAACATTCAGTCAATTTTTATATAATTAATGTTGTGAAAAGAAAAAAAAACATAAGAATACATGAAAAATGATATAAAAAAACTTTATACCTTGTCAGTTGCTTTTAATGAAACTTTCATAAGAGGGATTGCTGCCAAAATACACATATATATATATATATATATATATATATATATAGGATTAATACAAATATAAAATTTGTCACTTGATTGATCTGTCTATATTTCTGAGATGAGGTATGTACATTATTTACATTATTCAGACTATTGTCCACATCTTTGTCGCAATGTTTATCACAGGGGAATTAACAGGAGATAACTGACATCTGTTAGACATGGTATATGAAACTAGAACAGTCTACCCCAGTGAGCGAAATAAAGGGATAAAGTTCAACATTCTAACCACCGGAAGAAGGCTGGAGTGTACAATGACTGAAACGTTGTGATAAACATGGCGACAAACATGAGGACAATAGGCCGAATAATGTAAATAGTGTACATAATACCTCATCTCAGAAATATAGACAGATACTGAAGGGCCGAAACGTTGTAATAAATATGGTGTCAAAGATGAGGACAATAGTCCGAATCATGTAAATAGTGTACATAATACCTCATCTCGGAAATATAGACAGATACTGAAGGGCCGAAACATTGTAATAAATATGGCGACAAAGATGAGGACAATAGTCCGAATAATGTAAATAGCTGATTCATGTTATATTTGTCATCCTAACTCCAAAGTTTTGTAGATGGATCCTCCATCAATCACTCTATCCACTCATCGAGAGATAAAAATTTTTAAATAATCAAATTCTTTTTGGTGTGGCCTTGTTTCCAATAATTGTCATACATGATGTCACCGTAGACTATTTTAAACTTCCAGCCTTCCAAAGAATACCAGGATGTAGACAATGGAATTCTGCCTGCCACATTGATACCAGATTGGTTCTTGAAAATGACTGTGTTGTTATTTTGTACTTTTCACAGCGTCAAACATGAACTGCTGATTTTTGAGCACAATACTCAACATCTTATTTGGAAATTGGGAAAATTACAATAAAAAATTAAAAAGACAGACTAGGCTTGAATCCAGCAAGAGTGTGCATATTTTTCATTAGTAAGATTTCTTGAATATTCAAGCCGGTAAACAAAAATAAATAAATACATTGTTTAATAAATGAATGAAGCATCTACTCAAATACGAGTATTCGCTAAAAGTAACGTTTAAGCAATAAAAATATTTATTCACACACACGTATATATGTATTCCGCATATTTTGGCAGCATATTTTTATTTAAACATGTCTGATTAAACAATTTAGGCATACTGTGTTCATTTATTTTCAATAAAATCATTTCGTAATCACGTATAAGCTTTCTTGCTTCATGATTAAAGACAGCAAGAAAGGTACTGTGGTTATGTTTATTCATTTTTATGAATAATTATCCTCCCAACTACTTTCAATGACAATATTATTCTATTATATTAATTGACAATACAAGTTTACTCCAACACAAAAATAAAAAAACAAAAACTTCAAATTCTTGGAGCTCTCTATATAAGAAAAATGCAACCAACATTAAATAAAATTAATTATGAGTACAGCAACAATGTTTTAAAATGTCTATAAAAGCAATGTTTTGGGATACTCATATTGTAAAAAGAAATTTTCTTTTAAATTGTAAGGGGAGTATTATTTATTTATTTTTTTTTTTTAAATTGCAGGTTGAGTATTTTAAAATATTAATAAAAAAAAAAATATAAATTAAGTTACTTCCCTTACATGCATATTTTTAACAGTTAATTTTTAAATTGACCATAACAGAGCGTGTTCATAATTATAACACAGCATGTTTTATGTGCATTTACAAAAAATATATATGACACATATATATATATATATATATATATATATATATATATATATATATAAAAAGCAGGTAATGGTCAGAGTTGAATTAGACCAGCAAACAGTAGTATTAAAAAAAAAAGTGCTCAATACACATATAAAAAGATAAAAATTTAATATGTAGAAATTTTAAGTATAGAAAAATTAGATCAGCTGATTCCGCTACATTGGTTTCAACCTTTTTGCATCTTCAAGCAATTTTGGTCAATTGATTTGCTAATTTTTATTTTTTAAAAATAAAAAATTTATGAATGCTATATTTAAAAAAAAAAAAAAAAAAAAAAAAAAAAAAAAAAGTGCACAATGTGAGGAGGAGGAGGGGAAAATCAAGTGCATTGGAAATATATGAAATATACATACATTCTTTTCATCCTACTTCGTACGAACTCAAAAGGAACTTTTTAGTATGTATACAATGGGTTATAATTTCCAATCTCTGCTTCAAAAGGTTTTTTGGGTCTGGAAATGTTATAGCTAATTTTTCTTGTTGACAAAGGTTGCAGATGTTGCTATGATTGTTGTTTGGAGAAATTTGTCTTAATATAAACTATTTTTCCTGAATTTGTATCTTACTCTCTTTTTGTTTTGTTTTTTTTGTTTTGTTTTTTTCAACCAGGTCATTGAGTAACCAGAGAGCCTGTGAGAAATGCTCTCACCGACCATCAAGATCAACTCGGAAAATCAAGACTCGCGGTGTTCACAAATGTCTTTGCAGTGATGAGAGCTGTGATGAAATCATTTCCTGCAGTTCACAATCACTTGCTCAAGAGATTTGTCAAGATGCTAGCCTCACTGATGAAGAACTGACCAATGAGGATTCTTCAAATATCATTGCTGAAATTAAATATGAGAAAAAAATGTTGGAAGAACAAATGAAAGTTAGTATATCATCTCTAACTTGGTGTCGGGGCTTAGGTTTTATTCCATCATGCCATAGTTGTATATGTGGTTAGATGAGGGCAGAGACAATAATCAGGTCACATCATTTATGTATACAAATGATTACAGGGCCTAGGTTTGATCTCATCAGTGTGTAGAGGTACACATGGTCAAATGAGGGCAGAGACCATAATCAAGTCATATCATTTATGTATTCATATGATTACATCACCCCATTTATCCACTGCCATATGTACAACTAATTTATAAAACCCAAGTTATATAATCAAATGTATGCATAAATCCAGATTACAGTCTGTCAGTCAAGTTTTCAAGATGTGAAACCACTTGCACTGTCTTATTTAAGGACTTGATTTTTCTACATTTAGCTACACATTTCAAATTTCATCTGCAAAGAACAGAAAAGTTTTGTAGTGACAACAGGATTCATGTGGATTATTCATACTAGCTTTGAATTTTGTCACAATTTGACTATGCTACCAAGCAATACTTGTATTTTCTTCCAATCAATGGAACTTTATTTTAAATGTCTTTTACTCTCAGCATTTTAAATAATCTGAGCGCATTGCTACCAAAAAGAATTCGTTTAAAATGCTTGATTTGTATTTCTGATAGTTTCTCTTCTATAATATGCCTTCCTTAACAACATTATTTGCGTTGGAAAATATTATAGGAAAACTTGTCAAAAGGATCGTTTTTCCAATTGACACTGCTATTATTTTAACTACCTTCACTCCTCAGCAATGTTCATTATTTTGAAAAGCAATGATTAGAATTGTAATAGAACACAAACATATGATGAAAATAAATTCATAGATTTTTGTTTTTAAGGATTGACAACAAAAATAAACACTATTTATTAATTAGATTCTTTTAATATATTGTTTCTTGGAATGGTTGGCAAAATATTGGTTAATTGCCAACTGATTCAAACTTTATAAAATGGTAAATAATAAGGATTTCCTTATAATTGGTTTACATATTTTAATTAGTAAATGTTTATAAATTTTTAAATAAGAATTGTTTTCATATTTATTTCTTTACAAATTGGTAAATGATAAATATTGCATTAGTTTTTAATTAGGTTTTAGAATGTTGCAAATATAAAATTATTCTTGTAAATAAACAATCTAATAATTATGTGGGATTTAGATGATAATGTATATCCATTTGTATGGGTCTAATAGGCGTTATGTTTGATAGGTTTTTTGTTTTTGCATGTTAATTTCAGAACATTTTTACATACATACTGTTTGTTTTAGATAAACATACGTTAGATTCTATAAGAATGGATTGAGAGAAGGTTGATGGTGTAATATATTTTTGAAGTGCGTTTATAGTTAATAATATTGTTATTAGAAAGTACTTTAAAGCACTATGTAAAGTACTGCTATGTAAAGAATTATGTTCTTTTTTTTTAATTAGGATGGCATTTGTAAACTCAAAGCTATAGCCAGTTTTAACAAGTTGAATGCATATGAAATGATTAACCAGTAAAAATGAAACAACACAAAAGTAAAAATACCAAAATTTCTTTCTTCATATCTCATTCTCTAATGAAGCTTTAATAAAAGTGAAACATGTTAGATTGATAAATGTTTCCTATTTGTTCTTTATCTTATCAGTCTGCAGGCTTCTGATCCATATTTCACACGCACACAGTTTGTCATGGTTGGTTTGTCAGGAAGGTTACTTCTTGATGTTATTGGTCTGGAGTAGGCAATCCCAGCCTGCGGCAACTTTGGAAAGTGCTTAAAAACCACATGACAGTTGACCCAAGACTAGTGAGTGAAATTGAGTAGACAGTCTTTGGGAGCCATCGGTGGTTGTGCTAGCACGAAGTCACAAGTCATTGTGACTTAGTGTTTGAGTGTGCTGGCCTTGTTCAGACTGTTGATCACACTAGATAATGCACTCTTTCCCAGAAACTGTAACTAAGGTCAACTCAACATAGTTGCAATATAAACCACAGGTGGGCTCTGTGGATGTTGAACAAACACAAATGTACCTGAGCAAGTGTCTGTAATGAGGATTAGCTAGCCTCGCCAGTAGACTGGCATCCTTGCCATTTTTATATATATATATATATATATATATATATATATCTCTGAATGTAATGAAAGTGAAAATAATATAAATTCTAACGTTCACAGCATTAATTCAAAAGGGCTCGATACCAACAGTAGAGCAATAATTATTTATTGTAATTTTTACATACAGATAAAACATCTTACTCACTACAAAGATGCATTCTTGTTTCAATGCATATGCATCTCGACTGGTCAGAAGCAAAAATGGTTATGAACAACTCTATTTACAAGCATGCTGCTTATGGGACGTCACTTCCTTTTTCTCACTATTCAAATTGTTTTTGGAAAAAAAACTGCTATCAACAAATACTATTGTCTTACTCTGTCACTTTCTTTTTTTTTCCTTCTCTTTTCTCCCTTTTCTTTACCCTTGTGCTTTTCCCTATGGTGTTTTTCTTTCCAAAAATAATTTGAATAATGAAAAAAGGAAGTGACACTCTATAAGGGGCTTGCTTGTAAATAGAATTGTTCATAACCATTTTTGGTTCTCACCAGTCAAGATGAATGTGTATCAAAACAAGATTGCATTTTTGTAGTAAGTTGTTTTGTCCATATGTAAAAATTATAAATGATATATATATATATGTAATACACACACACATTATTGTTATAATGTTTACTTGTATTTTAAATAGATACACCATTTTTGTTTTAAGCTGTGTTTATTAAACTTATCAGTCTGTGTATTTAAGAAATTTTAATGAAGAAAATGCGCTTTCCAGCAGGAATCAAACCTCCATCCCTTTCTGAAGGAGAAATCACCATTTGATCAAACAGGCTTTGATCCTACTATAATAATGTTTGAAGTAATAGAAATGTTGGATTAAAAGTTAAAATCTATTAATACTTAAGAAATACACACGCATTTCATTGATAAAAACCAAGCATTATTAAGTTTACCTTTTCAACTTGTGTTTAATAAGCATCACCAAACCTACTTGCATATGTCTTTAACCACTAAGAAATACATGTTATTTTGGCAGTAAATCTGTGCCTTTCATTTCTAGAACATCCAATATGGCTACAAATGTTTCCAAGATCGACTGAAAGAAGGTGTCAGTTTCCCTGCCAGAACTTCTGTCACTGATGAAGCAGTTTGTGCAAATGTTTTGAAAACTTCCAAGAAAAACTACCGATCTGTTATTGGAGGGCACAAAGGTAATGTAAAATGGTCTTATCTAGAATGAGTGACTTACATGGAAAATCTAAAATAATATATGCAAGGCAAATTAACAGTAGTAAGGCAAACCAACAACAATATGACAAAAAGTTCATAAACTAAGAATTGGGGTTGACACAGAAGAGTGAATTTGGATGAATGAACACAGCATTCTGAATCTAAGGCAAGACAGACCTGGACTGAGTCATATGAAACCAAGAACGGGCCTATTTTATTAGCTCGGAAGAAGAAATCCCAGCATGCATTTGTGTGCTTCTGCCTATAAATTGGGGAGTGGAAATTGTTTTACTGTCATTTACATAGAGCAATTTTATTGTACCATTATGAATCTCAGTCCTTATAAAGTTGTAATTTACGTCTACATGTTTTGAACATTGATGGTAGACCGGGTTCTTAGCAAGAGCTATGGTACCTTGAATATCACAATAGATAGTGGTATGTTCATTTTTAGTTGCATTAATCATGGTGTTTAATAATTGAATAAAAAAATTTACTTCTTGCAGCCACCAATGCCATCTATTCAGCTTTCCATGTTAACAATGCTACTGTATGTTGCTTTCTTGTTTTTCATGAAATTATTTAACTGGAAACCCTAACCGTGTAATACTACAGTGGTCTTTTAAATTTCCCCAATCAGTGCCACAAAAGCCTCTTGAAATTAGGAGCTTACTAAATTTATTAAACAGTGTGTTTTTGTGCCTGACCTGAATTAACCCACTTTACCCAATCAAGGCTCATTAATTGAATGTGTTTTGCATTTGAAATGTTTTTGAAAGGCTTTTATTATTCTAGCTAGCTTTAGGCTAGTTCCTGTGGAGGGCTTTTGGCTTTCAGCTTTTTACTTTTAGCATCCTATGTATGTAAAAGTTATAAGAATTTAGAAATAATAAAATTATTTTATCTTCATTCGACACCTTAATTCAGCATAATCTTTCTTTGTATGCACAACTGATCGCCGTAGTTTATTTTCTGAGCAACTTTTATTTTCTTTTAAAATCACCATTTTTTTATGATCCCTTCACATAAAGTCATTCTTAAAAGACATCAGAGAACCTGAACTAGAAAAAAAAACATGAGAAATGTACCATGCCCCAGTTAAGTTTTAATTATGATTTTATTAGACGATATTAATTGCAATTGTGACGAAAAGTAAAATTAAAGTTAAACCTTTAATAAAGAATTGTTCTTTAAACCTTTCACTCTGTTCAATATTTATATTTAACTTTAAATGAGTTAATTAATTTAATTAGAGTAGTATTCCCTCTTATTATGTAGTCCATTCCCTCTTCTCTTGAACAGGAATAAAGGCTCATGCCTTGTTCCCTGTTTAGGAAGGGGTTCCTGGTTCCTTTCTTTTTTTTGTTGGCCTTAATAGTGGTGCTGTTTGGAATTTCTTGCAATGTGCTTGCTTGATGGCAACGTCTCTTCATTCTGAGGGGGTACCAGGTTGACAGTTTTACTGGTTGTTATTCCCAACTGGTAGTTAGGAGCCTGAACTCTTGCATAGCATCTTGAGAGGCTGCTCTGATCAACAGTTGCATAATATTGGGGTTCTTGCAATGCCATATTGTGCATGGATGGGTGTCCCTGCAAGCACCTCTGGCGGGCAACCCCACGGCCACACAGTCTGCTCTGGTTTCTTTCTGCCCATGTTACATTAGACGACCAACAACTACTACTACTACCCTAGACCTTTCCTTACCAAAAGAACACATCATGACCTTATGCAACCAGAATTATAAATCTAAACCAGCTCAACAAAAATCACCTAAACCCCTTAGCCTGTTCTTCTCCAACATTCATGGTGTTCATACCAACTTCTACAGCGTTGGAATCATTTCCTCTTCAAAAGTCTCTGGACATCTTAGCTCTCTTTGAGACTAAACCTTAACTCATCAATCCCTTCCCTCTAATTTCTTGATTCATGGCTACCTTCTTCTCTTTAGGTGGTGAACACTCTATCACTGACTTCACTAACATCCAAAACCTGAACTTTTCAATCACTCGCACAAGTGGTTGAGTTTCCCCAGTAACCCTGATAAAAACGCTTCTCTTATTGATCTCTTTTTTCTTTTCTTTTTTTTTTTTTTTTCTCTTTCCTCTATCCCTGACTCTTGTCAGGTGACTCAGCTCTGCCCACTTGGCAACTCTGATCATGCAGTAGTGTCTGTAAATGTTTCCTTTCACTACCCCCACCAGACATGAACTTCCTACCAACAGAATATCTTTCTGTTATCAATGAGCAAAAGACTAAAAATCATTCCGTGATTTCCTTCATGATGTCCCTTGGAATGAAGTTTTGAAACATCCCCTATCAAAAGTGCACATCTGACGTTTCCTTCTAGGTGAAAGCTGGCATCAATGCTTCCATTCCAGATAAGAAATACCAAGTAAAACTGCATTCATCTCCTTGGTTCTCACTTCCTTGCTTGGCCTCTATAGCCCACAGGAATCGCTTCTGCCAACTGTACCAGAGTGATATGCCTGATTGCAACTGACTTGTCTCTGCAAGTGTGTCCTCGAGGAAGGAAGTTACTATTTACTGATAGAATGAAACAACATATAGCATCTTGCAAGTTCAGTTCTAGAGATTATTGGCTGCTCTGCAAGAGTGTCCTGAATAAGATAGAGGAGGGACTGAGGATTTGCTGTTTCAACAACAGCAAATCCTCAATTCAATTAAATTTGAAGCCCTAACATCTACAGCAGATAAGGCTAAATGCTTTGCTTGTAAATTCTCTTCCAACTCAAGACTCAACTCATCTGGAGTGTCCACACCTGACACCCCCCATCCCCCAAGTGAAGCTCTACTGAGCAATATGTACATAACCCTGTCAATGGTGTCGGACATCATTTCTAAGTTAGACTCCCATAAGGCAAGCGGAGGTGACGAGATACCCAGCTGTGTCATTCTAAAGAAATGTGTTCCTGAGATGGCTCTAGTTCTCTCCAAACTATTGCCTCCCAGCTTTTTGGAAGTCCTCCTCTGTTGTCCCTGTCTTTAAGAACTCTGGAGAACCTTCTGATCCATCTATCTACCACCCTATGAGTCTCCTACCGATTCTCAGTGTTGTGGATTCCACGTGAAAAATCGGTCTCCAATAAATGACAAACACAAGTATTTAAGCTAAGAAATTAAACATATTTACACAAAATACAAAAGGTAATGCTGTTAGTAAAATCCAGGAACGCCGGTTAATATTAATCAAAGATCGCTATATACAGTCTCGAAGTAAACTTCCTTAGAGTCGGGCGTTCTTGTAACTGACTTCTACCGTCAACTCAATCACAGTGTCTATGTACTTCCACCCTGTTCCTCTACCCTGTTCCTCTCCTCTGTTCCTGTCACTATCAGACTCTCTGACTGACTGACTGTGGCTATTTTATGGCGGCAGGACAAGTCCATTTATATCAGAAAAGGGTGGACCCCATAATACTCAGCAAAGTCTTGAAGGCTTTAATCAGTGCCGAAGTGGTTAAGTATCCTACCTCTCATGATTTACTCTCTGAATCTAGGTCCCACTCAATTTCTGTTGAAATTAATTGTAACCGCCACTTCTACTTCAACAATTTCTTTCCTTGTACTTACTGACATTGGAACTCCCTTTGGTTTACTTGCTTCCCGGATAACTACAATCTTCAAAAATTATATGCAACATCAATCGCCATCTTCTGTTGCCCTGATCACTGTCCTTTTGTTTTTTTTTTTCTTCCTTTCCTCAATCCCCCTGATACCCACTCTTTTCTCTCACCTTCACTCTCTGTAAACCCCCTTGCATGCTAGTGTCACTCCTGCCTTGTTTGGGGTGAAATTTTTTTAATCATGTGCAACTACAGATTTACTACCTGTTACTTCAGGTTGTTTATAATTCACCAACATCAAAAAACAGACAGACACACATACACTGTATTTTATTTATATATAGATTTTTGAATTTAACAGTTTTTGTATTTAATGATTCTTTTTGAAATGTTAAAATATTGCTGCTGTTATGTTGGTGCAAAAATAATGTCGTTTTCTCACATATGTTACTATGTGAGAAAACGACATTATTTTTGCACCAACCTAATAGCCCACATTCTTGAATCAATGTAAATATCAGGATTAAACTATGATCCCCTTTTCACTGGTTTTATTTACTCATTTTTTTGACGTAATTTTTATTTATGTATTTTTTAGTTCTGCATTGGTTATATCCATATACTCACCATTCTTTACTTATCAGAATGACCAGAGTGATTTTTTTTTCAATCTGCTGTACCTTTGTAATCACTATTAGACTCGTCCAACTCTTTCCAAATCCTCTGCACTGTTCTCAGATTGACATCCAAACGCTCTGAAATGTTTGTATTGGTGCTCTCAGTGCGAATGCTAAGCAATACAGCATGCCGTTTCTAAATTTCTTGTAGGGTAAAATGTGTCATGGTGCTCTTTTTGACACAGATGGTGCCCAACTGACCTTACTGCATTGTGCAGTTGACAAAATCAAAAACAAACAACACATATGCACAAAATTAAAAATATAAAATGACAATTTGCCAGTCGCACTATATTTGTCTGTGTGTACAGTGTAACCCGGATATAAGAGAGTTGTTGGGACCGGAGACACGGTCTCTTATATCCGGGTTTCTCTTATATCCGGGTTACACTGTATATAAAATCTACACATTCAATTAAAAATAAAAAATAATTAATAATGGCTAAAAGAATAGCTGAAAGCACTTGGACATGCAAAACATTCAGACAATTTTTAAACACTTTATTTACGGAAAAGAAAAAACTTATATGAACAAATGAAAAATTAAAAAGACTTAATGGCAGTTCCTTATCAGTTGTCTTTAGTGAAACTTGTATAAAAGAGAAACTGCTGTCCAAATACACAATTATACATGTATATTAGATGTGTGATCAATTAAATATTCTGCCCCCACCAATGGTATATTCCTTGCCAGGTGTGTATTGTAGAGAGAGAGAGATTGTAATAGCAACAAACGATTGTAAATTATAAGGTCCAAAGATCTCTCTTTGTTAGCCACAGTTTTTGTCAATAAGATAACCTCATATTGATGCAACAGAATTGTAGGTCAGAGGCCAAAACCTTTATCTTCATTCTTATGGGGAAGATGGTCTCTTTCACTAAGATAATGGCAACCTTTTAAATGGCTGCAGTACAGGACAACACACTAAAAGCTTTCAGGCCTCACCCACCCCTAATTTCTGGCATCTATTTTTAAAAAACATAACCTAATATAATAAATTGTTTGTTCATATATATATATATATATATACACAAACACGTGTGTGTGTATATGAATAAAGACTTGATACCACAGAGCAAATATATTGACTTGAAAAGGCACAGGGACATTTTCCTTCAGGATCTTTACAACCAACACTTCTTCAGAAGAAAGAAACCTTTGGTATAAATGAGATGAGACAATATTCCAGAAAAAGTAAAAATAGTAAATGTGGAGAGGAAACTTAGGAACAGAACTGCAAACAATTTATTAATAAAATAATTCACAAATAAAAGATGTAAATGTTCCCAGTGAGTATCAAAAAGGAAAAAAATGTTACTCCAACTAAACCTGATGAGCAAATAAAATGCTCTTTTTGCTTACACATACCTGGTTTGTGTATCTTAATATAAACTGCCTCAAGAATCTTTAAATGGTAACCAGACTGGGCCCTGTGTAGAATAATGAAAAAAAAGATCATTATCATACTTATCAGCACAGTCAGAGTTGTCTAACAGGTGTTGACCTATTGCTGAGTCATGTACAGATTGGGTTATCCTGAAAGAATGACTGAGATTACATGATCTTATTGTAGCAGGAACATGTTCACCAATTCAGGTCTTTAGTCACTGACTTATACACAACAGAACTATTTTGTAAGTGGGACAGGCGATCTTTGATGAATAAGAGGAACACTGAATGGGTCTTAAAAACAACACACAACTTGACAGTCAAAAAACCTGATGTAATACATGCAGAAACATTGTCAGTGAGTATTTGACTCTTCCTACCTTGCCACGGTAGTTTTGAATAAATAGAACAGAGAAAGGGACCAAAAAATACCGGTTCTTTCAAACATTTGATCTTATGTTCAACAACAGATTTGATGATGTTAGTTGGAAAACCATTGTCAATAAAAATACAATTAATTTTCTCAACCACCTGAAGAAGGCCGGAGCGTACAACGGCCGAAGCGTTGTGATAAATATGGCGACAAAGATGAGGACAATAATCCAAATAATGTAAATAGCGTACATAATACCTCATGTCAGAAATATAGACAGATACTGTAGAGCCGAAACATTGTAATAAATATGGTGACAAAGATGAGGACAATAGTTCGAATAATGTAAATAATGTACATAATACCTCATCTCAGAAATATAGACAGACTCTAATTTTCTCAAGTTCCTGTTTAAGGGTAGAGGAAGAGCAAATAGAAATCAGTTTAATTTTTACAGGTTTTAGGTGAGTTCCTAAAACCTGTAGAAATTCCAGTTAGTGTACAGACAAATGAACATAAGTTGGCAATAAACCCTTGTAATAAACAATCTTTATGCTCAACTTGAACATCCACAACGGACAGTAATAAATTGTTTCTAATTATATTCCTAAGTTTTCTCTCTGCATTTACTATTTTTGTTTTTTTGTGAACATCGTTTCTTGTCTCATCTCATTTATACCAACAGCTTCCTTCCGAAGAAGTGTTGGTTTTATGGATCCTAAAAGAAAATGTCCCTGTGCCTTTTTTTAAGTCAGTATACTTGTTCTGTGATATCAAGTCTTATTTTCTTTTAGAATCCTTTACTTGTGTTACTAAGTTTCCCTTATGCATTTACTATTTTTGCTTTTCTGTGAACATCATCTCTCGTCTCATCTCAATGATGCCAATGGTTTCTTTCTTCTGAAGAAGTTTTGGTTTTATGGATCCTAAAAGAAAATGTCCTTTTGCCTTTTTAAGTCAATATATGTTCTGTGATATTCTTTGTTCAAATATATATATATATACACACACACACACACACACACACACACACAGAGGAATTTTTTTTTAAATACTGGGATTATTGAATTGTAGTGATCTTTTTCATTTGTAATTACTAAATACAGTTTTAATTCAATAACGTGACTTGGTTGTTCCAAATTAAGGCAACATTTTAAAAATTTAAAAGTTTATAAATTGTTCTAATTAAAAAAATTTTAAATTTTAATTAGAACAAATTATAAACTACTAAATCTTTTAAAATGTTGTCTTAATTTAATTTGTGGCAACCAAGTAATGAATGAAAACACTAAAAAAAACACTTTAAAAATGAATTATTCAGCAAACTTTTGTTTTATGAAGACAGTTGTATCATAAATATTTTATTCATAATGGTGTGACAGACGCAGATAGCCCAAACACACATACACACATATATTAAGGTTAATCTCCGCCTGACAACAGAAGAGGTCACGTGGGAGTCTCGAGACATTTTGGGAAAGCAAGTCAAGAGGTTGACTGACCCAATTACCCATAGCAACAGATGTCTAGACAGAAGCTAGACAGGGGACTGATGTAAGCTGGAATTCGCGCCAAAATGCAGGACACGTGAGAATTTAGAAAATTACTTGTTGCTGTCTTGTCTTTGAAGGATCAAGACTCGAAATCGAAGCGCTGATAATTTATGAACAGAAAAATGAGACTCATTTGATAATGATGGAACTTGTCCGATTCATCCCAGGCAACTCCAGACAAGAAATATAAGAACATGTATTTCTGTTCGTTAACCCCAAATTGAAGAAAATAAATTGCGTTATTTATCACAGAAGACGTAAGGGAATTTGTACGCTGAGAATACAGCCTGCGTTTGAAGAAATAAAAGAGAAAACCAGAGAGGAAGAAAGTATATATCTCTGTTACAAGCCGAATTGTGTAAAGAAGAAAGAAAGAAGAGAAAACCAGAGAGAGGAAGAAAGTGTATATCCCTGTTGCAGTTGAATCATGTTTGAAACTGAACTGTATACAGAAGAAGAAAGAAAGAAAGAAAGAAAAAGAAAACCAGAGAGGAAGAAAGTATATATCTCTGTTACAAGCTGAATTGTGTAAAGAAGAAGAAAGAAAGAAAGAAAGAAAGAAAACCAGAGAGAGGAAGAAAGTGTACATCTCTGTTACAGCCAGGCCGAGTGTAAAATTGGATTTGTGTCAAGAAAAGGAAAGAAAGAAAAGAGGAAACCAGAGAGAAAAAAGAAAGGACAATGATAAAAAAGAGAACTGAATATAAAGATAAATAATTATATATTTTGAACCGGTGTTAGAAAGATATACATGCATCCATAAATATTATGTTCTTACAAACACCTTTCCACATGTCAAAATAATATGTAAATCCTATCCCATTTCTTTTAGTTATACGTTGATTTCTGCATTTGTAGTTATTCATACTTATTTTTTTTTATCCGTTCGGGTTCAGTCGAATACATTTGGAGTTAGGCATATTTTGGTATCCCAACATAAGTCTTGAGATCTGGTCGTCAGATATTTTACTCATGCTTATATTTTTCTTTTATTTTAATATTTTGTATATATGTACATATTAAAATTCTTATATCAAAATTCACTACGCCTTATCGTTCATCCTTGAATTGTGGATCAGTATTTGTGTTGAAACCGAAGCAAACCTGGGAAAAGATTACTGTTCGATTATCCTAATCGAACAGTGTTCTTAAAATTTTTTTGTTTACTAATTGTCCATTGTCATGATCTGGGAGAGATAGCCCGTATCTCTCCACAGGTGTAATAATGTATATATCTTCTGGTCAGCGTATGATTGCCTTATAAACCCATTCGTCGACAATGGCAACTAAAAGCATTTCAAATAAAAAAATCTATCTTCGTTTTATTGATTTTGATTTATTTTACTATTCAGTGCAGATTTTCTGCAATCACAGTTCCTGTTTGATGCCCAAATTTTGATGATTTAAAATGTCTGGCGATTTTTCATTATAACAAATTTAAATATTTTGTGCAACAAAAAAGAATTTCTCAAAATTTCATAAAATTAAATGACAGTTTTGTTTCCAATTTCATTATGAGCCTCTAATTCTGTCATTGCTATTAAACTTCTAATTCAGACTTCAGCCCTGTACAGGCAGAAAACCCTGACTCTGCAAGCAGATCTCCCAAAACTCTTGCTTCCACACCACGTAAAGATTCCAGTCGCTCTGTAGGTAAAAGAGGTGAGTAAAAAAAATTTAGGTTTGTGCCTTTGTTGAATATTAGCTAGTTTGCCAGAGGTTTAGCACACAAGTAGGCAAATGTAGCCAAAGCCAAAAACTGACTTGAGTCATTTATGGAGAAATATATAGCTGAACAAAGACCCCTCATGCAAATGTATTGGGAAGGTCCATTCTAGCAAAATGGACCAACCCAACTGGTGTATTAGGCGCTCTCCTATAAAATAAGGTAAAATCAGCTTTTACAAGGAAATAGAAGGAGGCAGCCATGTTGGCAGGTAAGTCACTTGACTTCTACATCTCCCTCCTCTCCCCATTGCGGAAGCATATTGGCCGTTGGGGAGGAATTAATTCCCTATTGCCTGGCTGATTGTACGAGAGTAGTCGGGATAGCGCCCTGGGAATCCTCGTTCTTGATGGCTGTGATTGAGTAGGGCCCTGGGACGCTGGTTTATTTTGTAATGTAATGTCACCATTTTCCAAGTCTTTGGCAGATTGATGTGGTCTGCATGTATCCGTAATTGTCGGCTCAGGTGACACAGGCATGGCGCTTGGTATGGGGGTCTTGATTATGGGTGCTTCAAGTTTCCTTAGAAACCTACGGTTCCGCAGGGTTATTCTGCCTGATCCTGCAACTCTAATTCTATATTGACGGTTGGGAAGTGTTTCTACTATTCGCCCAGCTATGTCCCATCGACGGCTATTTGGGTTTTGAATGGAGACTGTGTCACCTTTATAAAGTGGGGATAGTGCATGTGCAGTACGGTTGTACTTCTCGATGAGGTCTGCATTGCGTTTGGATAATCTCTGTTCTCGTTTTTTCGCTGCGGCTATCCATTCAGGGTGTGGTTTATATAACTGTGGGTGCAATGGGATAAAATCTCGAAGACGTCTATGAAGCAGGAGTTGCGCTGGTGATAAGCCAATGCCTTGGATAGGGGTGTTTCTATATTGCAAGATTGCTTGTGCTGCCATGTTATTGTCCAAGGAACCCTGGTGTCCTGTGCAGTCTTTTATGAGTCTTTTTGCAGTCTTGACTGCCAATTCTGCACGTCCGTTAGACTGGGGATAGGCCACTGATGAAATTCTTTGCTTAACAGCCCAGGTTTTTAGGAATTGTTGGAATGAGTAAGCTGAGAATGGCGGTCCACCATCTGTACTAAGTTCCTCAGGTGCACCATATGTTTGGAATATTTCTCTGCAGATGGAAATCAACCTGGAAGCAACCGCTTGCCCTGGCTTGATGCGGTACAGAATGAGCCATCCAGTGAGCCTGTCTGCACAAGCAAGATATGTGAAGGATTTAACATAGAACAAATCCATTACAATCTGTTGAAATGGCCATTCAGGTGTAGGTGTCATTTGGATTGGTTCATGTGGTAGACTTGGGGCATTCCTTGAACATGTAATGCAATTATACCTGTAATTGCGAATTGAGGCATTCATTCCAGGCCAGTAAACTGAGTCATTGGCACGCGCTTTCATGCCAACTACTCCTTGATGAGCTGAATGTAGGCATTTTAATATGTTCTTGCGCTGGGAGGTTGGTATCACTACTCTCCTGTCAAGTAGTATTAGACCATTTTCATTGCTTAGGCGGTTACGAACTTCCCAGTATTCCCGGATTGTAGGTGGTGTTGCTTGACGACTGTTTGGAAAACCATTGTCTATGGTTTTCCGTAATAGGGTGTATTGTGTGTCTTCTTGACCAGCAAAACGAATGTGGTCAGGGGAAGTTATGGCAGGATTATCATCTAATTGAGATATTGATGTGAGGGCTGTCAATCTCATTGTTGCACAAGTCTCATCTGATTCATCAATTTCTATAAGGGAGGGTTCTATAGAGAATGTATCAAGTAGGCTTTGTACTGTAGTGACTGGATTGCGGGAAATAGCATCAGAGGCTCTGTGCCATTTTCCAGGGCAGTGTTGCATGGTGAAACGATATCTCAAGCTTTTCTCTTTGAGTCGGAATAGGCGAGGGTTGTGAATTTTGCTGAGATCTCGATCACCAAAAAGTCCTTTGAGTGGTTCATGGTCGGTCACGACTATAACGTTTGGGCAACCTAGTATGAACATGCGGCACTTTTCAAGTGCCCAGCTGATAGCTGCTGCTTCACCTTCTATGGGTGCATATCTTTGCTCAGCGTCAGTACAGAATCTGCTTCCAGCAAACACAAGATGCCAGCCTTCAGGGCAACAGACAGGGGCTCGTTCGATTGCACATGTGCAGTGTTTCTGAAGAAGTAAAAATCCCATGCCGTCTTTACTCCAGTCAGGAGCTAAGCAGGTAATTCTGTTGATGTCAAATGTTGAGACACCCCGCTTTACTAGTTCAACAATGACCCGCTTTGATTCCTGAAATGCTTTCTCAAGGGTCTGGTTCCAGGTGAATTTTGAGTTTTTTTTGACAAGGTCCCGAAAAGGTAGCATAATGGGACTTAATGAATATGCCCAGGCAAGTTGGTTTACCAGTCCAAACCAAGACCTTGCATCGGTGATGGTTTTCGGAACAGGGAAATTTAAAATAGCATTAAGCATAGATTCAGAGGGAGATACTCCCGATGAAGTTATTTGAAGGCCACCAAACTGAACAGTGTCCTTACAAAACTGGAATTTGTCTTTGCTGAGTACAATCCCATTTTGTGCACATCTCATTAGAAAATCAAAGGTATGATAGAATGCCTCTTTGATGCCGGTGTCGTAGAGCAAAGTATCATCAACCAATTTGATTTTCCTGGGAAATCGAAGCGAAAGACAATCTATGAACCATAGGGTTCGATTTTTGGGTAACTAATGCCTCCAACATGTTCAGGAGTCTGTTTGGTTTTTCCGAGAAAAATTTGGGGTATGTATTGATGATCGACGTTTGCACAGTCTCATCAGCACAGTTGTATAAATGGATGTTGGTCTGTGTAGGGGGCATGTTTGTCATTTGCACAAATACCTCCCAATCAATTCTGAACTTTCGGAATTGTTGTGATGTCATCTCTGAATGGAGCTGGGGGAGTTTGGCTGCAGGGGCCTTCGTATAGCTGTCTGATGTCAAAGGTTGCTCCTTTGATAGCTTAAGGATAGCTAGGGCATGTCCCATGGTTGTGACACCTAGTTCTTTAAGGATTTCCCGGTCTATGATAGAGAGGCTATCCTTAGTAATATTCTCTTTCACAAACGATTCAGCATAGGTTTTGGCAGAGTCGGTAGGAATGCCAATTTTGATAAGTAGCTCTTGCCAGTCTTCGTATCCTGTTCGCAGCGCCATGTTGAATATTAGCTAGTTTGCCAGAGGTTTAGCACACAAGTAGGCAAATGTAGCCAAAGCCAAAAACTGACTTGAGTCATTTATGGAGAAATATATAGCTGAACAAAGACCCCTCATGCAAATGTATTGGGAAGGTCCATTCTAGCAAAATGGACCAACCCAACTGGTGTATTAGGCGCTCTCCTATAAAATAAGGTAAAATCAGCTTTTACAAGGAAATAGAAGGAGGCAGCCATGTTGGCAGGTAAGTCACTTGACTTCTACAGCCTTGACCGCGGATTTTTTGACCTGTAAATTTCTCACTGCACGAGTTTGCTGAAAGGTTGTTAATGCCATTGAAAAAAAAATATTGAAATTTTAGTTAACTATATGTCGTGATAAATCTGAAAAAAAAAAAACAAAAAAAAAAACAAATAGGTGGAGGGGAGAAGAGCAAGAATAATGAAATAAATAAAGAGGTGAATCAAAAGAATAAAAAAGAAATAAAAAAAGAGAAGCTAATTGATTTTTGATCTTTACTCTTTGGAACCAATTGAGGAGAAATGTGTAAATTGTGTGCGACCAATAAATTAAGAACAGTCAAGGAATCAGCAAAGGAAAAAAGTAATCACACTCCTATTAGGTTGGTGCAAAAATAATGTCGTTTTTTGACGTTCAACTTTATGTGAGAAAACGACATTATTTTTGCACCAACCTAATATTAAGACCTAGCAGCCATTCCTTCTGCTTATAGAGGGAAGGCTGCATAGACATATAATGTATAATGTCTCTAATACCACTTTAAAATCAAATGCTAATTGGAGTGCATTCTGCTGTTTATAGTAAAAGAATCAGCAGTGCACACTCTGATTATCACTTGATTTTCAAGTGATACTAGAGGCATTATACATTAGGTCTATGCAGCCTTCCAGAGAGAGATATATATATATATATATATATATATATAAGTAAGTAAGTAAGTACGTCCTGGGTATGTTGATAAACTACATCTGTGTCCTGAGTAAGATGATAAACTACGTCCAGCAGCAAGGCCTCTGATCAGGAGGTTTTGAGGGGCGTGGAACCACCTCTTAATTGCTGGTGTTCCCAGGTCCACCTGGACCCGGGGTGGTAGCACCTGTTAGGGTCCCAGCTATGGGCAAATAGTTGACCCCACAACCTGACTCAAAACATTATGAAAGTGTAAAAATAGATTTTAATACCATAAATACTTAAAAAAAAAAATTAATCAGCAATAAATATTTGAAAAAAGAAAATATTATCAGAAATAAAAATCTTGTCGGTATTAAATAAACCATTGTGGTTGATAATCCAGTAAAAAAAACAAGCAAACAAACTATGTACAAGTATTGGGACTGCTGCTATAGTAATAAAACTAAAGTAAGCAGTGATGCCTCTTGGTACATCGACCTTGCACTGTCGTATATACATACTAATTTATAGTGGTCTTGTCATTTTCATTGTTTTTAGCAGTGTTTGGAAGGAAAGTGTGTAATGTGTGATCATCTCATTCACCACAGAGGTGCCAACACTAACGACTTGTGCAGCAGTTTTTGGCCATGCACAACATTCTCCAAGTCTGAAAACCACCATATTCCCCAGAGCTTTCCAGTTGCAACTTTTTCCTCTTCCCAAAAATCAAATCTGATTTGAAAGGACAAAATTTCAAGATGTTGAGGAAATCCAAGAGAATGCAACGAGGCAGCTGCTTGCTATCTCAAAAAATGAGTTCCAGAAATGCTCTCATGAATGGGAATGATACGGGACAAAGTGTCTGGCTTCAGGATTGGGAACTACTTCAAAGGAGATTAAATGCTGAATTCTTATGTGTTGTCATTTACTTTTTATAGCTCTAGTTTCAATACTTTTTGATTAGATATTTCATTTTTATATATATATATATATATATATATATGCATACACTTTTTTTTCTCTGGGCTGACCTGATTTTTATTGCAAAATGTTGAAAAAAAATCAATCAAACCTTCCGGAAATCTGAATAAACTTGAGAAATTTTTTTGAATTGTTTTTAATGGTTTCTTGGTTAAGATGAGGATTTTTCAGCACCCCCTCATATATGCATTTATATATGTTTGTATTATGATATAAACTTTTTCCAGATTAATCAAAAGTATTTTTAAGCAGTATTTTTATTTATTTATTTATTTTTTTTTTTTTCCATGGTGCTGCTAAACTGTTCTTGGCCCTACCCAGGAGCCTCACCCCTAATTCTGATGTTTAGTTATTCGGGTCAGATTTTACAAAATAGATCATTCCAGCAGCCCTCCCCCCTCCCCTGGACTTTATTTCTTAAAAATATCCAACAGAAACATAAAACCTATTGACCTTATTTCACTTGGACTGCCATTGATAATTTAAATGGTTTCTCTTGAAACTTATCTATCAGATGTAATGGATGTATTTCTCTGCTTTTTAAAATTAGCTGCAGGCTAAAGAATTGACTTTTTAGATGAAGCATTTTCACTATTATTATTTTATTACTAGTTTTAATCCATCTTATTATTGTTGCTTTTTTGATGTATCATTTTCACTATTATTTTTTTATTACTAGTTTTAATCCATCTTATTATTGTTGCTTTTTAGATGAAGCATTTTCATTATTATTATTTTATTACTAGTTTTAATCCATCTTATTATTGTTTCTTTTTAGATGAAGCATTTTCACTATTATTATTTTATTACTAGTTTTAATCCATCTTATTATTGTTGCTTTTTAGATGAAGCATTTTCATTATTATTATTTTATTACTAGTTTTAATCCATCTTATTATTGTTACTTTTTATATGAATCATTTTCACTATTATTATTTTATTACTAGTTTTAATCCATCTTATTATTGTTGCCTTTTAGATGAAGCATTTTCACTATTATTATTTTATTACTAGTTTTAATCCATCTTATTATTGTTGCTTTTTATATGAAGCATTTTCACTATTATTATTTTATTACTAGTTTTAATCCATCTTATTATTGTTTCTTTTTAGATGAAGCATTTTCACTATTATTATTTTATTACTAGTTTTAATCCATCTTATTATTGTTGCTTTTTAGATGAAGCATTTTCATTATTATTATTTTATTACTAGTTTTAATCCATCTTATTATTGTTTCTTTTTAGATGAAGCATTTTCACTATTATTATTTTATTACTAGTTTTAATCCATCTTATTATTGTTGCTTTTTATATGAAGCATTTTCATTATTATTATTTTATTACTAGTTTTAATCCATCTTATTATTGTTTCTTTTTAGATGAAGCATTTTCACTATTATTATTTTATTACTAGTTTTAATCCATCTTATTATTGTTGCTTTTTAGATGAAGCATTTTCATTATTATTATTTTATTACTAGTTTTAATCCATCTTATTATTGTTACTTTTTATATGAATCATTTTCACTATTATTATTTTATTACTAGTTTTAATCCATCTTATTATTGTTGCCTTTTAGATGAAGCATTTTCACTATTATTATTTTATTACTAGTTTTAATCCATCTTATTATTGTTGCTTTTTATATGAAGCATTTTCACTATTATTATTTTATTACTAGTTTTAATCCATCTTATTATTGTTTCTTTTTAGATGAAGCATTTTCACTATTATTATTTTATTACTAGTTTTAATCCATCTTATTATTGTTGCTTTTTAGATGAAGCATTTTCATTATTATTATTTTATTACTAGTTTTAATCCATCTTATTATTGTTTCTTTTTAGATGAAGCATTTTCACTATTATTATTTTATTACTAGTTTTAATCCATCTTATTATTGTTGCTTTTTATATGAAGCATTTTCATTATTATTATTTTATTACTAGTTTTAATCCATCTTATTATTGTTTCTTTTTAGATGAAGCATTTTCACTATTATTATTTTATTACTAGTTTTAATCCATCTTATTATTGTTGCTTTTTAGATGAAGCATTTTCATTATTATTATTTTATTACTAGTTTTAATCCATCTTATTATTGTTACTTTTTATATGAATCATTTTCACTATTATTATTTTATTACTAGTTTTAATCCATCTTATTATTGTTGCCTTTTAGATGAAGCATTTTCACTATTATTATTTTATTACTAGTTTTAATCCATCTTTTTATTTTTACTTTTTAGATGAAGCATTTTCACTATTACTATTTTATTACTAGTTTTATTTCCATTTTTTTTTTGTTGCCCTTGTACAATTTTTGTTTTTCTTGATCCAGGCCATTCCATATCTGCCCTTCCACGATTCGATATATCACAACTGACTGGTGAAGACGAAAACAGGTACACATCTTTTTTTGCTTTTTAGGACGTTTCACCCTTTCAATCCTAAGTGCCCAATATTCTCTAAACTTATTTTACAACTATTCTGTGTTAACAAATCAGTTTTAATAAATTTTTTTACTTCAGTCTGTATTGTGAATTGAAAATTGGGTAGAAATGGGTTATCTGTGGTCAGGAATGCAAGCATGACCAAAAGAAAGTACTTTCACTCATATACATATAAGGTTAATACTTTTTTATAAAATATCTACTTTGTCTTCCAATCTAAAAAGTTGCAGTGTTTATTTATTTATATATATATATATATATATATATAATCGTTTCATTACGTAAACATTATTTTTAGTAGATACCTATATTTAAGTAGATGTTCCGTTTAATTATTAAATTAGGATATTTATTCAATTTAAATAAAGTGTCTACTCAGATATGGGTAACCACTAAAATAATGTTTATTACTCTATTAAATTAATAAATAAAATTCTATCACTTTAGAAATTATATGAAAGTGATTCTAGAGATAATAAAAAATTTAACTCGTTAACTGTTCTTTTCTAAATGTTGCAGTAACTTTAATGAATGGAAACTTCTTTTTCCCATTTGCAGTAGAACAATGGAACTGTAATGAATGTCTTGCAACAGAGTTTATGGCATTTTCCTATATTAGGATCCCAGTGTCCATAAAATGAAAAATTAGGGTCATTCTAAACTAGGAGTCAATCAATCTGTATTTACATGCAGTGTTTAAATTTGAGGCTTCACCCTCAACACCCAGGACAGCTCTGTGTGGGAGACCAAAAGAAATCTGGCTACAAGCCACTGTTTTTACCATCGCCAAATGCAAGTTATGGTCACTGACTAAGAGGGAAAGACATGGCATTGATGTTCTTGAGATGTGGTCATTTTGCAGAGTCCTTAGAGAGCCATGGACAATGAGATGCCCTAATAACTGGTTCCTAGATATCCTCAGAACAAGAGGATGTATTGAGAAAGCAGATGTCACTAAAATGTCTCTGTTACTTCAGGCGTATTATATGATGAGGCAGCTTTGATAAGGACGTTTTTCTGGGCCCAGTGGAGGGGTCAGGGATGCCCACCCATGTCTTGGTTTGATGATATTAAGGAGTGGACTGCAAAGATGGTGACTGAGGCCGTAAGAGTAGCATCATCAGGCAGATGGAAAGGGAGTGGTAAGCTCAGCGACACAAAAAGTTCTAACTGAATAAATGATGATGTTCAAATTCAGCTTTTACGTAACACATCATATATGGTCGGTATTGACCCCCCACTTAATATGACACAATTGTTGACGCATTACATTATATGCAAATTCATCTTAAATTGGGATGTAATTTCTAAAATAATGGATATTTATTTATTAATCCGACAGATTTCTATCACTTTAAATGTTATTTTTAGTGAATACCCATAAATGGATTGATACTCAAATATGGGGATTCACTAAAAATAACATTTAAAGTGATAAAAATCTGTCGGATTAATAAATATCCATTATTTATTTAGTAATTGCTTTGTCTATGTTTTGGATATGAATTTTCAAGAGTCTAGAATGAGAAGTTAAAGGCAGTATTCAGCTTTACACTATTTTCATTATTTGGACTGTTGTCCTCATCTTTGTTGCCATATTTATTACAATGTTTCGTCCGTTGTACGCTTCAGCCTTCTTCGAACTGAACCCTTTATTTCACTCACTGGGGTAGACTGTTCTAGTTCCATGTGCCATGTTTAATGGATGTCACTTGTCAGTTATCTCCTGTTAATTCCGCTCTCCAAGTTCTCCATTGCCTTAACCAGGTATTGAACTCACACTCTTTTGGGTCCTGTTACTAATGCTTTTATCCACTGTGCCATGTGTCAGTTTGACATTCCAATCACCTGAAGAAGGCCGGAGCATACAATGGCCGAAATGTTGTAATAAATATAGCTACAAAGATGAGGACAATAGTCTGAATAATGTAAATAGTGTACATAATCCCTCATCTCAGAAATATAGACAGTATTCAGCTTTACTTGATTGGCGACGCCCTTTGTGGCCAAATCAGTTAAATGGATGTCGGATCTAATGACTGTAAAGGAAGACGTAGGTTTGAATCCTGCTGGAGGGCACGTGTTTCTCTTTGATAAGCTTTCTCAAATATTCAGACCGTCAGACAAAAATAAATAAATAAATATACTGTTTAAAATAAACGGAGCATCTACTCAAATATGGGCATCGACTAAAAGTAATGTCTAAGGTGATAAAATTGGGATATGTAAAATTAGGGGTTTTCCATATTTCGATTGTCAATAGAAATATGTTATGAATAGAATGTTGTATTCTGGAAATGGTAGAAATTCTTTCTCTTTGCAGATCTGTCGATGAAGATAGTCCCATTGTTGGTTTTATTTCTGATCTCAGTAAACCTAAAGTAGAAGAAAAGAAAAGTGAGTTTCTCTTTTATTCTGATTAGAAAAATAATTTTTCTTTTTTTTTTCTTTTTTTTAAGCTGCTTACCTGTCATTATCACTTCTCGTTTTGTCCTGGGTATGACGATAAACTTTGTCCAACAGCAAGGCCTCAGATCAAGAGGTTTTGAGGAGCTTAACTGCTGCTGTTCCAGGTCCACCCTAACCCAGGGTGGTAGTACCTGTTAGGGTCCCAGCTATGGGTAAATAGTTAACCCCCAAACTGGTGTCAAAACACTATGAAAGTGTAAAAATAGGTTTTAATACCAGAAATACTTTGTAAAAAAGTTATTACCAACAATAAGTTTTTGGGAAAAAAATTATTACCAGCAATACATTTTTGAAAAAAAATAAAAATATTACCAGTAATACATTTTTGAAAAAAAAAATATTACCAGTAATACATTTTTGAAAAAAAAAAAAAAAATATTACCAGTAATACATTTTTGAAAAAAAAAAAAAATATATTACCAGTAATACATTTTTGAAAAAAAAAAAAAATATTACCAGTAATACATTTTTGAAAAAAAAAAAAAATATATTACCAGTAATACATTTTTGAAAAAAAAAAAAAATATTACCAGTAATACATTTTTGAAAAAAAAAAAAAAAATATTACCAGTAATACATTTTTGAAAAAAAAAAAAAAAATATTACCAGTAATACATTTTTGAAAAAAAAAAAATATTACAAGTGATACATTTTTGAAGAAAAAATATTACCAGAAATAGATTTTTGAAGGAAAAAATTTTTTACCAATTTTACATTTGAAAAAACAAAAAATATTACCAGCAATAAAAATTTTATTAGCATTAAATAGCCCATTGAGGTTGATATGCCATAAAACAAAAGAAACAAAAATCACTTCTCATTAAAACCCTTTCTCAAACATTCTCTAAGAACTGATAAGGATTTTGTGGACTAAAACTGACACAGTTCTGAACATTGCTTAATTTAAACAGAGGAGTTTTTTTCTTTTAAGCCACTGGACTGAATCCACCTGATTATTTTGTCAAAAAGAAATGCCAATAAAAGCAGTGTCCATACTTTTTATGAACCTTTCAGAGATGAACTTTAACTCCAAAATTCCACTTATTACCGACAACTTAGTTGTCCTAAACTTTCAACCATTGGAGAATACAGAAATGATTCTTGTTCAATAATTGAAAATGGAGATTTATTATTTTTAAAAACTGGTTGCATTGATAACTGAATTTATTTCTGAAAATATGGCTTAAACATTCTAAAGTTACTGATGTTGCTGGTATTGAGACATTGAATATTTCCATTCGCCATTCCGTTATTCAAATTGTGGATTTCCCTACACGTTTCCCTAATGAAAACAAGCAACAGTCCTCTCTACTTGATTTATTTCTTTCCACCTCTCCTTGCTTTTGCCGAGCTTCACAACACTGCCCTCTTGGTAACTCTGATCACTCTGTAGTAGCTATTGATATTTCATTCCAATCATCTATTAAGCAGGAACCCCCTATTCATAAGACCCTATTTCCATTACCAGCATGCTGATTGGGACTCGCTTTACGATTTTCTTCATGATGCCCCTTGGAGTGACATCTTTAACCTCCCAATTGAGAATTGCATCACTAAGGTTTCTTCTTGGATCAAAGCCGGCATGAATGCTTTCAACCCTTCTCAGAAATACCATGTGAAACCTCAACACTTTTTATGGTTCAAACCAGCATGCTTGGCCGCCATAGCCCACAGGAACCACTATTTTCAGCTATACCAATGTATCAGCTCCTGTAATGTAATAGCATATTAAATAAGTGTAAAATCTCTATTCCTCTTCTATTCCATAAATTTGAGTTGTTAACATCCTCTGCTGAAAAAGCTGAATGTTTCACCTGTAAATTATCCTTAAACTCCACTCTTGACTCATCTGGAGTATTCCTGCCTAACTTCCCACTTACAACTGTGTCTCTGTTGAGTGTTATGCATATAACCCCTTCTATAGTTTCTGCTATCATCTCTAACCTAGATCACCACAAAGCATCTAGTTCCGATGATATCCCTGTAATAGCCAAGAAGTGTGTCCCAAATTGGATCCTGTATATTGCTGGTAATAATTTTTCCAGAAATGTATTGCTGGCATTAAAACCTACTTAAGCAGAAGTAGCAACATAGCTGCTATAACCATTATCAGTTTTGCGAGGAAATATGCTTCATTATACATCTAAGTCAAATTTTTATAAGAGAATTTGTAAATTTAAGAACTTATTGCAGATTACACTCCCTGTCCATGTTGATGCCAAGCCCTGTTTACAGGTCACATGAATATGCATTTCCTTAAAAACCTAGTAATGTGAACTGCTAAACTGATGTTTTATTTTGTTAACATGGTGTTTCAACCAATCTATTGTAGAGACCTTCTTCAGGTGCACAATACACAAGGAAAGAGAAGACACGTTTTGTAGCTTACAGCCACATCATGTTGCAATATTGGTTCCCATATGCTCACCAAGATTAAGCAACGTCAATTCTGAGTGACTGCTCGGGAATACTGGGTGCTATAAACTTGGATGTGCAGGTGGTGTAATGGATAATGGCTTGGGATCATTAATTGGAGAGCCAAGTTCCAGTTCCCATTGGCTTTGTTATATTCACTTACCTGCAAACACCCAAGGAAAAGGTATGAATCCACGTCTTACCCAGCTATGGACATCCTGGGTATGACGATAAACTACATCTGCGTCCAGGGTAAGACAATAAACTGCATCCAACAGCAAGGCCTCTGATCAGGAGGCTTTGAGGAGCATGGAACTGCTTCTTAATTGCTGGTGTTCTTGGGTCCACGCTGACTCAGGGTGGTGGCACCTGTTGGGGTCCTGGCTATGGGCAAATAGTTGACCCTGAAACTGAGGTAAAAAAAAACATTATGAAAGTGTAAAAATAGGTTTTAATATCAGAAATACTTTGTAAAAAAATATTACCAGAAATAAATTTTTGAAGAAAAAATATTACCAGAAATAGATTTTTTACAAAACAAAAATATTAACAGAAAAAAAAAAAAGTTGTCGGCATTAAATGACCCATTGTGGCTGATATGCTGTAAACCAAAACAAAGTAGCTATGGATTAAGTAGTAAAATTTGTTTCATTAAATCATTTGTATCTCAAATAAAACTTTTTACAATTTAAAAAAAAAAAAAAAAAAAATGTATTTCCAGGCTTTGCAAAGGGTTGATAAGCTGTAGAAAATGAATGAATCAATCAATTGATCGATAAGACATGTTTTGCCATCTCCAATAAGATGCTAATCTATCCAAACATAATTGTTATGTTGGATAGAAATTGCAATATATTTTGGAGGTCTGAATTCAACTTTCTATGGCTGGAAATCTGGCTACCCTTATATGCTTTGTCCTTGTTATTAAGACCTCTGAAAAAAACTGCCTTGTACTCAGTAATAAGTTAGAATTGTTTTTTGTCTTTCAGTTGATGAAGCAAATAGTCCTAGAGCAGCTCTTCTGACAAAGCCGTCCTCTTCTGAAATGTTGCCAACCTCAAAAGTAGCAGCCGAAGCACAAGTACCAAGTTCTCTTGTTGCCTCTCCACTAATTCCTGATATTTTTCAAACTGTTTCAAGTCCTACACCCAACTCTTCTCCTCCTCCTCCTTCGGCTTTTGTTCCAATTTCAGTTCCACTTTCCACTTCAGCCATTAATCAAGTTTCAAACCCTCCTCCATCCTCTGACCTTGCACAAATTTCAGCCTCTCTGCTTGTCTCTGCTCCTCTTTCCACTTCAGCCATTATTCAAATTTCAGCCCCTCCTTTATCCTCTGACCTTGCACCCATTTCAGCCCCTCTACTCGTCTCTGCCTTACCTTCAGCTCCTACTTCCACTTCAGTCCTTGCTCAAATTTCAGCTCCTGCTACCATTTCAACTTCTCCTCTTCCTGCTGTTTCAGCCCTTCCACCCATTTCAGCCTCTTTCCCAAAATCATCCACTTCTGCTTCGATTTCAGCCCCACTTTCTCACATCTCTTCTCCTGGCCCATCTTACCCAGGAAAGAAATCTTCCCTTCAGGCTTTTGATGTCGCCGCAACACCCCTCACTTCAAAACCTGACTCTGTTCCCCTTATTACGCCAGCCATGCAACCTCTTCCAGTTGTCTCCCTTGATGATGCTTGGGGATGCACAAAAAACTCAGGTAAGTCAATTTTCTATCAACAGAACCTTTTTTTTTTTTTTTTTTTTTTTTTCTTCTTCCACAGTGTTTGTTTCTCTTCAAAAGCAACTCTTCACCCACAGCTGATTTTGACAGCATTAATGTCAAACAGTTTAGGCTGCATCACTAGTGGGTATCAATCCAAGGGATACCCTACAACTTAGCACTTTTCTTTTGCAACAAATAGAAAAGTATTTAATGAGCATTCTTTACTATGGAGCAATAGTTAACAAGCCTAATATAGCAGACCATTACTACTGTAGTGAGTTTGAACCTCACTGAATATTCCATATTTGTGACCCTGTGCCAAACAAGCTAAGTGCATTAAAGATTGACTCAGTAGCTGTATGAAGTTTTACACAATGAGAAATTAATTTTAATATTTTTATTTTTTAATTAATTGGTATCACCCTATGTAAGGCAATAAAGCCATTAAGACAAAAGGGGTTACTGGGTGTGAAAGAATTAGGAACAGAAACATTGCTAATGAGTGGAGAGAGAAAAGAGGAAAATAGATAGCGATTGACCAGATGTTGAGAATTTCCATTCACAGGTTGATATAAAAAAAGTCACTAAAGTAGTTCTGGATCAGAACATAGCTCTGATACCACCTTTTAGAGTTGCCAGTTACACTTCATGATGTAGAAACGGGCAGAGAGTTGATGAGAGGAAATGTTTTCACTGATTGACAGGAAAAGATGAGCCTCTGGTCTGACAGTAAAAGTTGTTACCTACCTACCTTGACTGTCCAAGAGAATCTCTGAAATAAACAAAAAATATATTAAAAACTAGGTTCAAGTTATCATTTCTCATTGTGGTGTTTATTTTCACCTTTCCTTGTAAGCAGGCAACGAGCCTTTTCCCACTTTTTGTACACACTGGTGTGAACGAGAACAGAGATGCAATGTGTGATTTCATTGTCTAGTCAGTAAAAAAAAAAAACAGATCCGTGTTATATATTTGCAAATTAAACAAAGCACATTGTGTTTTTAGTATTATCAGTCATGCAATGATGAACTTTGTGTGTGTGATCTTAGGGTCAAGGTGATTATGCACAGGGATTGGCAAAATCATTGACACCAAACTGGGAATCAATTTGTATACATGATAAACAAAAAAAAAAAAAAAACTGTGCTCAATTTATGCATTGACAACAGAAAGTGTGTGTGATCTTTTGCAGAAGCCTCCTCTTATCAAAGCAAATCTTCAAATGCCAAAGTGTCAGAGCAGCAAAAAGACATCCAGCATAAAATATTTCAGAAAAAAGATCCAGAAGAGGTATGGAAATTTTGTAATATCCGTTTGTTTCTTTTTATTAAAAAAAAAACGAACATCTTTGTTATGGACACATCAAAACAATTTGGTCCATGTACCTTCCTCAAATACATTTGTTTGTATTTTTGTAAGCTTAGCTCTGAAGAAAAACATATGTAAGAAGATTGAGTTGTGCTAATCTTTTGAATGGGGGAAGGATCTCTCTCTCTCTCTCTCGCATTCACACTTACTGATATGAGTCATACTAATTAACCCATAGCTGGAGGGAGATGTGGATTCATGCCTTTCCCAAGCATATTTGCCTGTAAGTGAATATAATGAACATGACTAGAATTGGAATTCATCTCTTTGATTTCCAATTCTGACTGTTATCCATTAAACCACCTGGTATTCCCAAGTGGTCACCCATCGAGGTACTGACCAGGCTCAATGTTGCTTAACAGTGGAGATTGTACAGAAACCAGTGTTTCAATGCGATATGGCCATAAGCTGAGAGGAAGATATTATGATGTTATAAATGTCAATGAAAATCTGAGTTGGTCCCTTGTTGGCAACAATGATATGTAATTAACTATTCAGGAAATTCGTTAAAAAAAGGACATGTGTGGGTTGGTAAATTTAGTATCCATTTTCCCCTCCTGCCTCCCCTCAGTTATAATAATGAAAGTTGTTCAGACAGAATCGCCAGGAGATTTATGCCAGGCAACACGAGGTTATTTTACAATTTGCATTGGGAAACTCTTGAAGGCTAATTTTAATGTTTTGGTTGACATTTTTCTTTCAGGATGATGTCCATTTGGACACTGCTTCCAGTTGTAGAATTCCTGGTTTGGAATCGTCAATCAAAGAAGAAAAAGTTCAGAATGCAGTTTTAAATGAAGATGTTTCAAGTCAAATAGAAACGGAAATTGAGGTCAGTTGGAAATTTCTTTTGCTTCGACATTTTCATATTTCTCAGGGAGCCCAACAAAATAATTACGGGTTTTTAGTTTTTTTCTCTACAGAAGAAGAAGAAAAAAAGTCCATGCCCCTATTTTGTATTCAATCCGATGAGAGTTGAATCTTTGTAAACATTTCTTTTTAATTTTTTTTTTTCCAACCAACAAAAACAAGAAAAGGAGATAAAATTGGCCTAACAGTTAACGGAATGAAAAAAAGGAATTGTCGAACCCAAGTCTGCAATTACTTTGTACTCATACCAGTTCTTCCCTTAGCTTTGAGTAAATAGCTGGGCAGTTATAGATGTTCAAACTTGGGCATCTTGTTAGACATCCTGGCCTTGTAAAAATTGACTTGCAGATTATCATACAGTGTTGTTATATCCATACACCCAGATAATCTCGAGATGTTATTTTCTAAATGTCTCTTTTCATATCACTTTTTTGTAAATTCAAATTTCCTCCTAATACTGTCCTATCGCCAGTCATCTTATATTCAATCATCATACATACAGAAAGAAGAGGCTACACATCTTCATAGAAGATTTTAATAGCACAGCCTCGCAGATGGGCACAAATGTATACATACACTATGAAAAAAAAACTTGCATAATGATAAGTGCATATAAAAAAGAAAAATCAAGAAGTATAAGCAGTCAATTACTGATACCCTCTGAAGAGTGGACAGTAATTCCCAGAATGTTCGTCTGGGAAAATCTTGTCAAGATGCTGAAGATAACATCAATCAGCTAAGTGACAAACCTTTTACTTGTATTAATTCTAGACATACATACATACATATTGAATGATCATAGTTCAATCTCAGAACATCCAAAGGAACATGCATGTCCACATTCACAGTTAAGACAGATATTAGTCGAAAATACATCAGTGCTTCATCAAAATAATAATAAGCAAAAACTTAAAATTCTGGAAGTCTTGAAGTTTTCTTGATCAATTTTCTACAGCCACAAAAAAATTAATTTGTGGACTTGAAAGAATTGCGGTCAAAAATAAATAAAGTCAACTACGAGGATAGGAACAAAGTTTGTAACAGCAAATTGTTTTATAAAAAATACTAAATTAAAATACTACAATTAAAATATCTTTTTAAAAAAATCATATAAGTTACCTCCCTTGCATAGAGGTGAAAAATATTTTGAATTTACAGTGTTAACACATCCATAGATATACAACCCCTGAAGATGATCTCAGATGTGATTGAAAGTACTTGGGAAAATAAAAATTATTTGAAAGAAAATTTTTGGAATTTTTCTTAATGAATTTTCTACGGCCACCAAGAAATTAATTCATGGGCTTGAAAGGGTTAAAAGTAAAATAAATAGACATAATACATCTAAATTATTTAACCAAACATGCTGCCTAAATACACACACACACACACACACACACACACACACATATATAAAGAGCAATAAAAGTTTATTGTGAAAAGTGAATGGAAGGGATGACTGACATTCTTTAAAATTTGCTACCAGACAAACAAAAATAAACACAGACTATAGGTTTATAATTGCTCTGAATCAGCTGTTGCACAAAGTAAGCCAAGGCCAGGAACCTTCCCCATGGGTGTGTGTGTGTGTATGTGCACGCACTCATGAATTGTTTTTGCATCCATTATCATGTAGTCTCCTCACCAATATAACATCCTTTTTGTTTGTATGTCTTAATAAATAAAAAAATCCATCACTTTTTATATATATTAGGTTGGTGCAAAAATAATTTCGTTTTCTCATATAGTAACATATGTTAGAAAACGAAATTATTTTTGCACCAACCTAATATATATATATATAGAGAGAGAGAGAGAGAGATATAGATATGTGTGTATATCTGTGTGTCTAAGGAACTGCTGGTTTTTTTTTTTATTAATCTGACAAATTTTTTTTTATTTAAATGTTATTTCTAGTTGATATCCATATACAGGTAGACACTCCGTTTATTTATTAAACAGTATATGTGTTTTCATCTAATGGCCTGAGCATTTGAGAAAATATTGTCTCGGTCACAGAGTGCACTGATGATCAAGCAAAGTTGAATAGTGCTTTATAAATGATGGTTTCTTCTGCCAAGGTGGATGCATGTTCAAATCCTGCCAGAGATTGCATATTAATTCTTTAATAAGATTTCTCGAATTTTCAGTAAGATCAAGTCATAGCAGCAGTGACAGTGGCGGAATTATCTAGTTCTAAGCAAAGGTGATAGGATCAAGGCATTACTGTATAGTCGCTAGCTGCCTTAACCCGCCAAAAAAAGCCATTGTTTCACTGTACTGCCCCTCTATGCTGTCCATCTCTCAGACACCCACATAAATGCCTTACGGCAATTAAAACTCAGTTGTGTTCATCAGCAGGTTTATTGAATGTCAAAAGGGTGAAACATCGATGCTCTTGTTTCGGGGGTAGAGTTAGGAAGATAAGAAAGTAGGAACCGCGTACTTTGATTGTGAGCTTTACTGTGCTACTTCTGGTAATTATTAAGGGCTAAACAATAACTAATCTAAAATGTACCTAAACTAAAAGGGGGTGCATACAAGAGGGAAATAAAGCAATAGAGGTGCTGTACTGTAGGACAGAGAGAATTCTCACACTCTGCATATGACTGTGATCAGGTTTTATCAACCTGAATATCTACTCAACTCCGGAGGCTAACGGTCAGTTCTCTGAGGCATTGGATTAATTCATTTCCAGGATCTCCAGCACTGAAGGGTTTTGTATCTGTTGGAAGATTTCAAGACTAGAGTAGAAACTGACCTGTAGCTTTGGCAAGATAAAAGAGAATAGAAAGAGACTGTGAAAACTATGCTGCCACCAGGGTTTATTTGTTCAGTTGTAAGGAATTCTGCAAAATCTCCTGGGGGCATATGCAGTCTCACTACTTGCAAGAGACTTCCCAGTGTTGGGATTCCACACCATTGTCTTTTAGAAATGAACCGAGGGCTATATATATATTATAAATTAATCGATTTAAAATGTTTTTTTTTTTCATTACACAGTTCTAACCATGTTTCAAAAATGGAAGCTAAAAGTTTCGAATTTAATTAAGACATTAGTTCCATTTCATCCTCAAGCGAATTTTGGAGTAACTTTTAGAATTACTGGGTTTTTAAAAGCACAGCAAAAAAACTTAATTCACATTTCCAAGGATACATAGAAATCTATTCATCCAGACAAGGGGTGTTTGGGTGTTCATTATCGCTGTATTTTGATGTATCAGTTATTAGTTATGTTTTGGTAGGGGGTAGGGATGTATTTTTCAAGGAATTCTGACATCCGTTGAATGCATGTCGTCTGGATTTTTTTTTTTTTTTTAAACCTCATTGTTAATGGCAAAAATTCTTAGAGCATTTTTTTCTATTTGTATACTTAAAGATTTTTGGCGGGTGTTTAGGTTAGAATACATTTTATTTAACTACGATTTAAAAAAAATCACTTTTAATTTTTAATATACCATATTTCTTTTTAAAACGAGTAAATGTATTAGAATCACTTACAGTATGTAAAATTATTTTCATATCAAGTATAAGTATGTATATTACTAGGTCACTATTTTTTTTTTTTTTTTTAAATATATATTAAAATATTATTTAAGTAAAAATTTTGACAATGACGGCAAAAATAGCTAATTAATTTCTCTGATACTAAACTTTTATTTTTTATATATTTTATATAAATCCAGTAATATATAGTTTCTCATGTAAGTACAAAGGACATGGGTCATTCAATTGCTTACATCTTCTAGCTTTTCATCATAATTTCATTTTACTGTAGGTGTTTTATTGGATCCATTTAAGTGCCAGTAGTACTTTGAGAGAGGTGTTTAGGTTAGAATACGTTTTATTTAACTACTATTTTAAAAGATGTTTAGGTTAGAATTCGTTTTAACTACAATTTTAAATACAACTTTAAAATATTTTCACTGTTATTTTAATAGACTATTTTTTTTTTTTTATACAAGTAAATGTAATAGAATTACTTATAGTTTATAAAATTATTTTTTCACATTAAATATAAGTATGTATATTACCTGGTCACACTTTTTAAATTTATTTTTATTTTAAAATATTATTTAAGGAAAATTTTTGACAATGACGACATAAAATAGCTATTTCATTTCTCTGATTCAGTAAATTTTTATTTTTTATAAACTTAGTAATATATAGTTTCTTATGTATGCACAAAGGACATGGGTCATTTAATGACCTACATATTCTAGCTTTTCTTATTAACTTCCATTTTACTGTAGGTGTTTTATTTGATTCTTTTTGTTGCCAGAAGTACTTCAAGAGAGATGTTTGATTTTTATATTTATTTATCCTAAATGAACTTTGATGTTGGTTGAATCTTTTCTTGAACTCGTGCAAACTATATATATTTTTATGTTTTCAGGATTTTCCATTGAAGAGATATTGCATTGGTATACTAATGATTCTGTGCGACATTTATTTTGTAGAGGGTAATCATGAGGGTTTCTACAGTTACATAATTTTTGTTTATCCTCATCAGTTTTTATTTTTCCATTGTCTAAATTTTGGGGGTTTTGGCCTAAGTGTTTATTTAAGATATTAGTATTATGTTTCTTAATAATTTTTTCTAAGTTTTCCGTACAGCTGTAACTCAATTTTAGTGTGTTTTTATTGAAAATAGTACTTAGTTTATTTTCTCTAGGAAAGTGCTTAACTATTAATGCGAGGAATTTTTGTCCTAATTTGTTCTTTACCATTTGGTTGTATGGGGGTGTATACCAAATTATTTTTCTACTTCTGTTTTTTTCTATGCTTTCCATTTTCATTTTTTATATAAGTTAGTTTTGGGTTTTTGTAGCCACTCTTTTAGAGCTTTATTATAGGAATTGATATGCTCCTCAAAAATCTTGTCATTTGCTGAATTTGTACTTATTCTTTTACTGATAGATAACGGTATATGCTTAATTATAGATGGGGGATGATTTGATTTAGGATGTATATATAATGGATTGGTATTGGGTTTTTTATAAGGTGTGTATGTGTTTTTATTTAAATCTAATGTTATATCAAGGAAGTTCACTTTTTTTATTTAGTGCTAACCATAATTTTTAAGCCCATGCTTTTAAATTCTTTATATAATACCTTACTAATTTTATCTATTTTGAAATTAGTTGAGTTTCTAATAACCATAATACCATCGTCTCTGTACAAACCAATGTCAGTTATATTAATATCACGGTGCGCTGTAAGGTAGTATAATATAAAAAGACCTATGAGATCAGAAGACCTAGCTGAGTCTAGTGATCCCATTGTGATATCAAAGTGGTCATATGAATTCTTTATCCATTGCTCACCTTTATGTATAAGTACCGATTTTTTCGCATTTAAAATAATGTTCTTTTCTTCATCTGTAATATCCGTATAGTGGGTGGCAAAGTCCAACGCATTCATGAATAGTTCTTTAGATATTGATTGGTAATAATTATCAATATCAAACTGCATTAGCGTACAATTGTTTTTTTTCTTTTATGTAAGTAAACCAGTTTATCACTTCCTTGGTATTAATCCAAAGTTTTAGGCTTATTTTTTCTTTAATTTGTTTATTTACCCTTTCAAGGATCATTTTACTAATTTAGTCTTGTAGGATTTATTATCCTTGTAGTGGGATTAGCCCCAAAATCTGGTTTGTGGTCCTTTATGGTTATGTAGCATTCTTTTTGATATAGTTGACCTACCTTATCACTAATCTTCAGTTTATCAGTGATTTCTTTACTGCTAGTATTGATATCTCGAACTATGTTTAGGTCATTTTTATTCGCTTTCTTGTAGTTCTTATGTAAGTCCTTATTTATTAGGTCGTTGTATTCCTTTATGGTTGTTTTATAAAAGTTTCCAATTTTATCGGGTTTTACTAAAATTTTATCTGTAGTGTTAATGCCTTTTACTATCTTATCCAGGCGTTTCTGGAAGTAGCATTTTTTTTATCATGGAAATTTATGTAGTTTATTATTTCCAATAGGTCATTTTCGAAACCGGACAATAAACGGTGCTGCTTTTTTACTGTTAAAACCATAAATCTCCTTGATATTTTAAGACATTTTTATGTTTATGGATTCTTTTATAGATACAAATATTTAAGTAAATGCTTTGTGTTATAATAAACAGTATTAAACAACATTTACCGGCCTGAATGTCCGAGAAATTTACATAGAAAATATTCGTTCTCTGACAGGAATCGAACCTGTATCCTATACGGAACTGTCATATAGCCTGACGTGCCTTTAATCAATTGGGCCATAGAGGAGCGTTTGGTGAGCAAGGTTGATTTTACTGTCTTTAAACTACAATCTTCCATGATTCTCTCGCCTACATTCATGTCAGCTCATGGCATATCCAAATGTAAACAAATGATGTCACACATTATGAAATGGACAAAGTCCGACAATTATTTTAAGACATTTTTAGGTTTATACATTCTTTTTTATAGATACAAATATTTAAGTAAATGCTCCGTTTATAATAATACCTAATTTTTAACAAAATCTGTTCATACTCACAAATAACCTTCCATGTATTGATGTTAAACGGTGAGAGAAATGTTTAAATTTCTTTTATTTTCATTTCCCAAGTACTTTCGATCTTTTTCCAAGATCATCTTCAGGGGAGCAAGTAGTACAAAACTATATGTTGTTCATTATTATAAATATTTATATAAAGATGTGCATAGTTAGGTTCCATTGTATATAAAAAATGATAATCTATATTCTTATGACAATGCTCAGTTTTGTAGATAACATTTCAGGGCATCCACATTCCCCCAAATTTGAATACCATTTCATTTTCTTATTTTCAGTATTATTGCTTGAAAATTATATAGACTAACCCACCTCCATTCAGTAGTTGTTGGCAAATACGATGATACTGGAGAGACTTGAAAGTTTTCAAAAAACAGGTTTAACATTCGTCAGAGCTTCTTTTTTAGAAGAGACAAATGATTTAGTAAACAAACAGACAGTTTTGAATATTTGTTATGCTCCTCTCCTCCCCCTTATTATTTGTTGTGTGGTCCTATTGCCCCTACCACTAATCATTAGGCCTAATCAACTAGTGACAGCTGTGAAATTTCACTCGGCCAAACACTTTGTCACTGACCCTTGCCGCAAGTGGAGATGTTTGTTTTACTACAGTGGATTTGATTTTGGAGATCAAGACGAAATCAATTCACATAATGTGTTATGACTTGGTAAATGACGAAGTCTCTTATCTACAGTCGAAATGACCTCTGGTGGGATTCTGATTTTGTCATGTTAACTCACAAAAAACAAACGATTGTTCTTAGGTTTTCGTAGATTCCTTCTGTCTTTTCTTTAAAAACTTTCATAATTGTTCTGATGAGCTTTCCTCTATGGTACCGAGTTTTTATAAGTTTAGCTGCAGTACTAGATTGGCAGCTAGGTCTCATTTTCCTGTTAAGATGGCTATATGTAACTGTAAGTTCTATGTTAACAGTTTCTTCTCTTGCACTTCTTGCTTGTGGAACTGTTCTTCAAAAATTGAAATACAATGTCAGTAGCTATCTACTGTCTTCTTGATTCTATTTTTGTTCTCTCCCCTTAATAATGTTTCATTTTTCCTCATATTCTCTAACACTCAGTAACTCCCTGTGTCTTGGTGACTTTATTGCCTTGCTTGGAGTGAAATGAATAAAAAAAAAAAATTGGCCGCATACATGAGAATCTGAAATGAAACATTGAAGAAGCCAAATTTAGAGAATCTTGGAAATTATTAATGAGATAGATTTGGATAAATAACTTCACCTCATCAGCATAAGCAGGCTGATTTTTTTTTTTTTTTCCCCTTAGGACATTTCCATTTACAGGCTAAAAATCAAGTGGAAGAATTGGAAACCAACTTTGGCTGCAGGCCCGAAACCAACATTCCCTGACTGAAGGTTGCGGATAATGCAAATACTTTCATCCCACCAATCGACTGTAGTTAGATTAGCCACAGAATTGGGAAGGGTTAAACTGATAATTATAACCCTTGATAAATAAATTCTATATTTGTCTGTATTTCTGTGATGAGGTATTATAACTAGGTATATAATTCCGACTGTTGTTCTCGTCTTTATTGCTATATTCATAATGTTTCCACCTCTTTCGGGAGATATTTATTAGAATTTTGAACCAGACGCTTTACTTAGTCCACAGAGGGTATTGATCTAATTGGAATTAACTAAAACTGAGATATCCAAAGGCATGGCATGTGGAATTAGAACAATTTATCCCCATATCACCTGAAGAAGGCCAGAACATATAACAGCAGAAACATCAAGATAAAGATGAGGACTACAGTCCGAACAATGTACTGTAAATAGATTCTATATTATTTGTTTTCTGTTCTGAAAATTGTTTGTCTGTTTTTATAATTTGCCCTAATTAGCTTTTTCTCTTTTTCCAGTTATTTCATACCTCATTCAAATCTAATTTAAAGATTGTCATCACATCCCAAAATAAGACCTGATTTTTTTTTGGGGGGGGGGCAATAATCTTCAATTTCTTCAATAAATAAAGTCCCCCTCCCCTCCCCCCTTACTGGGACTTGCATGGGGTATTGTTTCTTTTAGTTTTGCATCATATGTTCTGAAATCTCTTGACAAAACAGAAGCCAAATGAGGAAGCAGAGGCTGCTTTCTTCCTGTCCCCCCCCCCATCAATCACTTGCCATCTGTTGTTTTTTGGTGTTAAAAAGGAAATAGTTAGTTTACTTTGTTGGAACTATTTTTCTTGACAGACACATTTGGGGGAAGACATCTTGCTGGAGGAGGTGGCTTCTTCCATTGGTATTCAAATTTGGGGGAATGTGGATGCCCTGAAATGTTATCTACAAAACTGAGCATTGTCATAAGAATATAGATTATCATTTTGGGGGGGGCAGGGGGGGGTCACCATTACACTCTTCCTGATTAGTCTTTCTCAATAAATGTTATTAAATTAAGAGGCCATGCTTTTTCTCTACTGTGTTTGGGCAGATAGAAAAAGTCTAAAACTATTTCTCAAATTTTATTTATGAGAAAAATATGAGATTATTTCCAAAATTGAAGAAAAAAAAAAAGTAAGCTTGCATTTTGAAAAATTTTTTATGGTTTTTCAGACACTGTATATGAAGTTAAAACGATCAAGAGATAAAAAATAACATTTTATATATATAACTAAAAAATTATTTTTTCATTGCAGAGTGACGTTCTTCCAGGTTCTGATCACAGTAGCCCTGTTTTGGAATTGGCATCTCAGAAAGAATCTGAGAAACCAGCTTCAATAGAAGACAAACCAAAACTTGGAGAATCTGAGGTTGGTTCCAAAGATTTTTACTGTAGATTCCAATCTGCTTGGAATTAATATTTATTGCGTGTGTGTGTGTGTGTATTTCTTAAATATTATTTTCTTAGATGGATCCTCATATTTAAGTAAATGCTCTATTTAATTACATTTACTGACTTGAGTATTAGAGAAATCTTGTCAGAAAATATGTGTCCTCTGAATATTTTACATGCCTGCCTGAAGCAACTGAAAGTGGGGGGGGGGGGTCAGAAGAGGAGAACCATTCCATAAACCCAACCCCAAGACAACAGACTTATCTTGGTCCCCTTAATTCTGATATGTTCAGATTTCTTTTCCAGTTTCACCAAACTTGGCACTACTTGTTACAAGCATAGAAATGTTGCAATAAGATGGGTTTACTGTATGCGAATAATATTTATGCTGAGGCATTGGAGATTGCAAAAAAGACGAGCCTTTTTTGGATTTGGACCTAAACCACAGGCCATTTAAACTTGCTAACCAAAGAGCCATGATTGAAACTTACTGGTGTTGCACTTTCACGATGAACATGCTTGGGGTTAGAACACCAACAGTCTGTTCCATAGAGCTTTGACCCAATTCTTTTCCCTAAACAACTTTAGTTTAACAGCTCTATAAAGGGAGGGGATACATAAGAACAGTGATCCTTCCAGAATAAAACTGTTTTAATTTCACCACCATTTTATTTCCCATCAAAACCAGTAGAATCTATGATTCTATGGCTGAATTAGCTCCCCCCCCAAAAGCATTGACCCAATTTAAGAGCCATTGGGAGTGCAGGAAATTTTGGGGTCTTCCACACTTTTCCCTTTCTAAAGTTAAGGTACACCCTCAAATGTTGCTGCTGTAAATTTTTATTTTGAGTATGTCCAGGTCCACATGGCAGACATCTTCCCTGATATAATATTTCGGTTTGCAGTCTGTTTTAGTATGGGAGTTCCTCTTCTGTACTTACTAAAGAGGAGCTCCACTGTCTCTTGATTGCTAACAGGGGTGGAGGGAAGAGCCGTAGAGGGTGAAGTACTTTTACTTGAGAGGATATTGGAGTGGGAGGAGAAGTTTGGGAGTGAGAATACTGATTTTGTTCTAACAAAGTATAAAGTATTATAATTACCTTTGGGGGAAGACATCTTGCTGGAGGAGGTGGCTTCTTCCATTGGCGTATACTTGACAATTGATGCCTCAAGTTTTCTTCAATAAATAAAGTCCCCCTCCCCTCTTACTGGGACTTGCATGGGGTATTGTTTCTTTTAGTTTTGCATCATATGTTCTGAAATCTCTTGACAAAACAGAAGCCAAATGAGGAAGCAGAGGCTGCTTTCTTCCTGCCCATCAATCACTTGCCATCTGTTGTTTTTTGGTGGTAAAAAGGAAATAGTTAGTTTACTTTGTTGGAACTATTTTTCTTGACAGACACATTGCAGAAGTGTTCAGTTTCTCCACACTAGTAACAAGCTGACCTTTTCCTGGAAACAATGGCCACTATCTTCCACCCATTAATGCTTACCCAATTTGAGATAGCATAAAATCTTTCCCAATTAAGCATTAGTTGTTACTTTCATCGCTTCTTGTATGGGTCTATTTTAACTAACTCTCCAGACTGCATGAGGAATGCGCCCACCTGCTTTGAAATAAAACCTGCCACATTAAAAATGACCATCTTGGTTCTACGTTGCTCCTAGTACATCACCCTTAGGATGCTCCCTCTCTCTTTTGTAGGGCCCTTCTTGTTAGCACCATACAATCTCCTAAAGTTGGTAACAAAGGGAAAAGATTTTCCCCTTAACAATCTGATGAATGTTGATGCCCAAGTTTGCCAACATTTTTATTATATGTCTATATTTCTGAGATGAGGTATTATGTACATATTTATTACGTTCCAGCCGTTGTACACTCCGGCCTTCTTCAGGTGGTTGGAATGTCAAACTGAATCCTTTATTTCACTCACTGAGTAGACTGTTCTAGTTCTACGTGCCATGTTTAATGGATGTCAGTTATCTCCTGTTAATTCCCTTCACCAAGTTCTCCACTGCCTTAACCGGGTATTGAACTCCCACTCTTTGGGTCCTGTCACTGGATCTAACCAACGCCTGTATCCTTGAGGACATCTGTGTATAAATTTCTGGATATTATAAACTTAATGTCTTCAAGCTCATATTGCAATTTTTTTTATTGCTTTTCTTTGTCACTCCTTATTACTGGTTCCCATATCAGGTTGAGATCATAGACAAAGAAAACTATTGGAAAATTCATAAACTTAAGGAATCAGCACATATGCTCGGCCACAAAAATCTCCTGAGCTGACCAAGCATAGAAATGAATACAATATGGGAACCAAGCAATAACAACAAAAATTGCAATATGAGATCTGGTAAAAAACAGTTAGGTTTATAATACCCAGAAATTCATACACAGATGTCCTCAAGGTCACATGGCACAGTGGATAAAGTCATTAGTTAGATCCAGTGACAGGACCCAAAGAGTGTGAGTTCAATACCCAGTTAAGGCAGTGGAGAACTTTCAGAGGGAAATTAACAGGAGATAACTGGTAACTGACATCCATTAAACATGGTACCCCAGTGAGTGAAATAAAGGGTTTAGTTCGACATTCCAACCACCTGAAGGTTGGAGCATACAATGGCCGATATGGCGACAAAGATGAGAACAATAGTCCAAATAATGTATTTTTATTATAGTCTTTGAATGATTTTGACTATTTTATGTAATTTTTTATTGACTACAAAGATAGGCACAATGATGTCTTCCATTGAGTTCAGGTACGTTGATTGCCATGTTGTCTGGTGTGTTACAAGCTGAGCATATTTTTTTTTTTTTTCCTCTGTAATGAATTCTTCTACATCAATGATTCACATGGGTGGGGGAATTTTGTGAGGGAAGATGATAATCCATGTTATTTCTGTCCTGTCTTTAAGGGTGTAAATAGGCTTTTCACAGCCTTGCTAATATGCTCCTTATCCATTTGGACAGGGTAAGGACGGTAGAACCTCAATGCAAGAAAATGCTAACAAAAGTGGGGAGGCAAGTCTTGCAAATAGGAATTAGATAAAATGCTGGCTCTTTCAGAACGTTGTCTGCAAGAGAATTCTGCATAACAATCATTTTACAATAAACAGAAAAGACAATGCAATCTGCTTTGAATGACTGCAAAAAACATCTCCCTCCCCAAATGTATTGACAAATCCAATAGATGTATGCTGGGATTTCTTTCTAACCAATAAAAATAGACCATTTTTTTCAGTCTCATACCCCACATCTACAATCACTTGACTGTATCCCTTTTGCATGTGAACACAATTCTTACTTTGTGCAGTTTATATATATATATAATATATAATATATATATATATATATATATATAAGGAAAATTAGGTCCTTCTTTTACAATATTCTATATATCCATACACATACTTTTTTCTTGTTGATTATTCAGTTGACATCTATTCGTTTGAGTTTTGTTCATAGATACCTACCTAATTATTATCAAAGGTTCTTCCAATTTAAATAATTAATAATATAGATATACATATAACTTTGTGTGTGTGTATTTCTCTAGGGGTATATGTGTAGATATGGGAATATACATATAGTTTCTGTGTAGATGTGTGTATATATGGATTTATAGGTATGGAGATATAGATAGGTGTTTGGATATGTGTAGAGGTGTGTATGTGTATGGATTGTAAAAGAAGGACCTAATTGTCTCTTAGTAATATTTTATCCAAATTTCTCCTCTAGGATTCTCCAATTGGAAGTGAGTTTAAATAACATGGAGGTAAATTTTAAGTTGATAATTTAAATTGAAATATATTACCCTTTAATAATCATTATTGATGATAAAATTATTTAAATTGGAATAACCTTTGATAATTAGGTATCTAAAAACAGTCACAAATTTAATTTATGAACAAAAATCAAACGAATAGATGTCAACTTAACAATCTATAAGAAAAAAGTCTAGGAAAATAAAGATTACTAGATAAAATGGATTATTCTTTCAATGTACTTCCGATTAATTTTTTTCCAATCGACCATTTCATAGAAGATACCCAAAACTCCAAATTAAATTCTTCGTATATTTTTTGGACATTTAGATTTATATCAAACTTTAACCCCCAAACATACCCTTTAAAGTAATGCGAAATAACAACAGCTAAAAATTTGAGTGAAACCTGCGCTCATGGACATGATTTATTATTTTATTGTTTGCTGTACCTTCTCCCTTTTAAGTCGGTCTTCTCCCTCACCCATCTATATCTAGAGATAACATACGTTAAGTTAAGCGGCGTCTAGCCTACACAGAGTGGGGTTAAGGATAAGGAATTGAAACGGTACATCTAACTCGCTCATATCTTCTCTCCCATCTCACTTTGTTAATTTTACATATGCTTGGTGCGGTCCGTCAAAAATGTGTAAGTTTCTTTTCAACTTTTGGAAGTAAAGTCTGATGATCCAGAGCCCTTTAAAAGGGTTGTGGTGAAATAACTTATTACATGGAACCTTAAATTTGCTCTGAATTTACATTGAGCTCTCTGGATATCATCCTCCTTGGGTCTACCCATACGGATTACCTAATTTTGCATAAACTATATATATAGATATAGATATATGTTAATGTTTTTGCTGTTCTTTTTCACCCTTTTCTTATTGTTTCAGAACATTGTCAATTCCATAAGCTTAAGAAAAAAAATTAAAACCAATTTTGTTTAACTTTAGTTTTGTTATTAATCACCTGCTTATCACTTCTACTATTGTGGACAGCTTTACAAAACTGACATTAACTTGCTGACAATATACACACACAATTTTTTTCCACCTTGACATTATTTTTTTTTCTTCTGACATTGTTTTCATGTATAAAAATTTATATAATTTTTTTTCTTGTGTATATTACTGAAGTGTTTGTGATATAATTTAACTAATGCTATTTCCAAACTAGCTATAAGCATATATTAATGTACAATATGACCCATTTTGTGATGATATTATTGTTTAGCTTAGTTTCTTATTGAAACCAAAATTAATCAACACTTCATTGTTGCCTGACTGTGTTAAGTAGCATGGACTGGAAGATAAACTTGTCGCAAACAACGAAAATAAATTATTCTAAAGAATTCGACTAATCATTCGTTGATGAAAATTACATCAAACTTGTGTTCTTGTCTGGATTGTGGGAGTGATGTCACACTTAATGTTCAGTAACCTGATATGCTTCTTCTGTATCACTGCGTTCATGGAATCTAATGCTGGAACACCCCAGACACCTATGTGGCCAAAAAAACACTGAATCCATGAAAAAACGTCATACATACAACTTGAAGAAATAATTTTTACTGATTTCATACATAAAACCCCATTTAGTATTAACAATGATGGAAAAGGTCATTTATAAAGAAAGTGTAAAAATCTACAGGAAAAATAAAAAACCTTGAAATGACAACAACTTAAAAAGACTGACATTTTTTTTTTCTATTTTTTTTTTTTTTTTTTTTGCAGCTTGAAGAAATTCATTCAGAGAGTCTCTCACAGTCTCACAGGTAAGCAATCGTCTTGTCAAAAATAAACTTATTGATAACTTTACAGGTCCAAAAATCCTCGTTTGATCCTGATTTTCTTTGGGAGGAAATAAAATTAGGCCTTAATGCTCCCAACAATTTCCTTTCGATCTCTGCAATGCATGTCTTCATCACCTGAAGAATAGTTAGAAAGGCAAATAAGACTTTTCGTCATGTGGTAAATTCTCAAAGATCCGTTTAAGGCTAATGTATGTACTTTTTTTTCCACTCCTCATAATTAAGTTTTCCCTTCTTTAGATTTTATGCCATTTAAGAATTGGAGATCTACAAAAGGAGGAGGAGGACTAAAATGTTCTTAGCCTGACCAACAACTTCTCTGCCAACCCCATTATTAATTATGAAACTAGTTGCCTTCAAAATATTTGACAAGTACAAAACAAATATGAAATGATTTTTTTTCTTTTTCAGTGAAGTTGATGATGACATGTTTGAGAATTGGTAATGGGGAAAAGTCATGAAGAAAAGATTTAAACTTTTACAAAGAAACAAAATCTTGAATAAATATTCACTTTCTGTTTTCGTTCTTCTCTTTTTTTCCTTTTAAAAAGTCTTGGGGGGGGGGGGGGTTACAGAAGGAGTTTAATCCTTCCTGTATATTAACTTGTGGCAGACAAAACTTTTCCTACAATATCAAAATGCATATTTTCAATTTTCAAAATGTCCATTTTGTGCCAAAATTGCAGATTTTGCTGAAAATTTGTCTCGAAACCGATGTCGTCTCACACCCATCCTTTCTTCTAAGTATCTGTCTTGATTCTGTACAGCCTGTGGCTGTTGTCCCAGCAAGCCTTCAGTACATCCTTGACATTTCGGCCTTGAAGGTTGGCAACTGCCTCAGCAACTGTAAACACCAAACCAGGATGTGAACACTTCAACTGGTTAGACGGGACCTCCAGATTTAATGGTAAAAAGAAAAAAAAAAAAGTGAATTAATGAAAGAGTCAATATGAGAATGCTAAAAAAGGGGTTCAAACAGCAGTTGCCCTCCCTCTAACTTTCACCCACCCAATTTGGGCCGTGGGCTGTACAAAGTGTGATTCAATTTCTATAGTTAACATTTTTCAAATCAGAAATTGGTTAAAAAGGACTGGGTAAAACCATGTTTTGAAACTAACATTTTTTCACTCCATTATTTAAGGTCAATAATTGTATAAAATAAAGTTTAAAATGAAAAAAATAAATAAAAAATTTGTCAAAACTTTTCATATTTCAGCAAAGGCTTTAAAAAGCAAGAATTCTTCCTAAACTTCAATGCAGAGTTGAGTCAAACAAAAAACATTGAGAATCAACTCTGTGACAAAAAAAGTTGGGGGGGGGCATAAAGGTGCAAAATAATTGCACTTCTTTTTGTAATAGGCTCCCACCCTTAAATTATTTGAATTCTTCATTAAAGATAAACATGAACTTTCCTTATGTAGGGGAATAAATTTTCCACGATCACAGATAGAATCGTTAATCTTAAATGAAATCTAGGTTTTTAATGTAATTTTCAATAATACATAACAAATTAATTATTTTTTTTTATTTTTGAGAATATGTTGGCTAGCCTATTTTTAAATATTTTGCAACTTTTCTAAGAAACTATGTTGCAAACGATATTAAAGTCAGAAGGTCATGGCTTGGTCTTGGCCAGCGAGATCCATTGCTAAAGTGGAAATGGAAGACAGACACTAGTTGATGTCATAATTGGATAGAGAGATAGATATCAAACCAATAATTTTAACAAATTCATTTCCTTTAGGCCTCACAAATTTATAAGTATAAGATTCTAAACAACTATGAATAAATAAATGCTATCATGTGCCTACCATACAATTTAGAAATAAAGAAAAAACAATTCTCCAGAAACACCGTTCTATGAAACAACTAGCTTGTCTAAGCTTACTGCCACACAGCAATTCTCCTGGATTAATAATTGCATCATCTTTAAATTGAACAAAAACTCCTTTAACAACATTAACTATCAATGATTATTTTTTTCATATTTTATATTTTGTAATCTAAACCAGTTGAATGAATGACAAATTTGACAAAAGCCTTCAAAAAAAGTCGGATCAACTGAAACAGAAGATGATCACAACTTTGTTGAAGAGAAAAGAGGTACGAGATGATTTTGTCCTTGATTTTTTTTTTTTTTTTTTTTTTTTTTTTTTTTTTGAAAATGTGCCCTTTGGCCTTATTTTGTATAGGGGAATGTCAGACATTCATATTAAAACATTGTAAAGAAGATGGTGCTATTCCAAAGTGTCAATTCTGTTAGGCAACTTCATCTACCAAAATTGCTTGCTTGTCACTTTGCTGCTCTGAAAGCCAAGCATCAAAACAGATGAAACAACTGACTGTTGTAACCACATCATTTTGAACAAGCATTCATGGGGAGTCATTTCTCATTGATGTTGTAACCTTGCAAGAATGCAATCCTCACATCGTGACTCAGGTAAGAATCCAAGCTGTAACTCATGTGAATATTGCATTTGAGAATATTATGTGCTTTTGTAACACATTCTACAGCCTATTGGCAAAAAAGGCTCATAAACGAAATGTTGTCAAATGTCTTTAACAGTTGCTATGTGTTGTATCTTAAATTTTGTTGATGAAGTATTTCCACACTGGCCAGCATTTGATAATGTTATTCAGCTAACTACTTCTATCAAGTCAGCCTTTTTTTTAAAAAGCCTAGTCAGAAAAAGCAATACTTAAAATGGCTTGAAGGTTCCTTGCCTAAGGAACAAGTGAAACTGCCCCCTATACCAGTGACAACCAGATGGGATTCCTGGTTTAATGTGGACAAATATCACTCATCCTTTGTACAGTTTTATGAAGGATTCTTTAAGCAAGAAAAGAACCATGGCCTTGTCGTAGATGATACTTGACTACATCGTGCCTTTTACTAGAATTTGTGCCTAAATCAGCATTTTATGAACGAGAACTGCATTCGTTTAATAACAGTTTTGACTAACTTAGAAGAAAGTAAATCTGTGCTTGTATGTGTTGTATATAACATGATGGAGGATGTAAAACAGTATTTGCATACTGGCACATCAAAATCAACATTTGGCCTAGAAACTGATCGCCTGAACTAGAAAACACAGAGAGGGAGAGAGTTATCTCAAATTCCCAAGATTTTTTCAGCACATCTTTTTCAAAACTGAATAAATACCTAGATACCCACTCTGTGTAGAACTTTTACAAGACAGCTTGCCTGTTTGATCTTAGACAGCTACTCTGTATAGGCCATGATTTAGACAGTTTTGCAGCCATCAAGGACTTGAAATGTCTTTCTATTGATCTTCTTGAAGATTTCCAGATGTATGTGAATTACCAAATCCTTTTAATATCTCATTGTTTTGGAATGCAAATAAAAGCCTATTTCCTCATCTGAAACAGATTGCCAATAAAGTCATATGGATGCCTGTAACCAGCATAGATGCTGAATGTTCATTTTCTCAGTATAAATATTTACTCAATAAACAACATGAAAATCTTACCCCTGACAACAAGCAACTCACAATGTATTACAATGGAGATCTAGAGAAAAGATTTTTGAAGATTAGATATTTCCCAAATTAAGAAATTAGCAATTTTAAATTTGAGCAGTAATTCAACTTGGGATGAGTTGTTTTATTTAAATTTTGAATTAATATGTCTCATTTGTTTTTTCACAAAGATTCACTTATTATGATTTAATTACTGTTTTGTAAAATTTTAATCAAAATTTTTGACTTTATTCAGATTGAGATTCAAGCTATTTGCAGTTGATACTTTAAATGTGATTTTTATATTATGAATTAATAATTAGAAATCAATCTAAATCCTTTTACAAAAACAAAAACAATTTCAATGTGTTCTTAAAGAAGGAAGCTACACTGTAACATTCTATTATTTTATTGTCATGTCATGTTACATTTTTTTATACATAGAATTTATTTTTGGGACTTGGATTTTAACATTTAAACAAAAAAAAAGATTTGTAGATATTTGCTATTTCTTTATAGGCAATAAAACTTTGCATTATATTTTTTTTCAGTTTTAATAATAATTATAGCAGTTTGTGTTGCAATTTTCTCATAAAATACTATAAATATGAAATTTCCCAAAAGTAAAAACAGAAAAAAACGGAATTTACTAAAAGTGCAAATGGAATCAAGGAAAATTTGAAACGGAAAATCGGGGGCCCTACTTATGAGAAAAAAAATGGAAAATTTACTTACTATGCTTGGTATGAAATATGGAGCATCAGATTCCAACACCAATCTGGTCAGTGGGATCTTACGAGCAGTATCATGGACATCGAAAGCATTTTTATAAGTAACCTTAGGGGTTAAGCCAATGTAGAGGTTAGGAAATGTGTCCAGCCATTTTTGTGCATGTTCAAAATCCAACATATAACAGTGGAGGTGAATTAACCAATTCAATGGACATTCCTGAGAGAAAAAAAAAACAAAAAAAAAAAAACAAGTTTACCTGGAAATTAATATTTGAAAGAAAATTAATCAAAACTCTACGAGAGAGAAGAAACATCATAGAACTTCCATCTAATTTATTGTGAACTAATGAGACCTTATTGCCAATCTAGTATTTAAATTCATGTTTAGGTTACCATAAAGGAAAGTTAATCAGAACAATTACCATGAAAATATTGCCAACAAGCATGTTTTACTGTTGGGAATAATTTACAAGGTAACCAAAACAGCACCTTGCGATTTTTGATTTATTAGGAAAAAAAACGGTATACAGCAAATTTGACACGCAATCCTAAAAGTAATCCCCATCAGGATTCAGAACCTTTCACTGTGCCCCTCCAGCTGTGTAATACCCTGGCAGTAAAAATCAGATGTCTTCGATGCAAAGAAGTCTGTGAGTGCCCGCAATAATCTGCCTCATTTGCAAAGGATTTCCCAAAAAAGAATAGAAGAAATGGTAATCTGCTGGAGTAAGATGGATGATACCATGTCTCCCAACCAAAACACCATATGGTCTTCATGCCCACATGGAACAGTACACCCTTGTGATTAACCAACGCTGGGTTGCTTCTGATTAAGTGCTTGCTGCACATGTTCCAACTGCCGCGAGTACAGTTCCGCAGTGACCGTTTGGCCTGTTGATAACTCCTAGTGCAGCATTTGTTGACTCGTCCACCAGATACAGAGCATGATCTTGCATGGATGTAAAGGTGACCTTCTGTGTGACAACCAGTGTCTAGCATGCTTGGGAGTGTCATACAAGATTCACTTTTTGTCATTGGTGAGCACTTGATGAAATATGGCTTCATCACGTAGCTGAGAAAGCAACGAGAAACACCTGTTGGCTTCCAACAGTGTGTGGGGTACCCACTTGCTCAACTTATAGACATGTATTCGGTGACTTGATGCAGCTGTGGACAAGCCCATCATAAAGTCATAAAGCAGACAACCTCTGGATGAACTGCTTCCAAACAAATCATGATTAATGTTTGTGTGATAGTCAAGAGCAATGCTGACCCACAACCGACCACTTTCCAAGTACGTGACACAATCATTTGCATATCAGTGATCATTTCTTCTCACACGACGTAAAAAACAGCAAGGACGTTTTTGGTTACTTTATATTTATGGTCAGTAGAAGTGTTTTTCTTTTTTCCGCTGCCAATAGGCAAACACTGCTTCAACTGGGCTCCGTTACTGCTTTGTCTTTGGAATGACTCTGCATGCTAATCAAGAGGAATTGAGTTGAAATCTTTTGGGGGCTTTTTATTCTTTATTCCCATTCTCTTCTCCAGACTTAATGGGTGATAGTTTCAACAAAAAGGACAGGAAATAAAATTACATAATTACAATAACATTTCATTCATTACAGAAATTCCAAGAGTTCTGTGGGTTTTATTTAGTCGACTCGAATTCCAATAAGATCAGCTTTCACCCTTCATCACTTCTGTTGCAGTGAAAAGCACAAGACAAGGAATTCTTGCCTGAATTGACAAAAATACAAGGCAAAGAAATATGAGAAAATGAACAGACATCAAAAGCTACCAGCACAGAATAACAAGACCATCAACCAAAAGAGGAAAGAAAAAAAAAAAAAAAAAAAAAAAGGCACTACCCCCACCCCTAAAAAAACAAAACTCTTGGGTGTTATATTTTTAAGAAAGAGTCGTCTCTGCAAAAGTTAATCTTACTGCTTTAAGTATTGAGAAGCAATCTTCTTCGGCATCTCTGCAGTGGATAACGATCGGCTTTGAAACATCCAATGCTAGTTTGATTTGAGTTCGAAAAACATCTTTTTGTATCTCAGCTTCCAAATGAAACCTTAAAAAAAAAAAAAAAAAAAAAAAAAAAAAAAAAATTCACAAAAACTTAAACATAAATATTGAGTTCTAACAGAAATAAACACTTTTTTTTTTTGTATATTTCATTGTTGCAGATGGCTTGTCAGGTGACTTTTGAACCCAGTGCAGTAACTTGCACACCATTTCACTTCAAAGCCCTCTACTAGTGCCTCTTAGGTGGCAGAATTTAAAATCACTTATTGAACAAGACACACGCAAAGTAAAGCTACATATTATCCTTTACACACAGACATTATATATATATATAATCTTAGGAAAGAAAGAACAGATGGAGTTAAAATCCATAGTTCTTTGCATTTACTTTTTAAAAAGTGCTCAATATAAATGTAGAGCAAAATATAATATTATTAAAGTATTTTTATTTTAAAAGATTACAATAAAAACATCTTACATCGCTACACAAAAACTTTCATGTTTCAGAACTGTCATCAGGCAATGGTAAATACAAATGATTTATTTGGGAAATTTGAAACCAAATCATTACCTCTTTTGAAAGTTAAAAGGGTAGGAGGAGCCTAATGTCAGAACTAAAAAATATACTTTTGGGCATGTCTGGATTAACCAATCTAAATACTATACTAAAATAGAATAATGAAAAATAAGGTCAGAGGGTAGAGGGAGGCAGGTTATAAATTCATTTCTTGATAAATTGACACTTTAGACATTAATGTAGCGAAATCCAAAGTTCAGATTTAGTGAAGTAGACATAGAGTAACCTTGAACAAAAAATTATTTTTTTAAGAATTTTTCAAAATTATGTATGCTACGGAAACTTCTTAAAGTGACCGAATCGATAAAGTTAAAAGAAATTTTTTTTATGGAACTTTAATATACAATGCTAATTATATTGAATGAGCAGTAAAACAAGGCAATATTAAAGTTGAAAAAAATCCAATAAAAATTGAGTGGATGATTATATATTTATGGAATAATGGCTATGTAATTGTAATGCATATAATATTTATGAAGAATTCTTTTAACTATCTTTTAATGTAAATTTTAGACAATGCCTACCTAAAACTGTTAATTCATTTCTTTGATTTAGCAAAACTTCATTTTTAGGAAACTCTATAATATGCAGTTTTTCTTGTAAACACAAAGGACATGGGTCATATAAGGATTTACAGATTCTTGTTTTTTTAATATTTTCCATTTAACCTTAGGAGTTTTACTAATTACTTTTAAATGCCAAAAATATTTAGAAAGGGATCTTCAGTTACGGTAGTCATTGTTGTTGAAAGAAGATATGTACTGATACTACCTCAGTTTAAAGGAATTTTTTGTACTGCCAATATAAAATTTCTTAACTGTTGGAGTTTCACTAGATAAAATGGTACATTGATAAACAATAGAATCAGTAAGACACCTATTTTGTAATGGACATTCATTAGAATTTCTACAATTACATAATTTTTTATCATTATTATTTTCTGTTTTGGAATAACAATTGTTACTTTGGTTTAAGTGTAGATTTAAAATTTTATTATGGTTTTAATCATTTTTTTTTTTTTTTTTTTTTAGATTATCTGCACAATTGCAACTTCATTTAAGCATATTTTTATTAAAAATCTTGCTTACAGGATTATTACTGGGGAAATTTTTCTCAATTAAATCAAGAAACTTCTGCCCTAACAGTGCTTACCATATGGTTAAATGGGAGTGTATGATATTTCTATTTCTAAGTACTATAGTCATTGATCTTATTTTCTGATAATAATGTGTATGGGCACGTTTATACACATAAAAAATTTAAAATTATTTTAAAAATCTTAGTGCATGATTTGTATTAAGCTTTTCAATTTTCACTTAGGTTATGAAGTAAAAACTATATTTACTAACAAAGAGGAAGTTTTGAAAAAAATTTTAAAGATTTTTGAGACTTTATAAATTATTATAATTAAAAAAAAAAAAAGAAAAAAAATGAAAATTATTGTAAAAATTCATTATTCATCAAAAAATTTATTTTCTTCAGCTTATAATGTCCTTAATATATATTATTTATAAAAGCAATTAAAAGCTTATCTAATTAAATAATTAGTTAGTTTTATTGCAGTTTTTATTTTAGGATTTGCAGAATACACACAAATATTTTCCAAACAAAGATTAGACAGGTTAATTTATCAAAGCAAGAAATATTTTCTAGGAATAAAAAGAATTTACATGATCCTCAAAGTTGCAACCACCCACCAATAATTTATTTTGAAATAATACCACCCGGATGACATCCCATCACCTTGCTAGCATCAAATAATAGATTAAAATAACCTCTATGGGTTACTTAATGCTGAAATTTAAATTTTTTTTAAACATGTGTGTTAACACATGCGATACCCTGTCTTCATCAGCCGCCGACCAGGGGTGATATCCCGGTTTCAGTGGCTATGGCGGGAAAATATTGAACACATCTTATGCCTTCAAATACAGATAAAATGTATTGTTGGCCATTTTACTATAAAAATGTATTGGTGGTCATTTACTTTTATTTATTTATTTTTATATATATATATATATAAATAAATAAAGTGTTACTGGTATTTTTACTATAAAAATGTATTTTTATACTTTCATAAAGTTTTGTTTAGGGGGCTCACTATTTGCCCATAGTTGGGACCCTAACAGGTGCTACCACTCCAGATTAGGGTGGACCTGGAAACAACAGCAATTAAGAGGTGGTTCTATGCTCCTCAAAACCTCCAATCACCCGATCAGAGGACTTGCTGCTGGATGTAGTTTATCGTCATATCCAGGACAACCAACAAGATAACAAGAAAAACTACTTACATTCCGGAATAATCTAGACCTATTTCACCAACTGCAACCACTTGCGGCATTCGGATACACTCATTTAACTGTTGTAAAGTGCGTTTGTTTAGAAATTTCACTTTCTTTGGATGACAACCCACTGCAATCCAGACATTGTCTTCATTAACCAAACTACGAAAAAGACTACCTACAAAACAAAATGGACAATGCATTTGCATAAAATTTCATATTCTCAGAATGCATACAATGAAACATATTTATATGAGAACTGATAAGCTGTAATAAAACAAATCTATCAACCCCTTTGTGGGTTATTTAAAGCAAAAACATGTTTTTTAAAATCATTTCACCCCAAGCAAGGCAATAAAGCCACTAAGATGTAAGGAGTTACTAAATATGAAAGAAAAAAAAATTAAGAAGAGGGGGGGGGGGGTCTGCCTCATCAATCCTGAAATGAAAGAGACATAATTGTCCAAATGTTTTACAAATAGCACTTAACTGACTGACTGAAGGAAAGAGGGCCACTAGAAGAAAAAGGAATTAACAAGACAGACAGACAGACAACAATTTTGTAGATGAAACTTGACTGGGAAGTAAGAAAATTCCACAGGCGAGAAGTGCAATAGAATAAACTAGCATAGAACTTACAGAGTTACATCTCACCATTTCAACTGTAAAATAAGGACTTGCCACCAATCATATCTCAGATTGTAGGAAGTCACTTACAGTAACTAGTGTTATCAAGTTCACCATTTAAGTACTAACTGAGCTTGACACTGCTTAACTTCAATGATTCAACAAAAATGATTCGACTGTAAGCTATTCATACTAGAAAATTTTATTGAAAATTTGACAAACATGAATCCAAATGTGAAGATCTCAGTTCCTATTTCTTTAATGCTTTTAACCATTTATATAAATATTAATTATAATGCTTTTAATTTCTTTAATGCTTTTCATTTATTTGGGCCAAAGATCTGAAAACAAGTCTCACCATTCAAAAAGTATCTAAATATATCATTTCCTTGTTTATCAATAAAAAAAAATATTAGATTTTAGATGCCCATTGATATCTGGTTACAAAATACAAGCCAAGCCAAACTAAAATAAGAAGAGAATTATTATTTACACTATTTATATTCTGACTATTGTCCCCATTTTTGTTACTATCCATTTTGTTCAACGGCCTACCTCACGTGTATCGATCTGGGTATTCTGGTTGAGGATTTCATAATGATGTTTTCCAAATTAGCTGTCCTCAGAGTTGTCTGTCTACACAGATCAAAATAGACCCATCTTAAACCTAAAAGGATGCTCGGCAATTTAGTGGATGAACCACAAGGTTTGACGTTGTCTTTAACAAAAAAAAAAAATAAAAAAAATCTAAGTTGAAAACTTTAGCGGATGAAATACCAGAGAAATAAAACTTCATAAAAAAGAAAAGAAGAAAAAAAGAAAAGAAGAAAAAAAAAAATTAAATTTACACTTTGTAGAGCAATGTTTCATCTTTAATAATCAGTTGGTTTCATATCTCTGCACACCCAAACAGCCCAAGACACACCCAAATCAAAAACTGGGTATACATACTACATTCACTTTATGCAAAACAGTTGGATATGATGCATTGAAATTTGTACTGCTGATCAAGTGAATGAACATCGCCAACTGAACCCCATTTTAAATTGGACTTGTTTCAATAAATTTTAAACAGTTTAAATCTTTTTCATATATTTTCTTTAATGATGCATTTTAAAACTGTGTAAAGCATTTATTTTAAAAAATTCAAGCTAACATTTTGACCCCTAAACATTTTATTTTCTCTAAACTGTCACCTTGAATTACTGTTGCCACACCTATTCTGATTTTCTTTAAATAAAATTAACTGAAATAATAAAATTAAAAAAATAAACTAGGTCTATTTTTAGTTTTTTAAATTTTGCTCATTCTCATTTGTCCATGAAAAATTAAAATAGAACTTTTAATGGTCAATTATAAAGTATCACTATGAATTTACTGTTTTTGAAGAGTTGAAAATTACAAAATTTTCTCAAATAAGATACATATATTACAAAAAGTGGTGATATTACAGAGATATTTTGTTGAATTTCTCATCCCAAAATTAGTAAAGTTTCAAACTTTCAGGCATGTACCCTCCAATGGATACTTTTTTAATGGCAAGTTCAGTGTGGTATACTTCGACCTGTTTTTGCTCTACTACCAAATTGCACTTCCAGGTGTTTATATGAGGTGTAAATATAGAACATTTTTATTGAGGTACTATAGAAAAAAAAAAAGCAGTTTCATCTCTGTTGTGCCATAAAATATAGGAAGAAGTCTCAAAGCATTAACTGTTGAAATGAAACTTATATGATGGATCAAATTTGCACTTCTGTGTCATATTTTTATAATTTATTTTTGACAAGGAAATTTTCCTTATATTTAGGCTGGTCTGATCTAAGAATTATTGATTCCATTAGCAATACCTATCCATTACTACCAATATGATATTTTAATTGTTGTTTTTAGGCAACAATAAACTACAGAAGAATTCAAAAATGACTGCTTCATTTAAGTATTTCATTAATATTTAAGCTTACCTTTTAAAAGTTCAACAATAATTCTTCTGTCACAACATAATTTAAGGGCAATTTGATGCAAGTAGGGCCTTACTTTCTATACAAACAATTATATTTATTTCATGGGTTACTTTCACTGGATTTCGCAATTACTTTTGATTATTCAAATATTTGGCACAAAAAATCATGTAAAGGAAAAAAAAAAAAAAAAAAAAAAAAACAACAAAAAAAAAAAAAAAAAACACTGAAAACAATTGCAGTAATGAAAACTTGGGAATCCAAAATTTCAGGATTGTGGATCTGGATCCAGCCCAGAACATTTTTAATTTGCTCATGGTGTCAGCCTGATTCCAAAATGGTAGGATATGTTGGGCTACGGTCTCTAGGAGCAAAGCTCAAATAGTGTGACACACTGACATTTGCATTCATTATATAGATAAAATTTTAATTTGGGATACCTCTTTAGAGTGAAAGAAAGTAAGAAAACATTGTGGAGAATGGACAATATGAGAACAGGATTCAAAAAGACAGAAACCGATGAATGATCTTGCATTTCAAATTTTGAATATTATAGTTTGCAGTAAAGCAAGCCAGAAGAGTGAACAAAGGTGAGAGAAGAAACTGTTGACATAGGGGGTTTTATAATAAAATCTAGATGCCAATCTGGTATAGTGCATAAATTAGTAATGTCAAGGGAGCAAAGTGAAGTCAGCGGATTTACCAAGAAAATATTCATAAAAATGCAAAGTTAAGCAACATTATATTAGTAGGAAAGTGTATGAAACTGGGATGCAAATCCAGGACCAATAGCACTGCAGATTCATCTTCAGAATTATTCAAGAATCATAAACTTAAAAAAAGATCTAATAAAAAAAAGATGAAAGTAAATACTAGTCAAAAATTAGTAATAATGGCTGACAATGCTTCATCTAATAAAAAATGAAGATGAAAGTAAATACTAGTCAAAAATTAGTAATAATGGCTGACAATGCTTCATCTAATACGAAATGAAGATGAAAGTAAATGCTAATCAAAAATGAATAATAATGGCTGACAATGCTTCATCTAATAAGAAATGAAGATGAAAGTAAATACTAGTCAAAAATTATTAATAATGGCTGACAAGGCTACTCCCGTTGAATGAAATGTCTAACATAAATTTTCCAGAAATTCTTTATTGTCATAAAGGAATATCTTTTCATGTCCATGAATCTATTTCATCTACACCTATATTTGTTCAAGCTTGGAAGCTTAAGATGTTCTCTCTGACAAAATTGGAATTTCTTGTACTAGCAAATTGTTTCATTGTTAAGCCAATAAAATTTGTGATGTGTTGTTTTTCAGAGTGATTAAGAAAACAACTAAAGGCTAATACATTTCATCATAATTTTTGCAAATTTAAAATTGTTCTACATTTCAGAAATCCATCTTCAGCAAAATATACAATGTATAGCAGCTCGGAAAAAGGAAGAAGAGAGTCAAATTTGAATGTCAGTCGAATTCATTAAGTTCACGTACAAGCAAACACCCTTCAGAAGGTTATGAGTGCATCTATTCCCCCACTAGCTATGGGTTAAATAGTAGGGCTTTTTACCTAGAAAAAAAAAAAAAATCAACGTTATCATTCAATGTTTCTACCCACCCAAAAGAAAAAAAAAACAGTTTCAGCTTTAAATAAACCATAACGGATTGACAAACCATAAATATCAAATCCAAATTAATCACTCATCTTTGACATCAGATCCACAAGATTTCCCACTCCTTCATGTTTGATGCAATCACTAATCCTGAAAAGAGTAGGACTGTAAAGACAAAGTAACAATAAATGAATTTACCTCGAGGATTAAATGTCAGTGGATTACAGAAGATAGCAACACATCCACCAAATTCATTGGGAAACGAATCTGCATTTGCTTCACGATATTCTTGGAAGTTACCATAAATTCTGTCTAAATGCTCATTGAGCATCATGTCAATGTGACAATGAGTATCCAGGAATTTATGGCCAGCCTCGGAACATTTTTGCTTGTAATTCTCTTTCCAACACTTTGGAGATGATTCAACACTGCCAAAGATTTGTTGGTATTGAAAGGCTAATTGTTTCCAGTGATCCCGATTTCTCAAGGAGATTTCTTTGACGTGAGACCTAAGTGCATTCATAATACAATCCCCACTCTTTGTTCCAGATTCCAAGGCTGTACCAGAAGGGGAATTTTCAAATATTGTTTGACTGGTCATGCGGGTCTGGGGAGAAGGTAAATTTGTGATTTTGTAATTGGCAGTTGATGGGGAGAAAGAAAAAAATCTTTTACGACCAGATGACCAAGGTGAAGTACTGATTGCAGGTAAATCTGACTTTTGGCACGTGTCGGATTTTGGAAAGAATTTCTGCTTTGTATGGCCCGTACTACATTGCCTACTGTATGTGTGATTTTTCTCCCAGTTCAGATTCCAGCTAAGCTGATTATCTCCTGCTTGATAATTGGCATGATTAGTGATTCCATCTTTGGCACCAACAATATTTGTAACTTTTGTTTCCTCTTGGAAGGATAGAGAGCTTTTGGAGCCATATTTGTCTTCATTTTGGCTATCACTCAAAGGGGTTTTGGCAGATGTACTAACCATATCACCAGAAGAACCTTCTAGTATGCATTCAGTCCAACTATTACTTTCCGAGAAAAGACTGTCTTGGTCCGATTTGTTTATGCTTTCAGTATTTTCTTCGAGCTCACTTAAACAAGAATAGACAGACAAGTAAGTTTCATCACTGAGTGATGATTGTGAGTCAAAGACATCGGCAGGTTCACTGTCTCCACTTTGGTTGTAGCCATAAAAGATTTCCGTTTCTTCTTTTGAGTCGTCATTTGAAGCAGTTACAGTGAAACTTTCATTGGGCACAGAACTTTTGCCATTTTCATCTCTGGCCCTCTTTTGAGGAGACTGTAATGACATACCCAAGCCAGATGAGTCTGAAGCCATAGCTTCAGGTTCCCAGTCTCCAGACAACTCAAATGATTCAACAATATTTGATGCTTGATCTCCTCCCATTTTCCATGCAACCTCTTCTGAGACACATGCTACTTGACCATATGCTTCAGTTGATGAAGGCAGAATATTTTCTAGACATTTTGGTTCCTGGAAATTGGTTTTGTTTTCAAGCATAAAAGCATCTATCTGTTCGAAAGTTGCTGCATTGTGGAATTTGGCAGAATCTGAGCCTGGTAATTCCAGGAAAGACTTGCTGAGATGGTTGTTGTTACGGTTGAAGTCTTCAGACAACTGAGGACTAGTTTGATCCGAATTGGAGACACATGCAGTACTCACTCCTTCTCTGATACTTTCAATTTTGTATCTGTCACTTGTTTTATCTGCCTTCAAAGATCTGTGCTCGTAAAGGAGTTGCAATTTTAAAAGACTTCCCCGTCCAAGTCCAGGTTTTCTTTCAGACAAACTTTGGACCTCTAAAGGTTTTAATCTTGTGTAACTAGCTCCTTGCAAATCTTCTTGGGAGCTTGGAGAGGTAGAAGTGATTTTAGAATCATTCAGGGGTTCTTGCTCCTTGGCCTGCTGGGATCCATGTAAGTTTTCTCTCTTATATTTGGTTGAACAGGTGTTTTTGGAACATGTCTCAGATTTTGCAGATAATGTCCTGGGATAAGTGGGGGTGACTTTTGGTGACTTGTCAGTACAGCGTTTTGCAGGTGGCTCATACAGTAGCTGTGAAGGGCGATTTCTTAAAGATCGATGCACTAAGGCCGGAATAGTGTCCTTTTTAATATCAGAAGACTTCATTGTTAGTTTCCTCAGCGTCTAAAAATGTCCTACGTCTTTTCCTTCAAAAATAGTACCTAGGAAAACTGAAAAAACAAGGAAACAGAATTAAAAATTTGAACCAAATAATAATTAAATGATGGGTTCTAAATGGTTTACAAGATTAATATTTAGAAACCCATATTGGAAAGCACTATATAAAATCAGAAAGGGTCATGAGACAAGGATGCATCTTCTCTCCAGATTTATTCAATGTTTACAGCGATGTCACCCTAAAGGAACTAGAGGCCCTACCAAGATTTATTATTGGCAGCATAATCTTAATATTCATTTTTTTTTTTTATAATTGTTATCTCAGATCAAGGATGTGTAATCAATAGAGATTCAAGGTCAGAAACTAAAGTAATTATAGGTTATCCCTACTTCCTAATCTTTTTTGAAAAACAATTTGGAAAAAGTATCTGTCTATATTTCTGAGATGAGGTATTATTTACACTATTTACATTATCCAGGCTATTGTCCTCATCTTTGTCGCCATATTTATTACAATGTTTTGGCCGTTGTACACTTCGGCCTTCTTCAGGTGATTGGAATGTCAAACTGAACCCTTTATTTTGCTCACTGGGGTAGACTGTTCTAGTTCCATGTGCCATGTTTAATGGATGTCAGTTATCAGTTATCTCCAGTTAATTCCCCTCTCCAAGTTCTCCACTGCCTTAACCAGGTATTGAACTCACTCTCTTTGGGTCCTGTCACTGGATCTAACCAACACCTTTATCCATTGTGCCATATGTCCTTGAGGACCTGAGGAAGGCCGGAGCGTACAACGGCTGAAACGTAATAAATATGGCGACAAAGATGAGGATAATACTCCAAATAATGTAAATTTTGAAAAAGTTTTAAATTGTTGATGATTTCTTTAAAAAAAAAAATAAAAAATAAAAAAAAAAAATGCACAGAAAATCTGCCAATAGATTAAATAAGCAATAAGTAGTGTTTAATATCTTTGTTATCAATTCTTAAGGATAGAAGAAAATGTATAGATTCATTTTCATATGTTTTGGTTTTAAAATTCTAATCATTATTTTAAAAAAAAACAAAAAAAACACACACACATTGCTGAGGGTGTCAAAAGTGTATACAGTAATAGCAGTGTCAAGGGAATAACTGCCCTTTTGGCACCATTTTTTTTTTTTTGCAGGCACAGAGGTTAAACCAAAAAAATTTATTCTTGCAATTCAAAATATGTTTCGGCAAAGGATTGATAAGCTGTAAAAAACAAATCAATCACCCATAACCTAATGAGGAAAAATAAAAAAGCATTTACTTATTAATATTTCAAATCTTTCTCTTTGTCACCAAGCAAGGTGATAAAAGCCACAAGGTTACAAGGGGTTACCAAGAGTAAAAGAAACAGGGGGACAATAAAAGAACTGGATTGAAAGAGACAGAAGATGAGATTACAGACATTGCATTTAATGCAGGTACCTCCACGAAATGTAAACAAACAGAGCATAGCATGATGAAAATGATGCCGAACTTGATGAAAACAAGCTTTTATCATCTAATGTTCATATTATTATTAAAGAGGAAAGATCAAAGTATTTTTGGGGTATTTTTTTACATTTTTTAATCGTTCCTAGCACGTCCGAAATTTTCGTTAAAAATCTTGTTTTGTTTTTTTTGTCAAAAAAAAAAAAAAAAAAAAAAAAGACAGATAATCAATCATTTTCAATCATTTTTTTCCATTTGATAAAAAAGATGAAAATCTGACTTTGATATTCTTTTAAAAATCAATTATTTTTTAAAAACTGATTTTAATAAAATCAGAAATTATAATGTTTATTCAAAATATTTTGAACCAAGCTTAACTTAGCTTAGCTTCTGCGGCAAAAAAGTGTAATTTCAAAATAAAACAAAGCAGGTCATAACCTTTCGCGTCATTTGACAAGTGACGAAAGACATTTTCATGACGTTTAGATAACTTACGGGAGGATAATTCTTTCTATGGATGGAAGGAAGTGAAATTATTTAGATTTAAGTGAATAAATTATTTACCTCGTTACTTTTAAGGAAAACTTTCAGCACTCTAATTTTTTAATTTTTTTTTTGTACTTAGCTTTCATCTTTACTTTTTACGATGCTTTATGGAAAATATAAAGAAATTAAAACATAAGACTGTTAAGAGTGAGATTACATTTCATAAGAAAAAGGTATCTAATTAATTTATAGGTACCTTTCTTATGAAATTTTATCAGAAGTGTACATAAAATACTATAACTTTATGTACATTTATTACATTTTACTGTGTTATTTGTATTTCCATTCATTTTATTATTAATTTTGATATTTCATTTATGGAAAAATGTCATAATTGAGATTAATATAAAAATAAGATCATATAAATTAAAGTTTAGCAGTAGTTAAATTTCATAAGATGATACCGATACTTATAGGTACGCTTCTCAGTTGAAATTGAAAAATCAAATTAACTTCTCCATACGTGTTTCACAAAAGTAAAGGACTTAACAGCGGAGAACAATGCTGAACTCAAATAATGCAACTAAATTGTATCCTGGTTGGTCTTCCGTACTTTATAATTACCGCCCGATTATAAGCACAAAAATTACATTTTTTAATTACTGCAGATCTTCTGATTGGTCCAAATGATACAATTTTCAAAGCGCTAGACAATGACAATCTCATAAGGACACTTTGAAAGGTTGATGGTGCTTTTAACTAATGTTATATTTTTAAAAAACTTAATGTAAAAATCTATTATAATTAAAGAAATAACAAGTAATTGTATTAAAAATTCAATTTTCATTGAAAAAATTTTTTGCTTTCAGAAAATATTGTCCATATTCATAAAAACAACTAAAAACAAATAAAAGCATTTGAAATTAAATAATATATTTGTTTTATTAAGTTTTGTATGTTACAATTCAGAGCTGATTTTTAGGTACCATGGAGCTAATTAAAAAAAAAAAAAAAAAAAACATGATTTGCATTCTTCAAAGCCTTGTGCTTTTAACTATTGTAATCACTAAGGTTAATGTGCTCAAATTTCTAGAGTTTTTCATAAAATTAGTTATGGGGGTGTTAATAAATATAAAAAAAAAAATATTTCTGCGATGACTTTAATAAAAAAAAAAAAAAAAAAAATATTTATAATAATTTTGATCATCTGTGAATAGTTTCTGAAAGTTTCATTAACATCTGACAATTATTTTTATTTTTGCAAGATTTTCCAAATTAATGTGTGTAATACAAAAAAAACGTGCTAAAAATTATCTATGTTATTTACTAGCCCCTGTTGGTACAACAAGAAACAAGGTTTTTTTAATCAAAATTTAGAATGTTCTAAAAAGCAAAAATTTTAAAAAAATAATAAAAAAAAAACTTTGGTCTTTCCTCTTCATAAAAACATAAGCATTTAGATGATAAAATTTTGTTTTCATAAAGTTTGGCGTCTTTTTCATCAGACTAGGCTCTTTTTTTTAGCGATTTCATGGAGGTACCTAATCTAATGTTACAAAGTTCCTAATTAGCAGGAAAACAGGAAGCTGGAAAAGAGTTTCCCAAGAAGAATGCATTGGCAGAGAACTTCAGAGAAATTTCCCAAAAATACATTTCTCAGCATAATTACCTTTCTTGTTAGTGTACTTAATCACATAGATTATATACAATTAAAATTTAATCTGAAAGTTCAGCTATTAACTATATGTCAGGCTATTGACTTATTAATCTATCTTCATCTGTTGCAGAAGAGAAAATTTAAAAAAATGTTAATTACAACAACAAAAATTAAAGAACACAAGATTACAAAAAATAAAACGTTTTCAATAACTTTGTCAGAGTTATCTCCTCCTAAATTCTAATATCAACACTTGATAGAGCCATCCCTAAACTATATATATATACGAGAAAACCCTTTCTCTCTCTCCCTTTCATTTTCAGCGAACTGCAACCAAGTAAAGCTCTCGCAGAAGATATGCGTCCCCACTTGTGGGAAGACACCATGAATATTGTGCACACACACGTTAATGTTTTTGTCTTTTGTAAACCCTTTTTGTTGTTTAATACATATACCTGTTTATACATATATATGGGTTCTTGGTTGTTTTCTTTTAAATTTCTTTCAGTGTACTCCTCATGGGTCTGCCATATTTGTAGTGGACTACAGGAGACCTCATGAGTTTATATCACAACACATAAAAAACCCACAGTCCACTACATGTTCTTGTTGGCTTTTAAAATTTAAAAAAAAAAAAAAAAACACCACCAAAAATACTGAACTGCGGAAATAAATGTTTTAATTCAAGAATTTTGCCTGTTTGATCTCTGAATGCATCATGCAGAGCTACAATTGCAGATAGGTTAACACGATAAAAACATTGTTTAGAGTCAATTACAATAGCAGCATTCAAACAACATAATTACAGCTTGAATAAAAGCTTTTTTTATTTTTTTTTAAATTAATTCAAACAATAATTTTAGTCTTTTTAAGGTTATAAAAACAGATATTAAGGACAATAACCCAATATATAAATTTACAATTGTAATCTTAATGGAATTAAAAATAATTGAGTAGAAAATATTCGAGTTCAATAAACAATGTAAATTTTATGCTCATTTAAAATCACCAATCCTAAAATTTTACATTGGAGAGTTTCCATTGTCATTTTAATATATTCATATTCAATTCCTTCCATAAGTTCCTCAATATTTCTTGGGTGTGTCTGATAAACAACTCATTTCAACTTCAAATGACCACACAAAATAAGAAAATATCAAAACAAATTAGACATTTCAAACATAATTAATTAATTAACCCTTATGGTGCGTAAATTTTGCCTTACTCTATATGGGGATATTCCATGTCAATTTAACCAGGACCTAACACCACCACTCTCAGATTATCTGCTGTTTTTAAACCATGTTAAAATAACCTCCTCACCAAAAAACTAAGAACAACTAGAGAATTTTAACTCCAGATATTCACAGGAAAACCATTTTCAAGATATCAGAAGATTCTACCATTTTTCTCAATTGGATGCTATTTCACGAAATGGTTGATCCAAATGGCTTGAAAATTTGCACCCATATTATTTTCACCCAAAGAATCTAATAATAATGATTAAATGATTGTAAAAGTAAGAGAAAATCCCATTTTGGTATGGAAAGATTTAATTTAAAGGTTCTGATATGACAACCTCATTTTCAGAGCTGATGATAAATGTTAAGTGTGGTGCAATAAAAAGGAATCGATTTTCTTAACAAGTAAAAACAGAAATAAAAACACAACATCAAACTGCATAATGTGACCTTCATAGTTAATTTTAATCATCATTACTGCTATCTTATTTTTTTCATATTTCTGCATAGTTCTATAAAACTCTTCCTCAATAAATTGTCTCTTCTCTGAACACAAAAGACCATAAAATTGAATGAAACATTAATATGTATAATTAGATTAATGTAAAGGTCTTAAGTTCAAATACTAGACAATTTCCAATCATGAGAAAATCAATTTATAAAAATTATATTTTCACAAAAATTATTGTATTTCAAAGTAACTTTGTTTAATATGGGAGCCTATTCATCATAAAACTATTTTATGACAATTCAGTTTGACACATGGAAATTAAAATCAGTCATTTTAGAAAGTTTCAGTATTAAGTGGTCGGGTGTATAGCAGTGGTTTGGTTTGGTTGTTTTATGGCATAACAACACCTCAATGGGTTATTTAATGCCAACAAGATATTTAGGATAGGATTGTATGAATAGAATATGTATTTGTAAGAAATCACTTTGTTGATCAGGTTTCACTGACATATTTTTGCAAAGAGGGTCTTTGTAGAGAGTCAAATGTATTGCTGGAAATATTTTTTTTTTTTTTTTTTTTTTTTTAAATGTATTGCTTGTATTTTTATACTTCCACAGTTTTTTGACCCCAGTTTGCAGGTTAACTATTTTCCTATAGCTGGGACACTCTGACAGGTGCAAACAATCCTGAGTCAGTGTGAACCTGGGAACAACAACAATTAAGTGATGGTTCCACACTCCTCAAAACCACCCAATCAGAGGCCTTACTGCCACACCCACAATGCTAGCATTGTGGTGGTCCTCATTTTGGGAGATATTTTCACAAAATACCACCTGATGGTGTCATTTGTCAAGTTTTCATAGCTTGAAGTACATTAGGAAGTAAAGTACTTACTTGATCACAGAACCATATACCCGCCTCAATTTCCACATCAGATATTGCTTACTGTATGATACTGAGGATCTGATACGTTCAAAACAAAATCAATTTGTATTGAGGATGGAGAAAGTCAAAATTACATTTTTATTTACACTTATTGTTATTTGACAAATGTTTAAAAAACTCAAGATTTTTTTTATAGCTACATCCATTTCCAATGCACAGTCATGAAATAACATCTTTTCAATTTCATGAAATACATCAGTTTGATGCTTTGGCACACATCATCAGTGATGTTTTTAGCCAAGGAACATTAGGGGTTTCGGGTCTTTCAACATCATCCCCATGGTGACCCAGCCGATACTGGTTGAATATCGACTTGTGTGTGTGTGCCAACCTACGGCTACAACTGTTCTCATAATGCATATAACACATCTGGCATTTTATAGTCTAATCTCAAACAACTTCCGGTTCATCAGCTTCTGTATTCTTTTAGAAAAATGGAAGCAAACACAGTAACTGTTCTGCTCCCACAGAAAATATGGTGACACTCGATTTGAAGTGGTAAGTAACAATCTTTTGTTTGATACACAAACACACACATACATATATATATATATATATATATATATATATATATATATATAAATGAATAACCAATTCTACCAAATGCTAATTCCTTTTATCCTGTTTTTATTCATGCTAATCATTTGATCAGCACAAAAAGACAAAACAAAAATAACACTGGTGAGGGGGCAAACAAATTGCCAGATTTTAGCCAAAGATCACCTGTAGGTAACAATGGTTCAGGGTACCCTAATTCTGCACCCCCATTCACTACTCCATTGTCAGATGCACCAAAATAACTAATTTTACAGTTATTAGGTTGGTGCAAAAATAATGACGTAATAATGTCGTTTTTTGACATTTTTTAACGTCAAAAAACGACATTATTACGTCATTATTTTTGCACCAACCTAATAGTACATTCAATTTTATATACAGCAAATACTATGGAATCAATCACTATTTTATTTATATTTGAAAATAAAGAACCCTTTTTTTTTTTTAAATAATTTTTCAATTTACCATTTTACAATAAATATTTTTTTCATTGCTCTGTCTCCAATATATTTGTATATGTATGTTAATATACACTTTTTAAAATGACTGTTTTTAAAGCTATAATAAAATTTTGTACTTCCTCCATAAACTAAGTATTTATGAACTAGGTACACTCCAAATTAAATATTCTTGTTTAACTTAAGATTTAAACTGCTTGCTCCAAACTACTCTTAAAATTTTGTCTGGCAAATCAGGTTTGTCCTAATTTTACTGATTTTCAGATATCTAGGTGCAAGTTAAATTGTAGTTCCACAATTGAATATGCTTTTTATTAGTGATGATATTAGCTGTTCTTATTAACAAGCTAAAGTATGAATTCCACTTGTTTTGGGGGTTTTGCCAAAAATCTTTCATATTTCAACAATTGTAATTTCGCAAGCTACCTTGCCACTATTGACAAGTGTAAGTATTACATACATTAACTCCCCCCCCACACACACACACACACACCAAAAAAAATTGTGTAAGATAGTTAAAGTTGTTTCCAGAAAAATATGCCTATCATTATCTTTTGATAGGCTGTAGAAAATATATCAATCAACCATTTGCAGGTTATTTAAAACCAGAAAATATTTTAGACTGTAAGAATTGGTAGGGGGGGGGTGTCCAATAATAATGATTTAGTGATATAAGTTTTACTGATTAACCCATAGCTGGAGAGAGAAAAAGTGAATTCATACATTACCCAAGAACATTTGCATCTGAGTGAATATAACAAACCCAACTGGAATTGGAACTAGACTCTGATTAACAATTACAAGCCATTATCCATTAGAACACCTGCACATCCAGGCTTACAGCACCTAGTATTTGCAAGTGGTCACTCATCTAGGTACTGACCAGGCTCAGAGTTGCTTAACTTTGATGATTGTACCGAAACCAGTGTTTCAACATGATATTGCCGTAAGCCTATCATTCTTATATCCATTGCTTAAATTCAAACATCTTTTACTATCTTTTTACACCATTTTTATAGCTTCCTTCCCTATACATTTTCATGTGAGTTTTTAATACTCAAACTGTAACATCTGATAGTTTTTTGGGGGGTTTTGATTTTTAACTCTAAAGAAAACACACAATTGGTCGATAGCTAAACAAGGGTTGGTGTTGATTTATGTTTTAGAATATGACATTGTCAAAAGAAACTGGATTCTTTCAACAAGCACATTAACTATTAATGATAGTTCAATTCTTACTATGTAGTGTGACAAATTGATAGATTGGCCAAAAGCATTCCAATTGATTTAGTTTTTAGATTCAGTTTGGTTTGTTTAACAGCAGATCAACTTCTTATGGGTCATTTAATGCCAAAATTTTCTTTTCTTTGGTAATTAAAAAAAAAAAAAATGTATTGCTGATAATTTTTTTCTAATGTATTTTTATATTTTGACTCCAGTTTGTGTGTTCACTATTTATCCATAGCTGGAACTCTAACAGGTACTACCACCATGGGTGGACCTGGGAACAGCAGCAATTAAGAATTGGTTCCATGCTCTTAAAATCCTCATGATCAGTGACCTTGCTGCCAGATGTAGTTGGTCATACCCAGGACGATATTCATTCTTCGACAAGATGATGTGAGTGAGCCTGTCAATAATGCCATTGGGTAACATTCGGCACCTACATCATTATTGCTCACAATGCAGTTATTTGGACTAACGGTGATGTGTATTTGCGACAGTTTGCTACAAATACATTATGGTATTTTTGTCAGCATTGAACGTCTTGATCATGTTGAGATGTTGCTGTTTGAAAAGCTTGAATTCTATTAAGATACATTCTTTGTTAGCAAGTCAGTAAACTGTGTCTGACATGTTGTGCATCTCATACTGTGATTGCATCCACATAGTTTCAAAGGTTGATAAGACATATCTGCATGCAAGAGAAGTTGCCATTTCAACATGTTTACCTTGTTGAGCCTGCTGTCTGCTGGCAAGGTGAGTTGTTTCAACAGCAAAACAGGAATTGTCTTTAGAAATATATTTAAAAATATTCTTTATACTTTTAACACATGAACGTATGTGTAGATTAATAGGAGCATAAAATGTTGTGGTGAAAGGTTTGTAATCAATTCCTGTAATCAGTTTCCTTTAGTCAAATATGGACCCCCAACACGTTCTCCTGTTCATTACAAAAGTCACTGTTCTACCTGTCACCTCGTTATACATGTTTTTATATTCTCATTAACAGCCAAATTTTATATATGTAAATAGACCTTCGTGAGAGTCTATCTGACTCTAGGATCTATCTGTTTTAAATGTGTGACTCGCAAAGCTGCCATTTTTCCTTTTTGACAGTCTACATGCAAGACACATTCAAATTTGTTTTTGTCCTGGAGGTAAGCCATAGTGTTACATTGACTGTTGCAAAAAAAAAAAAAAAAAAAAAAAAAAATGCATGCATGCATGCAACCGTGGGCCTCTTGGCCCTCTGTGGTAGTTCTCTACAAAGGTCTTCAGAAAGAATGCATTTTATGACACTGCACTGTGATTCTGAACAAAACGATGTCAACTTGTAGTTTTTTTCCATCATCACATCTTTGGTAAGCAAGGTCTCTTCTCAAAAGCTTTTTTGAAACATTTTTGTGACATATTTTATTTTCTATACCAGAGAGATTACCAACAACACTAGGAGCAGGTATAATAAACTTCTTCACCAGATTGTGCAAAAGTCTGTCTTTATTTTCATCTGGAAAAACACAAGGTTTTTCAATAACATTTCTAATTGTTTTCTTGAACCATAATCAATACATGTGATAAAGCTCACATTTCTGAAACTCAATAATGTGTAGATGAACAACTCATACACTAAGTAGATTGTCTTTCCTTTGTATCAGTTTAGTAAGATGATAGATCTCTGCAATTATGCATGGTTGATTTTCCAGTTTCATTTTAATGTAAATTATTGATGATTTCTGGACATCTTGCATGTGTTGACCTGTATTTTGCTTCTATTGCTATGGTAACCTGAAAATACTGACATCCATTTTGTAAAGTTCTTGGAAATGAGAAAAAGCAATACAATTGCTGGTTCCAGATTTATATCTACTCCTGTTTCGAAATTGCACTTCTCAGCACAAAGCTGAGACTGATTATTCTCTATAAACTACAAATTTGATTTTCATACTGGCAGCCGCTAAATACTCGCTCCAGGAATAATGATGAATCTGCCCCAAAAAATTACAAAACAATCTTGTAGACTTACTCTTTTCTAAACATGTTCTATTATGTTGAATTTCAATTATGCTATCCAAATTCACTATGATAATGATAATGTTAGTTCTTTCCTTATAAGGAAACATTCAGCATTCATTGACAGAGTAGCCACTGCTACTCAAGTGAAGCTTTTCTTCACTCCCTGGCCATGAAGTTGAGATCGAATTGTAGAATCTGTTCTCCTCATCTCTAGTAATAATAGTAATATTAACCATTTCCTTATAACATTCAACATTCATTAACCAAACAATCAGTGCTACTTTTGTTTGAAATTTAGAAAATCTTTCTCTTAAAACAATTTTTTCAAAAAAATAAGTTTCTCAAGTCTACTAGCAGTTATCGCTCTTATCCATTACTGTTAGAGGTTTCCTTTCTAACCTTTTGTTTAAAGTAGTGTGGAATGTCAACATTTTGGTTATGTCATTATTTTCTCATGTTACATGTGCTGTTGTGGTTTGGGATTTAAAGTCATCAATTGATGTGGTTTCTCTTATTTTATAAAATTCTTTTTTCATCATTTCATCCCAAGCAAGGCAATAAAGACACTTAAATGCAAAGGGTTACTGAGTGTGGGAGAATGAGAAAAAGAAAAACATTATTAAAGAGAGAGAACAATAAAACAGCAAGAATTAAGAAGATTCAAGATAACAACTGACATTGCACTTGAATTTTTGAAGATCAAAGTTGACTAGAAAAGAAAGAAAGAAAAAAAAAAAAAAAAAAAGAGTCTAGGAGAGAGTTCCACAAGCAAGAAGTGTAAGGGAAGAAACTGTTAGCACAGAACTTACAGTTACATCTTTGTGATTTATAGTAAGTCCTCAAGATCTGAAGAAGGATGGTTCTTGTTAAGACATATATGCTTCATTCACTTGAAGCCATTTTTAGTCATTCAGCTGACAGTCTAGATATTTCTGAACAAGTTTCTCAAATATTTAACTTAATATTTTGGTTTTTGTAATAAGAGGTCACAGAAGATGTGGGTAGCATATTTGATCCAAATGGCATGACAAATATTATATTCTTATTGGAATATTCTTTCAGGTAAGAAATGGCAATATCTCTTGTATGGAGGGGGTTACAGTTGCACTAATTATGACAGGGACAATTTTGTTAAGTATTGAAAACTTTTTTTAAATAAATTAATAATATTTAAAAAAAACAAAAAAAAAAAAAAACAAACTGTAAAAACTTTTCTTTTTCTTCGTTACCTAAGATAGAATCAAGTTATCATCCATTATATACACAAAGGTTTTAAAGCCTAAAATTTACTAGCTGAAAAAAAAAAAAAAAAAAAAAAAAAAAAAAAAATTTTTTAAGCATAACATTATGAAGCAACAATAGCCAAAGGAAGAGGGGAAGAAAAAGATATTTGACTATATTATTTTTAATGGTGAACAATTTTAGAAGCTTTTAAGACTGGGATCACCTGCAATTCCACCAACAAAGCCAATCGGTTACCATCACATGAGAGGGTTTCCACATTGAAAATTTTACTTTATGGTTGACAACTAAACGGGTCCCCCCCCCCATTACAATTTTTTTGTGAGGGAAAGGGATTGTTAGCAACTCTGTATGATGAAAAAGAAGACCTATCAATGGGCAGAAAAATTTTTGACAAATTAATGGTCAACGTCTCAGTAAATCACTGTGGTGAAGGCAATGGGAAACTACTCCATTATCAAGCCCAAGAAAATTCATGGCTTTTAGCAATTAAATTATAAAGATAACAGCATGAAGAGAATTAAGTCTATTGGAATTAACACCTTGCCCAGTAAGGAGGAACATGTGTAACAGGTGTCACTTGACCATCATCCGGTAACTGTTAGCAAAAATGGTGTAAAGTGCGTCAAACATCTTGGAACTGATCCCCACCCAGTAGAGAAAGACATGAGCAAGAGGTATCACATGATTGTCATCCAGCAACTGTTCACATCAAACAAAAAATAATTCTCAGAACATGAAATATCAGAACACTAAATGTAACCAGTTAGAAAATATAAAGCAGAAAATGAAAAGGTGAAATGTTAATATTTTAGGCATATGTAAAATGGGATGGGAAAACAATGAAGAGTTCATCAGTGGAAAAAAAAAAAAAAAAAAAAAAAAAAATCATATATGCAGGCAGAGAGAAAAATGAAATAGTAGGACTGATATTAGATATGAAATATATTCTAAGATACTGTCAACTATCTGAAAGAATTTCTTGTTGTTAAACTCAGAGGAAAGCCTTTCAATATATCCATCAAAGTTATATAGGCACTAACAGTCCAAAGCACAGAAGAAATTGAAAAGTTTACTATATGTCAGACAATGCTATAGCTCAATGCAAATTGCAAGAAATTAAAATTGTCATAAGAGACCTGAATGCCAAAGTAGGCAAGGAGGGAGATAGCGAAATAGTGACGAAAATTTAAACTAGGAACTTGTAAAGAATGTAGAGAAAAATGGATCCGATGGCATACAGCAAATGATCAGCTAGTAGCCAACATCTGGTTTCAAGAACAGCCAAGATATATATGAACATGGAAAAGACAGAAAAAGAAACAAAAAAACCAAATCAACCGTCAATATCAATAAAAGATTCAAGAATGCAGTTTTACACTGTAAAACATACCCAAGTACTGACTGCAGGAGCAACCATCTTTGAGTGATAGGTAAAGTTAAATTGAAAGTACAGAAATTGAAGAATGCTAAGGCAACACCAAAATTGCAATACAATTCTTGAATGGCCGGAATGTGAAGGAGAAAAATATGGACAATATTAAAAGTAGATACAATGGACAAAATGAGAATGGAAACTTGAAGTGAGACACAAAGCTTTAGTAACATCAGCAACTGAGATGATCCCAAAGAAAAAATAAAAAGGGATGACAGATGAAATTCTTAGCATGATCATAAGGAGACAAAAATCAATGCCAAGCTACAGCACAGAATATAGGAGTTTGCACAAAGAAATTAGTAACAAATGCAGGCAAGCTATAGAGGAATGGATCAATGAAAAATGTGCAAAAATAGAAAGAATGAGTACTAGAGATAAAACAGATATGCATAAAAAATAAGAGAACATAGCAAAAGACATGTGGATCAATAGGATGCATAAAATCCAGGAACAGGGCACTGATGTCAGAGAAAGAAAAAATACTTCAGAGATGGAACGAATACATCGGAGAACACTTCCATGACAAAAGAGAACAACTGGCAATATATGGAAATATCAAAATCTGAAGTGGAATCAGCAATGGCCAAATTGAGCAGAAACAAGCAGCAAGATCAAATGTAATCGTAATAGAAATGCTGGCTGTTTCAGACGATTTCAGTATTGACAAGATTATGGACATAATAAATAAAATATACAACATTGGTGATATATCGGAAGATGTAAGATTAATTTTCAGAGCATTGCCTACAAAGCCAGGTGCAAATCAGACAATCAACCTAAGGAGCTATAAAACAAAACTTATCATCCAAATTCTGATGAATAAGGCATACAGCAGAATCAGACCAGAAATAAAACAAGAACAGTATGGGTTCATTAAAAGACACTGGAACAAGGAATGTGATATTTATGCTCAGAATGATATCACAAAGAGCAATACAAATGCAGAAGAATGTGTACCTGTGTTTTATAGATTATGCAAAAGTGTTTAATAATGTATATCACAAAGAACTGTTGGAACTGCTCGTTAACCTCGACATATTTGGGAAGGATATTAGAATAATCCAGAACTTATACTGTCAGCAAACTGCCTACATAGAGATAGGAAATGAATTCAGTAAATATACAAAAACTGAAACGGGTGTAAGACAAGGATAAGTCTTCTCATTAGACTTATTCAACCTATATGGCCATAATCTTAACAACATATAGGGATGACACAGTGTTGATAGCAGATATAGAAAAGAAACTACAAGAACTTCTACAGAAGATCATGAAGGAAAGCAAAAAGGACTAAACATCAATTGCAAGAAGATAGGGTGCATAGTTGTCAGCAAACAGAACAGCACAACATGCAAATTACAAATTGGAGATATTGAGACCAAACAAGTATGAACAAACACCCATACCTGTGGTAACTTTGCTAGGTGTATTCATGTGGGTTGTGGTGCTTTTCACAGTTGTATTGTCTAGGGGATTGTATTGTGATTCCTGGCAAGAAAAAAAAAATTTACTTTCTTCTGTTCTTGCCAAGTTGTGGTGTTTTTTTTTGTTTTTGTTTTTTTTTTCTTCTTCTTTTGGTCTGGAAACTAAGTGAATAATGCCTTCATAGGAATAGACAACGAGCGGAATTATCTTCAATAATAGATATTTTATCAAATAGAACAACAAAAATTGTCTGGTGGAATTATGTTATTTCAACACAGGCGGCAGGTATGTGAATGTCAAAAAAAAAAAAAAAAAAAAAAAAAAGAAAAGAAAAGTGTGCTGGCTCTTGTCTTTCTTCAATTCTTCGTCTGCTGCTACTAAATTTGTGGGAGCAAAATTATTTTTCAGGTGTGCTTCATGTGACAAGCTGATTGACACTTGCTGGCAACCAGAACTGGGGATAACATGAACCAAACATGTGAGCCATGGCAAAGTTTAGAGAAAATAGAAAGTAAAAGGACACTTATACTTAACATCAGGAAGAGATGGTTGAAATTTCTAGGGCACATAATGAGGAAACTGGGCTTAGAAAATTTAATATTCACAGGACAGATTGAAGGCAAGAGGAACAGAGGAAATATACTTTTCTGAAATTTTATTTGAGGAATATCAGTGTATTTAAAGTTCAATTACTGATTTTTTTTTTTTCTAATTTCACCCCAAGAAAGTCAATAAAGCCACTAGGACACAAGAGGTTTCTGAGTGTTAGAGAATATGAGAAAAACTACTATTAAGGAGAGAGGACAATAAAAGAACAATAATTAAGGAGACAGAAGATAACAATTAACATAGCATTTATATTTTTGAAGATCATAATTGACTGGGGAGTAAGAAGCCAGAAGAGAGTTCCACAAGTGAGAAATGTAATAGCAGAGAACTGACATTTACGTCTAGCTATTTGAACTGCAAAATGATGAGACCTAACTGACAATCCAGTATTGTGCTTAAATTCATAAAGTCTAGGTAACATAAAAGAAAGCTCATCAGAAGAATTACAAGTATTTATATCAAAGGTACAGGGAAGTTATGTCACAGTAATGGGGAAAGTGACTGAAGCTAACATGCTTGGTCAAGACCAATAACATTGCAGATTCTTTGTATCTTATCAAGAATCTCTAAATGTATAGCAGGAGCACCAGACCAGATGTGACAGCAATATTCAATGCAAAGGCGAATGGTAGACTTATAAATATGTAAGATATATTCTGGAGAGAAAAATTGTCTAGCATGACATTGTGAAATGACTTTCTCAGCTGGAGACTTAGCAATTGATTCAATATACTCTTTCCACTTCATGCCAGTGGAAAACGTTAGTCCAAGAAAGTGCAATGAGTTACTCTCCTGGAGGTCAGAATCAGCCATGGTAATGAAAGATGGAAAAAAAAATAAAAATAAAAAATAAAAAAACATTCTCTCAGATGATTTGAAACAAGTATTATTTACTTTAAGTTTAAAATATCACAGAAATTCATTTTTATTAACACAGCAGTAGCTGTTTATTTTAGGTGTTGATAGCTTGATTGACAAAAAGAAGTTTATCAAATTTTTTTTTTTTTACCATGGACAATTTACTTTAAGAAGATAACATGAACAGTTTTTTTTTTTAAATAATTTTTAACTATCCAGTAATTTTTAAAATTTAGGAAATTATTCTCCATAATCTTATTGAATTTTATTTAATTTTGGCTTTAAATTTACGATAATTATCACTCTTATTTTTTGAGAATATTGTGCATGGATATATGTATTTACAAAATTTGCCATGTTTTTATATATATATATATATATATATATATATATATATATATATATATACACAAAAAAAAAAAAAAAAAAAAAAAAAAATCAATTCTTTTTTGTTAGTAGGGGGGGGCAATGAAGCTTTGCCATTTATTAGTAAATGTAGTTTTTATTTAATAACAATATCACCTAATGTCTGCAAAGTAAGACAGAATTTTAAGATTTTAAATTTTATAAATTATCCTAATTAAAATTTTTATAAAATGAAAACAATTCTTGTAAAAATTCCTTATTCATCAAAAGATTTTTTCCTAAGATAATACTGTCCATAATATATCTTATTTGTATAAACAATTAAAGATTTTCTAATTAAATAATGTCTTAGTTTTATTGCATATTTTATTTTATGATTCAGAGCAGAACTCCTTGTAGAATTTTAATCATTAAGTTTTTTTTTGTAAAACAGGATCCCAAGTTGCCAAAAATCTGCTCTGAATTGTAAAAAATAAAAAATGCAATAAAACTAAGATATTATTTAATTAGAAAAGCTTTTCAATTAATTTTATAAATAAAATATATTAAGGACACAGTTCTCTTGAGAAAATTTTTTTTATTGAATAATGGATTTTTACAAGAATTGTTTGCATTTTTTTTTAAATTTTAATTAGAATAATTTAACTTTTAAATCTTTTAAAATCCTGGCTTATTTTGTAGAGGTTAGGTGATATTGTTTTTAAGTAAAAACTATATTTACTAATCATAAATGAAAAAAAGCTCATTACAATTTAGCAACTTTAAAAAGAAATTTGAATTTTTTATACATGTATAAACATGCTGATTTTTGTAAATACAAATGTCCATACACAACATTATCAAAAAATAAGAGCAATAACTATAGTAAATTTAAAGCTAAAGTTCCTAAAATACAATAAAACATTAGATTACAGAATATTGTGTCATAAATTCTTAAGATTAGTAGGTAGTTCAAAATTATATTTAAAAAGAGCTCACGTTATATACTTCAGGTAAATTTTATAGATATCCACCATAGAAAAATATTCGATAAACTTCCATCTGCCAGTCAAGCTGTCAACACCTTAAATAAACAGCTACCGCTGTGTTAAAGAATGCATTTATGTGATTTTAAACTAAAAACAAGTAATATTTGTTTCAAATCAAATTAATTAAACTTTAAATTAGCTAATATCCCTCAAATAAATTTTCAGAAAAGTATATTTTATTTTAGAAAGATTTTTTTAATAAAGAGAATTACATCATGAAAACAAATGACTAAAAATGGTGTTAAAATCAGCGATGTTTAGTGATTTTAAAACGAAAACTCTTTCCAGTCAATTTAAATTAGTTTTGAAATTCAGAAAAAGTATTTTGCGTATTGGAAACATTGAATTTAATCTATTAGCTTGAAATTAAAACTAAAATGAAAGTTTCAAGAATGATTTTTGATTTTAACAAATTCATTTGAAACCTGAGGCATTGCATTTCTGTGGTTGTACCTACTTTAAAAATTCATTTTTGGAGATAATAACAAAACTAAAGGCACAAGATTTTAAATATTAAAATAAATGTTTTAATTTATATCATTACAATGACTTTTCAGAAGAATGACAATTTTCATACAAATTCAAATATAAACAGAAAATATTTAAATAAATACAAAGGAAATAATTTTTTGTAGCCAAATTACAAGGTGTGGATACTGATTTAGTATAGAGCATCACACACACAGTTTTTTAAATAATTAATTTGGAGAGGGTAATTAAATCCCCACTTCCAAAATGTCTAAAAATACAGATCAGTAAAATCCTATTTTATTCACACAGAAGATACTTTCTAACAATGCATATTTCAATTTTATTTATTTAATTCATTATAATTGCGCTTGTCCTTCCCTTTGTTAGTTTGTATAACCATTACATGCTGCCAATACCTCGTAAATAACGGACTATTCCATTTTGAGCGTGTGGAATGACAGGAAAAGACAACTTGGTTTCAGTGAGAAAATAAATTAGGTACCTCTACAGATTTGCAATACCTAAGGTTTAAATGAATTTTTAAAAATGAAAAATATTTCAAGCATTTATTTTAGTTTTAATTTCAAGCTGATAGATAAAATTTACTATTTTCAATAAGCAAAATACTTTGCTGTATTTCAAAACTAATTTAAATTGATTGGAAGGAGTTTTTGTTTTGAAATTGATTAATTTTTTTTTTTAATCCAGTACCATTTTTAGCCATCTCTTTATTAAAAAAAAATCTTCCAAAGTTAAAATATTCTTTTCTGAAACTTTATCTGAGGAACATTAGCTGATTTAAAGTATAATTATTCTGATTTGAAACAAATATTTACTTTAAGTTTAAAACATCACAGAAATGCATTTTTTAACACATCAGTATCTGTTTATTTAATCTGTTGATGTGTTGACAGCTTGATGTTTATCTAATGTTGTTCTATGGGAGTTTTATCAGTAGAAGCATAATTGAATATAATGGGAGTGACTTTTATATATAATTTTGAAATACTCAGTAACCTTAAAAATTTGTCTATATTTCTGAGGTGAGGTATTGTCATTATTTATATTGTTTGAACTGTTGTCCTCATCTTTAATAATAAAGATGAGGACAACAATCTGAACAATGCAAATAATGACAATACCTCATCTGAGAAATATAGGCAGATACTGAATGAAAATATGGAGACAATTAGAAGTCCCACCAGAAGCTGGTATGAATATCAAACCATCTGACATTCACTTTATTCGGACTATTGTCCTCATCTTTGTTGCTATATTTATCACAACGTTTCGGTCGTTGTACGCGCCAACCTTCTTCAAGTGGTTGGAATGTTGAACTCTACCCTTTATTTTACTCGCTGTGGTAGACTGTTCTAGTTCCATGTGCCATGTCTAATGGATGTCAGTTATCAGTTATCTCATGTTAATTCACCTGTCTAAGTTCTCCACTGCCTGAAGAAGGCTGGAGCATACAATGGCTGAAACATTGTGATAAATATGGCAACATAGATGAGGACAATAGTCTGAATAATGTAAATAGTGTACATAATACCTCATTTCAGAAATACATCTGACATTCCTACACTGATGCAGAGACTTACAACTCATTCCTTCAAAGAGTTTTCATCAATTCAAGAAGAGTCTGTTTGGTCATAGAAAAATTAAGACACATCTTAAAGATTTATGAAAATATTCTTACTGAGAATAAGTCCTAAATTTTCATTTAAATCTGCCAATTATTTGATTTTTGCCAGAATTTCCAAATCAATGTTTTTTTTTACCACAAAAAAAAAAAAAAAAAAAAAAAAAAAAAAAAAAGTCACTGAAATTTCCTATACTAATTATTATTATTTAGGTACCTCTAATTCGGTATACATAAGGTTTAAAATGAATTTTTAAAAATGAAAAAGCTTTCTTGAAACTATCATTTTAGTTTTAATTGAAAACCAAAAGATTTAAAATTTACTATCTTGAGTAAGCAAAATACTGTGGGTTTTTTTCAAACAGAAATGATATTGATCAGAATCATGTTTTTTTTTTTTTTCTCAGTAAAAAAAAAAAAAAAAAAAAAAAAATCAATGAAAACGGACATTTTGACACATTTGTAAACAAAAGTTAATTCTCAGTTTTAGAAATCTACCAAAAATAAAATATATTTTTAATACATTTGAGGAAAATTAACAAATTTAAAATTAATCTACTTTGAAACAAATAAAATGTTGTATACAAGCATTTCTTAAGTACAGGGTCTTGTTTTTCTGATGTGTTAATTTATTGACAGCCAAATGACCGTTGAATGTTTTTATATAGGTAACTCCATGAAATCGCTAAAAAAGAGCATAGTCTGATGAAAAAGACGCCAAACTTTATGAAAACAAAATTTTATTGTTTGTTATTATGAAGAGGACAGACCAAAGTTTTTTTTAATTATTTTAAAAAATTTTTCCTTCTTTTTAGAACATTCTAAATTTCGATTCAAAAATCCTTGTTTCTCTTTGTACCAACAGGGGCTAGTAAATAACATAGATAATTTTTAGCATGTTTTTTTTGTATTAATGTTTTGTTTTGTTTTTTTTTTTTATTAAAGTCATGGCAGAAATATTTTTTTTTATATTTATTAACACCCCCATAACTAATTTTATGAAAACGCTAGAAATTTGGTTGCATCGGGTTTAGTGATTAAAACAGTTAAAAGCACAAGGCTTTGAAGAATGCAAATCAAGTTTTTTTTTAATTGGACCAATTGGACCTGAAAATCAGCTCTGAATTGTAACATACAAAACTCAATAAAACAAAGATATTATTTAATTTCAAATGCTTTTATTTGTTTTTGTGAATATTTTCTGAAAGCAAAAAATTTTTTCAATGAAAATTGAATTTTTAATACAATTATTTGTTATTTCTTTAATTATAGATTTTTTTTTACATTAAGTTGTTAAAATATTATAAAATTAGTTAAAAGCTGCATCAGGTTTTCTAAGTGTCCTTATGAGATAGAACATTTTTTAGCACTTTGTAAATTGTATCATTTTGACTAATCAGAAGATTCGCAGTAATTAAGAAATGTGATTTTCTGTTTGGAATCGAGCAGTAATTATAAAGTACGGAAGACCAACCAGAATACAATTGAGTTGCGTTATTTGAGTTCATCATTGTTCTCTGCTGCTAAGGCCTTTACTTTTGTGAAACATGTATGGAGAAGTTAATTTGATTTTTCAATTTCAACCGAGAAGGGTACCTACAAGTATCAGTATCATCTTATGAAATTTATATGATCTTATTTTTATATTAATCTCAGTTATGACATTTTTCCATAAATGAAATATCAAAATTAATAATAAAATGAATGGAAATACAAATAACCCAGTAAAATGTAATAAACGTACATAAAATTATAGTATTTTATGTACACTTCTGATAAAATTTCATAAGAAAGGTACCTATAAATTAATTAGATACAGTTTTCTTATGAAATTTAATCTCACTCTTAACAGTCTTATTTTTTAATTTCTTTATGATATATTTTCCATAAAGCATCGTAAACATAAAGATGAAAGCTAAGTACAAAAAAAAAAAATTAAAAAACTTGAGCACTGAAAGTTTTCCTAAAAAATAATGAGGTAAATAATTTGTTCACTTAAATAATTTCATTTCCTTCCATCCGTAGAAAGAATTATCTTCCTGTAAGTTATCTAAATGTCATGAAAATGTCTTTCATCACCTGTCAAGGTTATGACCTGCTTTGTTTTATTTTCAAATTACATTTTTTCGGCGCAGATGCTAAGTTAAGGTTGGTTCAAAATATTTTAAATAAACACTATAAATTTCTGATTTTATTAAAATAAGTTTTGAAAAAGTGAAAATTGATTTCTAAAAGAATTTCAAAGTGAGATTTTCATCTTTTTTATAAAATGGAAAAAAATGATTGAAAATGATGAATTATCTGTCATTTTTTTGACAAAAAAAAAAAAAAAAAAAAAAAAAAAACAAAAAGCAAAAAAGAAAGATTTTTTTTTCGAACGTGCTAGGAACGATAAAAAAAAATGTCAAAAAAAATACACCCAAAATACTTTGATCTTTCCTCTTTAATAATAATATGAACATTATACGATAAAATTTTGTTTTCATCAAGTTTGGCGTCTTTTTCATCATGCTATGCTCTTTTTGTTTACATTTCATGGAGGTACCTATGTTTATAACTATAAACTTTATAGTTTAGTATGGTGGAACAGACGATAAAGTTTATACGAGTTTCCCCCCCCCCGTTAGGGAGGACAACTCTTAAAATACGTTACTTTTTAATGATAATGTTACAGTAGGTTAGAACAGCCATACTTAGAAATTCTGCAGGTATATCACACAATGATAATAAAAAACTAAATAAACTAGCATTCAAAATGTTCAAGATACTAATTTTTGTTTTTATTAACTTTAAATTTAAAATATTCACTTACTGTTAAACTTTAAAAAGTTAGTCTTAAATTTAAAAATTAAAAAAAAAATTAAAGTGGTGGCAAATAGAAGTGAATTATTTTATTTTGCCTCTTTCAAGTTGTGTTATTTTTCGTTAAAAAAAACAAAAAAAAAAAACAGGAAAAGAAGGAATTTCCTTCAATTTCGCTTGTGTCACATAAACAACGGTTTGACATTATTTGACATAAAAGCACCATCCTTGGGTCACAATGTGGTGCGTGTCTTTTCAGGAAAAATGTAATACAGAGTGCACAGATATTACACTTTGATCGGGACATGAGTGTTACTGTTACTCACTGTCATGTGGTAAGGGCAAGGGCCAAAAATAAAATTAGCCATTACTAAAAAAAAAAAAAAAAAAAAAAAAAAAAAGTATTCTGACATTTCTTATGGGAACATAAATGCCAAAATAATCCTTTTTTTTTTCTTTTAAGTATTACGAATTAAGTGCACCTTTGTTTTTTTATTAAACAAGTAAAAACAAACAAACAAAAAAAAAAAAAAAAAAAAAAAAAAACGATCTCACTTTTGCTTCCGTACATTAACAATATTTGGTAAATTTGTAGATAATGACCCAGTGACCAATTTAAAAAAAAAATGCGTAATTCTTGATTTAAAAAGCCTGATTATTACAAAAATAATAAAAATTGAGGAAACTCTACCGTTTTTAGGAGATATTGCCAATCTTGGCTGGGTCCCGAGCACAGCCTGGCTGCCTCAGTTAGGAATCTGTGAAGGTCCTCGGTATGATGAGGGATTGACCTCAGGAACAGAAAATGAAGAGCAATATATTGCTTAAGGTAAACAGTGGAGACCAAGCTGTACCCAGGACCCAACTAAGATCTAAAAACGGTAAAGTTTCCTCAACTATAATTGCTATTTTTGTAATAATAAGGCTTTTTTCTATTTTTTTTTTTAAACCAGGAATAATGCATTTTTTTTAATTGGGCATTATTTGCAAATTTACCAAAATATGGACGTTATTGACCAAGAAAAAAAAATTAACCCGGGAATTGTGTAGAATAATGGGACACAACGTAAGGGTTCAGTTTGAAAGCATATTTAATTGCAAATAGCACTGTTCCTTAAAAAATCTTAATTTCCAGAAAAATTAAGATTATATTCCGTCAAAAAAACAAAACAAAAAAAAAACAGAAAAATAATTAAGAAATTCTCACAGAAAAAAAAAACTATTTTTAAGTTAACTCAACCGAATCTTACAACTTAACTATTTTAAATTTTATATTTTCAACCGACTTAAAACGAAATTAAATTTAGTTTTCTATAGTATTATTAAATAATTTTCTTATAATTTTCAAATATAAGTTCAAACAAAATAAACAATGAAGATCTTTAAAGAAAAATAAACAAATTTTCGTTTATTTTTCTTACTCTTAAAATTTAAAAGTTTTAAATTGTTCAATTGCAGATTTCTTGAAAAACTCGGATCAAAGATTTAAAAAAAAAATAAAATTAAAAAAGTCAGGAATTCTTTTTAAAATATTGAGTCAAATATAATTCAAAGACTTCAATTTAAAAAAAGATTTACTCAAATGAATAATAATTGGAAAATTTTATCGAACTTTTCAAAGAAAAAAAAAATGAGAACCAAATTTTCAAGAAGGAACGTGTAGCATTTCTTTCATTTGAAACTTATTTTAAAAGCTGTTTAAACGAAATAAGTACATCTTTTAAAGACAGGTGAGAAGAGATAGGCATCGAATAGGAAAACAAAATCAAAATTGTTTAAATATTTATAAAAAGAATAATAATAATAATAATAATACCTGCAAAATATCCGAGATACAAAGTCGAATGTTTCTTTATGAAATAAAAATGAAAGCCTCGTTTTGAAACCAAACGCTGGTTTATTTTTTTTACCGGGGAGGAGGGTGGCGGGTATTTTAATCTGAAATTGTTTTTTTTTTTGTTACAGAAATATAATTAATATCATTAAAATGAGAATTAATTTCCTCTCTACTTAATTACGATTTTTTTAGTTATAACTTTGTGCTTAAATTTTTAAACTAAAACAAAAAATACTATCTTTAAAAAGAGTATTTATACAATTCTAAAAAAAATAACATTTCAAAAATGTTTTTCAAAATTAAAAACCTTTTCTAAACTTCTGCCCACACAATATTTCTAAAATTGAATCCTTAAATCATTTTCATTAAGAAGAGACTAACAATCAATTCAATTGTAAACCCCTTGTAACCTTCATATTGAGAATTGTGCCATTGAGATTTCTGCTTGGCTCAAACCCGGCATAGATGCTTTGATTCCATCTTGGAAATACTAGGGGAAACCTTAATCTTCTCCATGGTTCATACCAGTATGCTCTGCCACTATAGCCCACAGGAACCACTATTTCTGGCTATACCATCATGACATTTCTGATCACAACAGACAACTATTCGTGGCTGCACCTAATAGATGTAAACATCTCCTCAAAGAGGCTAAGTCTTTGTTTGCTGAGAGAAGGAGGCTCTGTATTGTATCTAACAACTTTGGCTCTCATGATTACTGGCAGCTCTGTAATAGGGTAAGAGTAAGTTTTCTATTCCTCCTCTCTTCAATCAATTTGAGGTGTTAATATTTTCTGTTGATAAAGCTGAATGTTTCATCAGTAAATTCTCTTTAAACCCTACTCTTGACTGATCTGGAGTATCCTTGCCTAGCTTTCCACTGAGAATGGAGTCTTTGTTGAGTGATATCTGAATCCCTACAAAGTATGTTGACTTGATGGTATCCCGTAATAGTCCTTAAGAAGTGAGCTCCCAAACTGGCTCCTAGTCTCTCTAAACTGTATAATAAATGCCTCGCTGCCTCTTGCTTTCTTGCTTATTGGAAATCCTCATTACTGTTCCAGTTTTTAAGAACTCGGGTGAACCATCCGACCCTTCCAACTATTGTCCTATTAGCCTTCTACTTCTTGTTGGTAAACTACTAGAGGCCCAGGTCAATGCTGAATTGGTTAAGCATCTCACATCGCAGAGCTTTCTTTCAGACAAGCAATATGGGATTCATTTCTCTAGGCCAACTGCTGATGTATTGGCAATCATTGGGGAAAAAGTCTATTAAGTTTCTGATAAAAATGAAGTTCTGGTTGTTACTGTGGACATTTTCAAAGCGTTCAAAAGGGTTTGGCATACAGGTGTTCTTCACAAGTTGAAAAGTTATGGTATCTTCAGAAAAATTTTTGAACTAATTCAGTATTTCTTATCAAATTATGTATTGAAAGTTATCCTGAAAGGCCACTCGTCTAGATCCTTTCAGGTGTACCAAGGGGCTCTATCCTTAGTCCTACTTCATTTTAAATTTTCATTAACAATGTTTCCAGTGGCATCAACTCCCAATTTGGTATCTATGCTGATGGCACAACCATTTACTCCTGTCTTGATAAGTCTGATCAGTTCAATAAGGTCAATTTGGCAGCTGATATCAAAACAACCTTCAGTCTGTTGTTAACTGTGGCAAAGGATGGCTTGTTTATTTTGACACCTCCGAAACAAAACTGCTCTCTATTAGTCATCTGATATACTCCTTTCTGCCTTTCATCAGCATGGCTGTTGTTAACCAACAGCAGAGTGACACGTTGCACCTTCTTGGGCTGACTTTCTTGGCTGATATGAAGTAGAAAGACTCTAGGGAGCAAGAAATAATAACTCCCTTCAAATTTGAAGAACTAAGGAAGAAGATTGAAAGAAATTTGCAAGCCTATGTGAGATTTTTGCCTTTCAGAGAAATTAACCATTGAGCTGAGAAGAAGGAAAGAAATTCGTAAGCCTTTTTTTGACCAATGAAAACCTTGCTTCCAAAGAAATTAACTGGTGAACCAAGAAGAAGAAAAAAGGTAGCAAGCCTATGCGAAAATTCTTTTTAATATAAAATAAGAAAGAAAATTAAATTAATGAGAATAGTGCTTGAAGTTATGTGAAAGGTTTCATTTCAGTTCTTTACAAACAGTGTTGAAGTTCTTGACAGTGTTAAACTACTCACTTATATACAGCTGTGATGGGGTGCAATGTGTTAATTCCAAAACTATTAACCCATGTGACAAGAATGATGATGAAGCATCAAACCAGACAATAGGAGACCTGGTGAGTGAAATGCAAAAATCTGACATAGAGAATCAATCTACTGGACACTTACATTCATCACCAAAACCCTATATCCCAAAGGACTTAAACAACTGTAAATCTGTATAATTTAGGACTGACAGAGTTCAGAAATAACTGGAAACACCATACACAGATATATATAAAGTAGTTAACTGCAATAATAAGTACTCCACTATTACAACTGCAGAAAATGTGAATAACAATGATTTCATACACAGATTGAAACCAACAGTTGACTCAGAAATAATGAAAATATCTAAGATTGACAAAGCAACACCAACACAAGAATCACCAGATATCAACAGGACTAGACAGTAAATCACAATGTGAACTAAGTCTGGCAGATCAGTTACTTGGATAAAAGACAATACATACCACTATTATTAATGTACTAAGGGACTCTGTCAAATCTAGGAAGGGAAATGATGTAGTGAACACAAAATAATAATTTCCTTCAGCCACACCCTTCAAATTCGGAGGAATAAGAAAGAAGGAAAGAAAGTCATGAGCATATGTGAGATCTTACTGGTGAGCCAAGGAGAAGAAAACGAAAAATTTTGTGAGCCTATGTGAGATTTTCACCTTTCACAGAAATTGATCAATGGGCCAAGAAGAAAAAGGAAAGTTGTGTGCATACACAAAATTATTTTTGATATAAACTGGGGAGAATAATTAAATTAATGAGAAGAATGTCGGAAATAATGTGAAAGGTTTAATTTCAGTTTCAAGTTTTCTACTGCCTTAACCAGGTATTGAACTCACATTCTTTGGGTCCTGTCACTCGATCTGACTAACACTTTTATCCACTGGATAAAGGCATTAGTTAGATCCAGTGACAGGATCTAAAGTGTGTGAGTTCAATACCTGGTTAAGGTGGTGGAGAACTTTCGGGGGGGAATTAACAGGAGATAACTGACATCCATTAAAACATGGCATGTGGAACTAGAACAGCCTACCCCAGCGAGTGAAATAAAGGGTTCAGTTCAACATTCCAACCACCTGAAGAAGGCTGGAGTGTACAACGGCTGAAACGTTGTGATAAACATGGCAACAAACATGAGGACAATAGTCTGAATAATGTAAATAGTGTACATAATACCTCATCTCAGAAATATAAACAGATAAATCAACAATGTTTTGCAGCAATTTTTCACATCAATTTGAGATTTTTTTCTGTCAGACAGTTGAAAAATTCATACATTCAACATTATGGATAAAAATAGTGAATTTCATATAGTGTGTTTTCAAAAATTTGGATGAAAACAGTCAAGTAATTGAGCTCATTTGTTTCCAATGTAAATTATTGCTAACAGAGATAACCTTTAATCTCTCATTATAGACTGCAGATGATTTTTTATAAGTTTTAGTTTGCTGAAACTTCTTTCGGCACAGTCACTCGTGTAGTAAGCACAACTCGCAATGCAATATACATGTTCAGGTAAGTATAAACTAAATCATTCCTGAAACTTCTTTCGGCACAGTCACTGGTGTAGTAAACACAACACGCAATGCAATATACATGTTCAAGTAAGTATAAACTAAATCATTCCTGAAACTTCTTTCGGCACAGTCACTGGTGTAGTAAGCACAACACGCAATGCAATATACATGTTCAGGTAAGTATAAACTAAATCATTCCTGAAACTTCTTTCGGCACAGTCACTGGTGTAGTAAGCACAACACGCAATGCAATATACATGTTCAGGTAAGTATAAACTAAATCATTCCTGAAACTTCTTTCCGCACAGTCACTGTACACCAGTTCGGGTAAGTATCATCTAAATCATTCCTGAAACTTTTTTCAGCGCAAAAAATCATTCCAAAAAATATTATCGAAAAAAAATCTTTGGCAGTTTTTAGCTGACTTTTACTTTTCCTGATCTCCAGTTTGCAGACAAATTGAGGCAAATCTTTTCATGTCATGGCACAATTCTTCTAGTTCAATGCCATGCATTTTTATGTGAAATCATATGCACCACTCTTTTAGCTTTCCACTTTTTACTGCATTCGAAAGGGACTTCTAATTCTGAATGAATTCATAGATTTCATTCCTCTGGGGTAGTGGAGAAAACTGAATATTAATTGAAGACAAACCTTGTTCCACAAAAGAAGGTAAAAAGACAAATACAGAAATATTCAGTCAAGGTTAAAAAATCTTTCAAAAATGAAATATAATTTTCTGAAATTTTATTTGAGGAAGATTAACTGATTTTATGTTTATTGAATCTGATTTTAAAACAAATAGTACTTACTTTAAGTTTAAAATATTGCAGAAATGCATTCTTTTTAACAGGGAGCTATTTAAGGCGTTGAGAGGTTGACAGTTTTACTGATAGCTGGAAGTTTATCTAATTTTTTCTATGATGGATATATCTGTGAAAATTACATGTGTAATGTAACGTGAGTGCATTTTTTATATAATTTTTAACTACCCAGTAATTTTAAAAAATTCTCCTTTGGCATATAATAGAGAGCGAAGAAAAAAGAGTCCTTGTAAATATGTATGTAAGTATGTATGTATCTCTTGATAGTAGCAGTCCTTTTGACTCTCTGTGGGATTTTTGGGTGTCTGAAAATTTAGGTCATCAGGGAAGAGATGAAATTCATTTCATCGACTTTCTGCTTGCCTTGCCTGGTAGTTTCCAAGTTTATCACTTTTTTGAGACAAAGGAATTCATTTCAAAATTGTCTCTTGATTTCTGATTGGTTCACAGGACTCATTTGACCATCTCTTATCTTCAACAACGTTTAGGAATGATGACCTTTTGGCCTCTTTTATCTATTTACTAGCCAAGGCCCCTGGCATTACTCAAGTGTATATGGCTGCAATTGTATAAACATCCCCCCCCCATATACCTGCAACACCCCATGTCTAGAAATGTCTGGCCGAGTCCCTACTTGCATGCATCATACATTAGTATACTAAGCTACTCCCCGCTACTCTTTTTTATGGTATGTCTTTTGCAAGAGTTTGGTTGTTTTTATAAAAGGAATTACATCGATAAAAACTTCTTGTTTGTTTGTTGTTCAGGGTTAAATTGTTTCAATGTTTTAGATATTCAGTAAATTTTCTATGGCTGTAATAGCTTTCAAATAGTATAGCATTGTTCACAAATCTAATAATCAAACAAAAACATAGATGAAGAGTCGGAGCTTGATTCTACTGCAAGTACAAACACATGAACGCCCACCTTCTTTGCAAAACTGTGGTTAATAAGAGGTTCTTCATGTGATTTCCCTTTTAATGTTTCAATAATCCTTCTCAAACAATCTTTGCAACAAAGGTATAACAAAAGCCAATTTTGAACCTAGTTTATCACAGATGTTGTCCACTTAACTGAAATAATCTAACTCAATCATTCAAACAAGATAATTTGAGTGTCATATGTAATTTACTGACTCAATTGACAGACTAAGCCTGCATTAATTTTGGAAACCTTGACTCCTAGAGATTATGTTGAATCTCAACCAAAATCAACCAACATTCTATCAAATTCTAAAGGACTTAATACAGACAAAAATACAACAGCCAAATTTAAATCTAGAAGAATGATCCAGTGGAAAAATAATATATATATTTTTACTATTAAAAATGATGCATAAAATATACACAAAAATATAATTTTATAAAACTCTCTAGAGTGGAAAGTGTAGTTGATAGGGAAATAAATAAATAAAAATAAATAACATGAAAATCAAAATTTTACCATCTCTAAAAATAGATGGACAATAAAAATCACCAGATAAACAAAGCCATAGTTCAACCAAACAATACGAAACCTTTCACAATCAAAATGTAAGAAGAAAAAACCTTTTCTAAATATAAGACTTATATTAAAAGTTTAGAACTTATTGTTTTGAAAAAAAAAAGTAGGTGCTTATACTGCTTTGGATGAAAGACATATTCATACCTTGGCTAATTGTACAGATGTGAATGCAACAGTATTGGCCATAAATATATATTAATATTTACAAAAGTTTAGAGTTTCAGAGAGAAATTGAGCCAGAAAGAAAAGCAAAAAAATGCTGGTTTTGTTGGGTTGGCTGAAAGTGGTAGCACTGAGGGTGACCTGTGACAGAATACAGCACCAATTTTCAGTCTTAAGAAATAGTTGGAATTTTTAAAAAATACAAAATAAATCTGAAATCATGAAAATAAGAAAATACTTTGTTTCAAGTTTGAGTTGGTTGAAACTGTGATAAGGTTTACAATTTTTATTTATTTTAGAACTTGATAAAATGCAAGGATAAAAAAATATTTTCCTCAATAACTATAACATTCTATAATATTTTTTTACAATTTTTATTTATTATATAAACTTTATTATGATAAAGGTGATGGAAGATTTGTGTATATAAAGATAATATAAACCTCTTTATATATACACATCTTCTAACCAATGGCCATCAATCATCAAGAGATCCTTGTAATGAATTAACTGGAGATTATCTGACAATTCTTCCAGTAAAACTATCTTCAACAAAGCCAAGAAAGATCATGAAACAACCCTAAAATATTGGATTTTCAGCAACACTCACATATGCAACACCCAGCACAAAAAAGGCCAACAGGAAAAGAAACATCATATGGTTCGATTCTCCATACAAAAATGTAAAAACAAACGTAGGAAAATATTAAACTCACACACAAACACTTCCCTGCATCAAACACTCTCCAAAAGATTTTCAACAAAAACATTAAAAATCAGCTACAGTTACACCAAGAACATGAGAGAAATGATTAAAAAAAAACACAAGAAAACAACCAACAAACTACCTGCACAAATCAAACCCACATATAACTGTAACTGTAGAACAAAGAATAAGTGTCCCTTAAATGGAAATTGCTTACAGAACAACATAATATATCAAACCATTGTAAAATCAGCAAATAATGGAGAAAAATATACATAGGAGTAACTGAAGGATCCTGTAAACAAAAAAATTATGCACACAAAACATCCTTTACAAATAGTAAATATGCAAACAGCACAATGCTTTCTAAACATATCTGGAAAATTAAAAACAATCACACTAAAAATATCATGGAAAATAAGGAAAACAGCATTAGCCTACAACAATAAATACAAAAACTGTAAACTCTGTCTGGAAGAGGAATTGCTATAACTACATCCCAGATCAACACAAATTACTAAATAAACAAACAGAACTCATCTCAAAATACAGACACAAAAAAAAATTTTTACTACATTACATAAAATCGAAAGCTAAAAATGAATACAAAAAAATGAATAAATAAAATAAAAATAAATAGATAATCAAAATAAATTAACCCAAACCAATGAATGTGTAAATAAATTAAGTAAAAAAGTGTAACGAAAGAGAAAATTACCCTCCTCAAAAAAAAGTTTGTGTTTTGTACATGGTTTGTTGAAGGAAAAAATAAAGAAAATTGTTAACAAAAACCTGCCACAAGTATCAGAAGAACTAGGCTATATGTTCTTTTCTCCCTGACTGCCATGACCAATGAGAAAATTTGCTCTGTGAATGAAAGCTATTGCTTTGATTAAAAAGGGGAAAATTATTTTTGATCTTGGTGAGCGAAAATGTGTTTCTTCTGTTGTGAGTGGAAGGTTGGATTTTCTTGATCCCGCTTCCAGTATTAATTTGCCTACTGGGCTATTTATGACCATTTTGCCTTTTGGACTTTTGAACATGGATTTGCACTTGAACTTATTGTTGGCACACAATTTTTTTTTTACTGACCCCATAGGTTAATACTCTAACAACAAGAATGAAATTAACAAACTATGAACATGTGCATAAACAAAAGTAAACATAATAACAACAACCAACAACACTAAAATAATAAATAATGAATAAAAAAGTTAACAAACAATATATAAAATAACCACAAAACTGTATTCAGGTTGACAATTATTTCCACTCAATAGCTCCCAAAATAATATGAAACAGAACCATTACTGCCCACCCAAATAACCGTTAGAATAATACAATAGATCTACCCATAATGCACCACTGACAAATATACACAAATAGTCAGACCAAAACACAATGTACATGGCCTGACAATTGTGTTCAAGCATAAAACAGATTTTTGTTGTGTGTTGACTTCAATGTATACTGTTATATATATATATATATATATATACTTTGGGAGCTATATATATATGCATGTTTCATTAAAAATGACAGACAAGGTATTACGGTTAAGCTTTTTTATTTAATTTTTCCTGTGTTTGAACAAGAGCTTTCTTTTCTGGACAAAGAGTGTGTAAAAACTGTCCAAATGTTTTATAGTTCCAAGTGCTTTCGGCTATACCTTTAGCCATTATCAAGGATGATTCAATTTTTCAGCTTAATTGAGTGTGTGCTTTATGTGTATGTTTTAGTGGGTTGTAGAAATGTTTTTAATTTCCGAATACGGTTTACACATTGTGGCCTTGTTCATAGTTAATATTGTTAAGAGTTGGCTTTTTCTTTTTTATTATTAAAGCTTATTATATATATATATATATATATATATATATATATATATATATATATATATATATATATGGTTGACCCTCTTGGTGTATTCAACATATGAGGGTTAAGCAGTTCAGTCCCTAGGAACCAACAACCCAGACACCAGTACATATGATTTGTTTATAGTAGTGAAGGTTTTGTGCAGTACCAACCACACTTTTTGAAGGGCTGAATACAGAAACCTGGTGCTTTTACTGTGTCTAAGAGAAGCAATATCATAATGAAAAGTCTAATGAACTACATAATGCCAGTAATAACTAATGAGAAAATTTTTTAAAATTTACACAAACAGAAAATTTTTATCTGAAACAATGACAACTCTGGGAAAATTTACATTCAAACTGATGTCTGGAAATTCCCAAAGGTCTTCAAATGGAATTGCAGAAATGAGATTTTCTACAACACAGACAGATAACTGCATTATGGATTTGGAGAGAAAATGTCAGAAAGAATTTTATATGAAACAGATAGAAAAGAACAGAAATATTCATTAGCAGAGATATTAGCTAGAATTATTTATTAGATAAAGCATTGACAGGCATTATTCATTTTTGACTACGATTTCTTTCATCTTAATTTCACTTGCTTTTTATTACATTAGTAGTATTAGTTGTAATATTATCTTGAATTTTATTATTATTAGATGAAGTATTGTCAGCCATTATTCATTTTTATCTAGGATTTATTTCATCTTAATTTTACTTGCTTTTTATTACATTAGTAGTATTAGTAGTAATATTATCTTGAATTTTATTATTATTAGATGAAGCATTGTCACCCATTATTCATTTTTGACTAGGTTTTCTTTCATCTTAATTTTACTTGCTTTTTATTACATTAGTAGTATTAGTTGTAATATTATCTTGAATTTTATTATTATTAGATGAAGCATTGTCAGCCATTATTCATTTTGGTCTAGGATTTCTTTCATCTTAATTTCGCATGCTTTTTATTACATTAGTAGTATTAGTAGTAATATTATCTTGAATTTTATTATTATTAGATGAAGAGTTATCAGGCATTATACATTTTGGTCTAGGTTTTCTTTCATCTTAATTTCACTGGCTTTTTATTACATTAGTAGTATTAGTTGTAATATTATCTTGAATTTTATTATTATTAGATGAAGCATTGTCAGGCATTATTCATTTTTGACTAGGTTTTCTTTCATCTTAATTTCACTTGCTTTTTATTACATTAGTAGTATTAGTTGTAATATTATCTTGAATTTTATTATTATTAGATGAAGCATTGTCAGCCATTATTCATTTTTGTCTAGGATTTCTTTCATCTTAATTTCGCATGCTTCTTATTACATTAGTAGTATTAGTTGTAATATTATCTTGAATTTTATTATTATTAGATGAAGTATTGTCAGCCATTATTCATTTTGGTCTAGGATTTCTTTCATCTTAATTTCACTTGCTTTATATTTTATAAGTAGTAGTATTAGTAGTAATATTATCTTGAATTTTATTATTATTAGATGAAGTATTGTCAGCCATTATTCATTTTTGACTAGGTTTTCTTTCATCTTAATTTCACTTGCTTTATATTTTATAAGTAGTAGTATTAGTAGTAATATTATCTTGAATTTTATTATTATTAGATGAAGCATTGTCAGCCATTATTCATTTTTGTCTAGGATTTCTTTCATCTTAATTTCGCATGCTTCTTATTACATTAGAAGTATTAGTTGTAATATTATCTTGAATTTTATTATTATTAGATGAAGTATTGTCAGCCATTATTCATTTTGGTCTAGGATTTCTTTCATCTTAATTTCACTTGATTTATATTTTATAAGTAGTAGTATTAGTAGTAATATTATCTTGAATTTTATTATTATTAGATGAAGCATTGTCAGCCATTATTCATTTTTGACTAGGTTTTCTTTCATCGTAATTTCACTTGCTTTATATTTTATAAGTAGTAGTATTAGTAGTAATATTATCTTGAATTTTATTATTATTAGATGAAGTATTGTCAGCCATTATTCATTTTTGACTAGGTTTTCTTTCATCTTAATTTCACTTGCTTTATATTTTATAAGTAGTAGTATTAGTAGTAATATTATCTTGCATTTTATTATTATTAGATGAAGTATTGTCAGCCATTATTCATTTTTGACTAGGTTTTCTTTCATCTTAATTTCACTTGCTTTATATTTTATAAGTAGTAGTATTAGTAGTAATATTATCTTGAATTTTATTATTATTAGATGAAGTATTGTCAGCCATTATTCATTTTTGACTAGGTTTTCTTTCATCGTAATTTCACTTGCTTTATATTTTATAAGTAGTAGTATTAGTAGTAATATTATCTTGAATTTTATTATTATTAGATGAAGTATTGTCAGCCATTATTCATTTTTGACTAGGTTTTCTTTCATCTTAATTTCACTTGCTTTTTATTACATTAGTAGTATTAGTTGTAATATTATCTTGAATTTTATTATTATTAGATGAAGCATTGTCAGCCATTATTCATTTTTGTCTAGGATTTCTTTCATCTTAATTTTGCATGCTTTTTATTACATTAGTAGTATTAGTTGTAATATTATCTTGAATTTTATTATTATTAGATGAAGTATTGTCAGCCATTATTCATTTTTGACTAGGTTTTCTTTCATCTTAATTTCACTTGCTTTATATTTTATAAGTAGTAGTATTAGTAGTAATATTATCTTAAATTTTATTATTATTAGATGAAGCATTGTCAGCCATTATTCATTTTTGACTAGGTTTTCTTTCATCGTAATTTCACTTGCTTTATATTTTATAAGTAGTAGTATTAGTAGTAATATTATCTTGAATTTTATTATTATTAGATGAAGTATTGTCAGCCATTATTCATTTTTGACTAGGTTTTCTTTCATCTTAATTTCACTTGCTTTATATTTTATAAGTAGTAGTATTAGTAGTAATATTATCTTGCATTTTATTATTATTAGATGAAGTATTGTCAGCCATTATTCATTTTTGACTAGGTTTTCTTTCATCTTAATTTCACTTGCTTTATATTTTATAAGTAGTAGTATTAGTAGTAATATTATCTTGAATTTTATTATTATTAGATGAAGTATTGTCAGCCATTATTCATTTTTGACTAGGTTTTCTTTCATCGTAATTTCACTTGCTTTATATTTTATAAGTAGTAGTATTAGTAGTAATATTATCTTGAATTTTATTATTATTAGATGAAGTATTGTCAGCCATTATTCATTTTTGATTAGGTTTTCTTTCATCTTAATTTCACTTGCTTTTTATTACATTAGTAGTATTAGTTGTAATATTATCTTGAATTTTATTATTATTAGATGAAGCATTGTCAGCCATTATTCATTTTTGTCTAGGATTTCTTTCATCTTAATTTTGCATGCTTTTTATTACATTAGTAGTATTAGTTGTAATATTATCTTGAATTTTATTATTATTAGATGAAGTATTGTCAGCCATTATTCATTTTTGACTAGGTTTTCTTTCATCTTAATTTCACTTACTTTATATTTTATAAGTAGTAGTATTAGTAGTAATATTATCTTGAATTTTATTATTATTAGATGAAGCATTGTCAGCCATTATTCATTTTTGACTAGGTTTTCTTTCATCGTAATTTCACTTGCTTTATATTTTATAAGTAGTAGTATTAGTAGTAATATTATCTTGAATTTTATTATTATTAGATGAAGTATTGTCAGCCATTATTCATTTTTGACTAGGTTTTCTTTCATCTTAATTTCACTTGCTTTTTATTACATTAGTAGTATTAGTTGTAATATTATCTTGAATTTTATTATTATTAGATGAAGCATTGTCAGCCATTATTCATTTTTGTTTAGGATTTCTTTCATCTTAATTTTGCATGCTTTTTATTACATTAGTAGTATTAGTTGTAATATTATCTTGAATTTTATTATTATTAGATGAAGTATTGTCAGCCATTATTCATTTTTATCTAGGATTTATTTCATCTTAATTTTACTTGCTTTTTATTACATTAGTAGTATTAGTAGTAATATTATCTTGAATTTTATTATTATTAGATGAAGCATTGTCACCCATTATTCATTTTTGACTAGGTTTTCTTTCATCTTAATTTTACTTGCTTTTTATTACATTAGTAGTATTAGTTGTAATATTATCTTGAATTTTATTATTATTAGATGAAGCATTGTCAGCCATTATTCATTTTGGTCTAGGATTTCTTTCATCTTAATTTCGCATGCTTTTTATTACATTAGTAGTATTAGTAGTAATATTATCTTGAATTTTATTATTATTAGATGAAGAGTTATCAGGCATTATACATTTTGGTCTAGGTTTTCTTTCATCTTAATTTCACTGGCTTTTTATTACATTAGTAGTATTAGTTGTAATATTATCTTGAATTTTATTATTATTAGATGAAGCATTGTCAGGCATTATTCATTTTTGACTAGGTTTTCTTTCATCTTAATTTCACTTGCTTTTTATTACATTAGTAGTATTAGTTGTAATATTATCTTGAATTTTATTATTATTAGATGAAGCATTGTCAGCCATTATTCATTTTTGTCTAGGATTTCTTTCATCTTAATTTCGCATGCTTCTTATTACATTAGTAGTATTAGTTGTAATATTATCTTGAATTTTATTATTATTAGATGAAGTATTGTCAGCCATTATTCATTTTGGTCTAGGATTTCTTTCATCTTAATTTCACTTGCTTTATATTTTATAAGTAGTAGTATTAGTAGTAATATTATCTTGAATTTTATTATTATTAGATGAAGTATTGTCAGCCATTATTCATTTTTGACTAGGTTTTCTTTCATCTTAATTTCACTTGCTTTATATTTTATAAGTAGTAGTATTAGTAGTAATATTATCTTGAATTTTATTATTATTAGATGAAGCATTGTCAGCCATTATTCATTTTTGTCTAGGATTTCTTTCATCTTAATTTCGCATGCTTCTTATTACATTAGAAGTATTAGTTGTAATATTATCTTGAATTTTATTATTATTAGATGAAGTATTGTCAGCCATTATTCATTTTGGTCTAGGATTTCTTTCATCTTAATTTCACTTGATTTATATTTTATAAGTAGTAGTATTAGTAGTAATATTATCTTGAATTTTATTATTATTAGATGAAGCATTGTCAGCCATTATTCATTTTTGACTAGGTTTTCTTTCATCGTAATTTCACTTGCTTTATATTTTATAAGTAGTAGTATTAGTAGTAATATTATCTTGAATTTTATTATTATTAGATGAAGTATTGTCAGCCATTATTCATTTTTGACTAGGTTTTCTTTCATCTTAATTTCACTTGCTTTATATTTTATAAGTAGTAGTATTAGTAGTAATATTATCTTGCATTTTATTATTATTAGATGAAGTATTGTCAGCCATTATTCATTTTTGACTAGGTTTTCTTTCATCTTAATTTCACTTGCTTTATATTTTATAAGTAGTAGTATTAGTAGTAATATTATCTTGAATTTTATTATTATTAGATGAAGTATTGTCAGCCATTATTCATTTTTGACTAGGTTTTCTTTCATCGTAATTTCACTTGCTTTATATTTTATAAGTAGTAGTATTAGTAGTAATATTATCTTGAATTTTATTATTATTAGATGAAGTATTGTCAGCCATTATTCATTTTTGACTAGGTTTTCTTTCATCTTAATTTCACTTGCTTTTTATTACATTAGTAGTATTAGTTGTAATATTATCTTGAATTTTATTATTATTAGATGAAGCATTGTCAGCCATTATTCATTTTTGTCTAGGATTTCTTTCATCTTAATTTTGCATGCTTTTTATTACATTAGTAGTATTAGTTGTAATATTATCTTGAATTTTATTATTATTAGATGAAGTATTGTCAGCCATTATTCATTTTTGACTAGGTTTTCTTTCATCTTAATTTCACTTGCTTTATATTTTATAAGTAGTAGTATTAGTAGTAATATTATCTTGAATTTTATTATTATTAGATGAAGCATTGTCAGCCATTATTCATTTTTGACTAGGTTTTCTTTCATCGTAATTTCACTTGCTTTATATTTTATAAGTAGTAGTATTAGTAGTAATATTATCTTGAATTTTATTATTATTAGATGAAGTATTGTCAGCCATTATTCATTTTTGACTAGGTTTTCTTTCATCTTAATTTCACTTGCTTTATATTTTATAAGTAGTAGTATTAGTAGTAATATTATCTTGCATTTTATTATTATTAGATGAAGTATTGTCAGCCATTATTCATTTTTGACTAGGTTTTCTTTCATCTTAATTTCACTTGCTTTATATTTTATAAGTAGTAGTATTAGTAGTAATATTATCTTGAATTTTATTATTATTAGATGAAGTATTGTCAGCCATTATTCATTTTTGACTAGGTTTTCTTTCATCGTAATTTCACTTGCTTTATATTTTATAAGTAGTAGTATTAGTAGTAATATTATCTTGAATTTTATTATTATTAGATGAAGTATTGTCAGCCATTATTCATTTTTGATTAGGTTTTCTTTCATCTTAATTTCACTTGCTTTTTATTACATTAGTAGTATTAGTTGTAATATTATCTTGAATTTTATTATTATTAGATGAAGCATTGTCAGCCATTATTCATTTTTGACTAGGTTTTCTTTCATCGTAATTTCACTTGCTTTATATTTTATAAGTAGTAGTATTAGTAGTAATATTATCTTGAATTTTATTATTATTAGATGAAGTATTGTCAGCCATTATTCATTTTTGACTAGGTTTTCTTTCATCTTAATTTCACTTGCTTTATATTTTATAAGTAGTAGTATTAGTAGTAATATTATCTTGCATTTTATTATTATTAGATGAAGTATTGTCAGCCATTATTCATTTTTGACTAGGTTTTCTTTCATCTTAATTTCACTTGCTTTATATTTTATAAGTAGTAGTATTAGTAGTAATATTATCTTGAATTTTATTATTATTAGATGAAGTATTGTCAGCCATTATTCATTTTTGACTAGGTTTTCTTTCATCGTAATTTCACTTGCTTTATATTTTATAAGTAGTAGTATTAGTAGTAATATTATCTTGAATTTTATTATTATTAGATGAAGTATTGTCAGCCATTATTCATTTTTGATTAGGTTTTCTTTCATCTTAATTTCACTTGCTTTTTATTACATTAGTAGTATTAGTTGTAATATTATCTTGAATTTTATTATTATTAGATGAAGCATTGTCAGCCATTATTCATTTTTGTCTAGGATTTCTTTCATCTTAATTTTGCATGCTTTTTATTACATTAGTAGTATTAGTTGTAATATTATCTTGAATTTTATTATTATTAGATGAAGTATTGTCAGCCATTATTCATTTTTGACTAGGTTTTCTTTCATCTTAATTTCACTTACTTTATATTTTATAAGAAGTAGTATTAGTAGTAATATTATCTTGAATTTTATTATTATTAGATGAAGCATTGTCAGCCATTATTCATTTTTGACTAGGTTTTCTTTCATCGTAATTTCACTTGCTTTATATTTTATAAGTAGTAGTATTAGTAGTAATATTATCTTGAATTTTATTATTATTAGATGAAGTATTGTCAGCCATTATTCATTTTTGACTAGGTTTTCTTTCATCTTAATTTCACTTGCTTTTTATTACATTAGTAGTATTAGTTGTAATATTATCTTGAATTTTATTATTATTAGATGAAGCATTGTCAGCCATTATTCATTTTTGTTTAGGATTTCTTTCATCTTAATTTTGCATGCTTTTTATTACATTAGTAGTATTAGTTGTAATATTATCTTGAATTTTATTATTATTAGATGAAGTATTGTCAGCCATTATTCATTTTTGACTAGGTTTTCTTTCATCTTAATTTCACTTGCTTTTTATTACATTAGTAGTATTAGTTGTAATATTATCTTGAATTTTATTATTATTAGATGAAGCATTGTCAGCCATTATTCATTTTTGACTAGGTTTTCTTTCATCTTAATTTCACTTGCTTTTTATTACATTAGTAGTATTAGTTGTAATATTATCTTGAATTTTATTATTATTAGATGAAGCATTGTCAGCCATTATTCATTTTTGACTAGGTTTTCTTTCATCTTAATTTTACTTGCTTTTTATTACATTAGTAGTATTAGTTGTAATATTATCTTGAATTTTATTATTATTAGATGAAGCATTGTCAGCCATTATTCATTTTGGTCTAGGATTTCTTTCATCTTAATTTCGCATGCTTTTTATTACATTAGTAGTATTGGTAATAATATTATCTTGAATTTTATTATTATTAGATGAAGCATTGTCAGCCATTATTCATTTTTGACTAGGTTTTCATCTTAATTTCACTTGCTTTTTATTACATTAGTAGTGTTAGTTGTAATATTATCTTGAATTTTATTATTATTAGATGAAGCATTGTCAGGCATTATTCATTTGGTCTAGGATTTCTTTCATCTTAATTTCGCATGCTTTTTATTACATTAGTAGTATTAGTTGTAATATTATCTTGAATTTTATTATTATTAGATGAAGTGTTGTCAGGCATTATTCATTTTTGACTAGGTTTTCTTTCATCTTAATTTCACTTGCTTTTCATTACATTAGTAGTATTAGTTGTAATATTATCTTGAATTTTATTATTATTAGATGAAGCATTGTCAGCCATTATTAATTTTTGACTAGGTTTTCTTTCATCTTAATTTCACTTGCTTTTTATTACATTAGTAGTATTAGTTGTAATATTATCTTGAATTTTATTATTATTAGATGAAGCATTGTCAGCCATTATTCATTTTTGACTAGGTTTTCTTTCATCTTAATTTCACTTGCTTTTTATTACATTAGTAGTATTAGTTGAAATATTATCTTGAATTTTATTATTATTAGATGAAGCATTGTCAGCCATTATTCATTTTGGTCTAGGATTTCTTTCATCTTAATTTCGCATGCTTTTTATTAAATTAGTAGTATTAGTAGTAATATTATCTTGAATTTTGTTATTATTAGATGAAGCATTGTCAGCCATTATTAATTTTTGACTAGGTTTTCTTTCATCTTAATTTCACTTGCTTTTTATTACATTACTAGTATTAGTTGTAATATTATCTTGAATTTTATTATTATTAGATGAAGCATTATCAGCCATTATTCATTTTTGACTAGGTTTTCTTTCATCTTAATTTCACTTGCTTTTATTACATTAGTAGTATTAGTTGTAATATTATCTTGAATTTTATTATTATTAGATGAAGCATTGTCAGCCATTATTCATTTTTGACTAGGTTTTCTTTCATCTTAATTTCACTTGCTTTTATTACATTAGTAGTATTAGTTGTAATATTATCTTGAATTTTATTATTATTAGATGAAGCATTGTCAGCCATTATTCATTTTTGACTAGGTTTTCTTTCATCTTAATTTCACTTGCTTTTATTACATTAGTAGTATTAGTTGTATTATTATCTTGAATTTTATTATTATTAGATGAAACATTGTCAGCCATTATTCATTTTTGACTAGGTTTTCTTTCATATTAATTTCACTTGCTTTTTATTACATTAGTAGTATTAGTTGTAATATTATCTTGAATTTTATTATTAGATGAAGTATTGTCACCCATTATTCATTTTTGACTAGGATTTCTTTCATCTTAATTTCACTTGCTTTATATTTTATAAGTAGTAGTATTAGTAGTAATATTATCTTGAATTTTATTATTATTAGATGAAGTATTGTCAGCCATTATTCATTTTTGACTAGGTTTTCTTTCATCTTAATTTCACTTGCTTTTTATTACATTAGTAGTATTAGTAGTAATATTATCTTGAATTTTATTATTATTAGATGAAGCATTGTCGGCCATTATTCATTTTGGTCTAGGATTTCTTTCATCTTAATTTCACTTGCTTTTTATTACATTAGTAGTATTAGTAGTAATATTATCTTGAATTTTATTATTATTAGATGAAGCATTGTCAGCCATTATTCATTTTGGTCTAGGATTTCTTTCATCTTAATTTCGCATGCTTTTTATTACATTAGTAGTATTAGTTGTAATATTATCTTGAATTTTATTATTATTAGATGAAGCATTGTCAGCCATTATTCATTTTTGACTAGATTTTCTTTCATCTTAATTTTACTTGCTTTTTATTACATTAGTAGTATTAGTTGTAATATTATCTTGAATTTTATTATTATTAGATGAAGCATTGTCAGCCATTATTCATTTTTGACTAGGTTTTCTTTCATCTTAATTTTACTTGCTTTTTATTACATTAGTAGTATTAGTAGTAATATTATCTTGAATTTTATTATTATTAGATGAAGCATTGTCAGCCATTATTCATTTTGGTCTAGGATTTCTTTCATCTTAATTTCGCATGGTTTTTATTACATTAGTAGTACTAGTTGTAATATTATCTTGAATTTTATTATTATTAGATGAAGCATTGTCAGCCATTATTCATTTTTGACTAGGTTTTCTTTCATCTTAATTTTACTTGCTTTTTATTACATTAGTAGTATTAGTAGTAATATTATCTTGAATTTTATTATTATTAGATGAAGTGTTGTCAGCCATTATTCGTTTTTATCTCGGATTTATTTCATCTTAATTTTACTTGCTTTTTATTACATTAGTAGTATTAGTAGTAATATTATCCTGAATTTTATTATTATTAGATGAAGCATTGTCAGCCATTATTCATTTTTGACTAGGTTTTCTTTCATCTTAATTTTACTTGCTTTTTATTACATTAGTAGTATTAGTTGTAATATTATTTTGAATTTTATTATTATTAGATGAAGCATTGTCAGCCATTATTCATTTTTGACTAGGTTTTCTTTCATCTTAATTTTACTTGCTTTATATTTTATAAGTAGTAGTATTAGTAGTAATATTATCTTGAATTTTATTATTATTAGATGAAGTATTGTCAGCCATTATTCATTTTTGACTAGGTTTTCTTTCATCTTAATTTCACTTGCTTTTTATTACATTAGTAGTATTAGTAGTAATATTATCTTGAATTTTATTATTATTAGATGAAGCATTGTCAGCCATTATTCATTTTTGACTAGGTTTTCTTTCATCTTAATTTTACTTGCTTTTTATTACATTAGTAGTATTAGTTGTAATATTATCTTCAATTTTATTATTATTAGATGAAGCATTGTCAGCCATTATTCATTTTTGACTAGGTTTTCTTTCATCTTAATTTTACTTGCTTTTTATTACATTAGTAGTATTAGTTGTAATATTATCTTGAATTTTATTATTATTAGATGAAGTATTGTCAGCCATTATTCATTTTTGGCTCGGATTTCTTTCATCTTAATTGTACTTGCTTTTTATTACATTATTAGTATTAGTAGTAATATTATCTTGAATTTTATTATTATTAGATGAAGTGTTGTCAGCCATTATTCATTTTTATCTAGGATTTATTTCATTTTAATTTCACTTGCTTTTTATTGCATTAGTAGTATTAGTTGTAATATTATCTTGAATTTTATTACTAGATGAAGTATTGTCAGCCATTATTCATTTTTGACTAGGATTTCTTTCATCTTAATTTCACTTGCTTTATATTTTATAAGTAGTAGTATTAGTAGTAATATTATCTTGAATTTTATTATTATTAGATGAAGTATTGTCAGCCATTATTCATTTTTGACTAGGATTTCTTTCATCTTAATTTCACTTGCTTTTTATTACATTAGTAGTATTAGTAGTAATATTATCTTGAATTTTATTATTATTAGATGCAGCATTGTCAGCCATTATTCATTTTGGCCTAGGATTTCTTTCATCTTAATTTCACTTGCTTTTTATTACATTAGTAGTATTAGTAGTAATATTATCTTGAATTTTATTATTATTAGATGAAGCATTGTCAGCCATTATTCATTTTGGTCTAGGATTTCTTTCATCTTAATTTCGCATGCTTTTTATTACATTAGTAGTATTAGTTGTAATATTATCTTGAATTTTATTATTATTAGATGAAGCATTGTCAGCCATTATTCATTTTTGACTAGGTTTTCTTTCATCTTAATTTTACTTGCTTTTTATTACATTAGTAGTATTAGTAGTAATATTAACTTGAATTTTATTATTATTAGATGAAGCATTGTCAGCCATTATTAATTTTTGACTAGGTTTTCTTTCATCTTAATTTTACTTGCTTTTTATTACATTAGTAGTATTAGTTGTAATATTATCTTGAATTTTATTATTATTAGATGAAGCATTGTCAGCCATTATTCATTTTTGACTAGGTTTTCTTTCATCTTAATTTTACTTGCTTTTTATTACATTAGTAGTATTAGTTGTAATATTATCTTGAATTTTATTATTATTAGATGAAGCATTGTCAGCCATTATTCATATTTGACTAGGTTTTCTTTCATCTTAATTTCACTTACTTTTTATGACATTAGTAGTATTAGTTGTAATATTATCTTGAATTTTATTATTATCAGATGAAACATTGTCAGCCATTATTCATTTTTGACTAGGTTTTCTTTCATCTTAATTTCACTTGCTTTTTGTTACATTAGTAGTATTAGTTGTAATATTATCTTGAATTTTATTATTATTAGATGAAGAATTGTCAGCCATTATTCATTTTTGGCTCGGATTTCTTTCATCTTAATTGTACTTGCTTTTTATTACATTAGTAGTATTAGTAGTAATATTATCTTGAATTTTATTATTAGATGAAGTATTGTCACCCATTATTCATTTTTGACTAGGATTTCTTTCATCTTAATTTCACTTGCTTTATATTTTATAAGTAGTAGTATTAGTAGTAATATTATCTTGAATTTTATTATTATTAGATGAAGTATTGTCAGCCATTATTCATTTTTGACTAGGTTTTCTTTCATCTTAATTTCACTTGCTTTTTATTACATTAGTAGTATTAGTAGTAATATTATCTTGAATTTTATTATTATTAGATGAAGCATTGTCTGCCATTATTCATTTTTGACTAGGTTTTCTTTCATCTTAATTTTACTTGCTTTTTATTACATTAGTAGTATTAGTTGTAATATTATCTTGAATTTTATTATTATTAGATGAAGCATTGTCAGCCATTATTCATTTTTGACTAGGTTTTCTTTCATCTTAATTTCACTTGCTTTTTATTACATTAGTAGTATTAGTTGTAATATTATCTTGAATTTTATTATTATTAGATGAAGCATTGTCAGCCATTATTCATTTTTGACTAGGTTTTCTTTCATCGTAATTTCACTTGATTTATATTTTATAAGTAGTAGTATTAGTAGTAATATTATCTTGAATTTTATTATTATTAGATGAAGTATTGTCAGCCATTATTCATTTTTGACTAGGTTTTCTTTCTTCTTAATTTTACTTGCTTTTTATTACATTAGTAGTATTAGTTGTAATATTATCTTGAATTTTATTATTATTAGATGAAGGATTGTCAGCCATTATTCATTTTGGTTTAGGATTTCTTTCATCTTAATATCGCATGCTTTTTATTACATTAGTAGTATTGGTAATAATATTATCTTGAATTTTATTATTATTAGATGAAGCATTGTCAGCCATTATTCATTTTTGACTAGGTTTTCATCTTAATTTCACTTGCTTTTTATTACATTAGTAGTGTTAGTTGTAATATTATCTTGAATTTTATTATTATTAGATGAAGCATTGTCAGGCATTATTCATTTTGGTCTAGGATTTCTTTCATCTTAATTTCGCATGCTTTTTATTACATTAGTAGTATTAGTTGTAATATTATCTTGAATTTTATTATTATTAGATGAAGTGTTGTCAGGCATTATTCATTTTTGACTAGGTTTTCTTTCATCTTAATTTCACTTGCTTTTCATTACATTAGTAGTATTAGTTGTAATATTATCTTGAATTTTATTATTATTAGATGAAGCATTGTCAGCCATTATTAATTTTTGACTAGGTTTTCTTTCATCTTAATTTCACTTGCTTTTTATTACATTAGTAGTATTAGTTGTAATATTATCTTGAATTTTATTATTATTAGATGAAGCATTGTCAGCCATTATTCATTTTTGACTAGGTTTTCTTTCATCTTAATTTCACTTGCTTTTTATTACATTAGTAGTATTAGTTGTAATATTATCTTGAATTTTATTATTATTAGATGAAGAATTGTCAGCCATTATTCATTTTTGGCTCGGATTTCTTTCATCTTAATTGTACTTGCTTTTTATTACATTAGTAGTATTAGTAGTAATATTATCTTGAATTTTATTATTATTAGATGAAGTGTTGTCAGCCATTATTCATTTTTATCTCGGATTTATTTCATCTTAATTTCACTTGCTTTTTATTACATTAGTAGTATTAGTTGTAATATTATCTTGAATTTTATTATTATTAGATGAAACATTGTCAGCCATTATTCATTTTTGACTAGGTTTTCTTTCATATTAATTTCACTTGCTTTTTATTACATTAGTAGTATTAGTTGTAATATTATCTTGAATTTTATTATTATTAGATGAAGTGTTGTCAGCCATTATTCATTTTTATCTAGGATTTATTTCATTTTAATTTCACTTGCTTTTTTATTGCATTAGTAGTATTAGTTGTAATATTATCTTGAATTTTATTATTAGATGAAGTATTGTCACCCATTATTCATTTTTGACTAGGATTTCTTTCATCTTAATTTCACTTGCTTTATATTTTATAAGTAGTAGTATTAGTAGTAATGTTATCTTGAATTTTATTATTATTAGATGAAGTATTGTCAGCCATTATTCATTTTTGACTAGGTTTTCTTTCATCTTAATTTCACTTGCTTTTTATTACATTAGTAGTATTAGTAGTAATATTATCTTGAATTTTATTATTATTAGATGAAGCATTGTCAGCCATTATTCATTTTGGTCTAGGATTTCTTTCATCTTAATTTCACTTGCTTTTTATTACATTAGTAGTATTAGTAGTAATATTATCTTGAATTTTATTATTATTAGATGAAGCATTGTCAGCCATTATTCATTTTTGACTAGGTTTTCTTTCATCTTAATTTTACTTGCTTTTTATTACATTAGTAGTATTAGTAGTAATATTATCTTGAATTTTATTATTATTAGATGAAGTGTTGTCAGCCATTTTCGTTTTTATCTCGGATTTATTTCATCTTAATTTTACTTGCTTTTTATTACATTAGTAGTATTAGTAGTAATATTATCCTGAATTTTATTATTATTAGATGAAGCATTGTCAGCCATTATTCATTTTTGACTAGGTTTTCTTTCATCTTAATTTTACTTGCTTTTTATTACATTAGTAGTATTAGTTGTAATATTATCTTGAATTTTATTATTATTAGATGAAGCATTGTCAGCCATTATTCATTTTTGACTAGGTTTTCTTTCATCTTAATTTCACTTGCTTTTTATTACATTAGTAGTATTAGTTGTAATATTATCTTGAATTTTATTATTATTAGATGAAGCATTGTCAGCCATTATTCATTTTTGACTAGGTTTTCTTTCATCGTAATTTCACTTGATTTATATTTTATAAGTAGTAGTATTAGTAGTAATATTATCTTGAATTTTATTATTATTAGATGAAGTATTGTCAGCCATTATTCATTTTTGACTAGGTTTTCTTTCTTCTTAATTTTACTTGCTTTTTATTACATTAGTAGTATTAGTTGTAATATTATCTTGAATTTTATTATTATTAGATGAAGGATTGTCAGCCATTATTCATTTTGGTTTAGGATTTCTTTCATCTTAATTTCGCATGCTTTTTATTACATTAGTAGTATTGGTAATAATATTATCTTGAATTTTATTATTATTAGATGAAGCATTGTCAGCCATTATTCATTTTTGACTAGGTTTTCATCTTAATTTCACTTGCTTTTTATTACATTAGTAGTGTTAGTTGTAATATTATCTTGAATTTTATTATTATTAGATGAAGCATTGTCAGGCATTATTCATTTTGGTCTAGGATTTCTTTCATCTTAATTTCGCATGCTTTTTATTACATTAGTAGTATTAGTTGTAATATTATCTTGAATTTTATTATTATTAGATGAAGTGTTGTCAGGCATTATTCATTTTTGACTAGGTTTTCTTTCATCTTAATTTCACTTGCTTTTCATTACATTAGTAGTATTAGTTGTAATATTATCTTGAATTTTATTATTATTAGATGAAGCATTGTCAGCCATTATTAATTTTTGACTAGGTTTTCTTTCATCTTAATTTCACTTGCTTTTTATTACATTAGTAGTATTAGTTGTAATATTATCTTGAATTTTATTATTATTAGATGAAGCATTGTCAGCCATTATTCATTTTTAACTAGGTTTTCTTTCATCTTAATTTCACTTGCTTTTTATTACATTAGTAGTATTAGTTGTAATATTATCTTGAATTTTATTATTATTAGATGAAGAATTGTCAGCCATTATTCATTTTTGGCTCGGATTTCTTTCATCTTAATTGTACTTGCTTTTTATTACATTAGTAGTATTAGTAGTAATATTATCTTGAATTTTATTATTATTAGATGAAGTGTTGTCAGCCATTATTCATTTTTATCTCGGATTTATTTCATCTTAATTTCACTTGCTTTTTATTACATTAGTAGTATTAGTTGTAATATTATCTTGAATTTTATTATTATTAGATGAAACATTGTCAGCCATTATTCATTTTTGACTAGGTTTTCTTTCATATTAATTTCACTTGCTTTTTATTACATTAGTAGTATTAGTTGTAATATTATCTTGAATTTTATTATTATTAGATGAAGTGTTGTCAGCCATTATTCATTTTTATCTAGGATTTATTTCATTTTAATTTCACTTGCTTTTTTATTGCATTAGTAGTATTAGTTGTAATATTATCTTGAATTTTATTATTAGATGAAGTATTGTCACCCATTATTCATTTTTGACTAGGATTTCTTTCATCTTAATTTCACTTGCTTTATATTTTATAAGTAGTAGTATTAGTAGTAATATTATCTTGAATTTTATTATTATTAGATGAAGTATTGTCAGCCATTATTCATTTTTGACTAGGTTTTCTTTCATCTTAATTTCACTTGCTTTTTATTACATTAGTAGTATTAGTAGTAATATTATCTTGAATTTTATTATTATTAGATGAAGCATTGTCAGCCATTATTCATTTTGGTCTAGGATTTCTTTCATCTTAATTTCACTTGCTTTTTATTACATTAGTAGTATTAGTAGTAATATTATCTTGAATTTTATTATTATTAGATGAAGCATTGTCAGCCATTATTCATTTTTGACTAGGTTTTCTTTCATCTTAATTTTACTTGCTTTTTATTACATTAGTAGTATTAGTAGTAATATTATCTTGAATTTTATTATTATTAGATGAAGTGTTGTCAGCCATTTTCCTTTTTATCTCGGATTTATTTCATCTTAATTTTACTTGCTTTTTATTACATTAGTAGTATTAGTAGTAATATTATCCTGAATTTTATTATTATTAGATGAAGCATTGTCAGCCATTATTCATTTTTGACTAGGTTTTCTTTCATCTTAATTTTACTTGCTTTTTATTACATTAGTAGTATTAGTTGTAATATTATCTTGAATTTTATTATTATTAGATGAAGCATTGTCAGCCATTATTCATTTTTGACTAGGTTTTCTTTCATCTTAATTTTACTTGCTTTATATTTTATAAGTAGTAGTATTACTAGTAATATTATCTTGAATTTTATTATTATTAGATGAAGTATTCTCAGCCATTATTCATTTTTGACTAGGTTTTCTTTCATCTTAATTTTACTTGCTTTTTATTACATTAGTAGTATTAGTTGTAATATTATCTTGAATTTTATTATTATTAGATGAAGCATTGTCAGCCATTATTCATTTTTGACTAGGTTTTCTTTCATCTTAATTTCACTTAGTTTTTATTACATTAGTAGTATTAGTTGTAATATTATCTTGAATTTTATTATTATCAGATGAAACATTGTCAGCCATTATTCATTTTTGACTAGGTTTTCTTTCATCTTAATTTCACTTGCTTTTTATTACATTAGTAGTATTAGTTGTAATATTATCTTGAATTTTATTATTATTAGATGAAGAATTGTCAGCCATTATTCATTTTTGGCTCGGATTTCTTTCATCTTAATTGTACTTGCTTTTTATTACATTAGTACTATTAGTAGTAATATTATCTTGAATTTTATTATTATTAGATGAAGTGTTGTCAGCCATTATTCATTTTTATCTCGGATTTATTTCATCTTAATTTCACTTGCTTTTTATTACATTAGTAGTATTAGTTGTAATATTATCTTGAATTTTATTATTATTAGATGAAACATTGTCAGCCATTATTCATTTTTGGCTCGGATTTCTTTCATCTTAATTGTACTTGCTTTTTATTACATTAGTAGTATTAGTAGTAATATTATCTTGAATTTTATTATTATTAGATGAAGTGTTGTCAGCCATTATTCATTTTTATCTAGGATTTATTTCATTTTAATTTCACTTGCTTTTTTATTGCATTAGTAGTATTAGTTGTAATATTATCATGAATTTTATTATTAGATGAAGTATTGTCACCCATTATTCATTTTTGACTAGGATTTCTTTCATCTTAATTTCACTTGCTTTATATTTTATAAGTAGTAGTATTAGTAGTAATATTATCTTGAATTTTATTATTATTAGATGAAGTATTGTCAGCCATTATTCATTTTTGACTAGGTTTTCTTTCATCTTAATTTCACTTGCTTTTTATTACATTAGTAGTATTAGTAGTAATATTATCTTGAATTTTATTATTATTAGATGAAGCATTGTCAGCCATTATTCATTTTTGACTAGGTTTTCTTTCATCTTAATTTTACTTGCTTTTTATTACATTAGTAGTATTAGTTGTAATATTATCTTGAATTTTATTATTATTAGATGAAGCATTGTCAGCCATTATTCATTTTTGACTAGGTTTTCTTTCATCTTAATTTTACTTGCTTTTTATTACATTACTAGTATTAGTAGTAATATTATCTTGAATTTTATTATTATTAGATGAAGTGTTGTCAGCCATTATTCATTTTTATCTAGGATTTATTTCATTTTAATTTCACTTGCTTTTTATTGCATTAGTAGTATTAGTTGTAATATTATCTTGAATTTTATTACTAGATGAAGTATTGTCACCCATTATTCATTTTTGACTAGGATTTCTTTCATCTTAATTTCACTTGCTTTATATTTTATAAGTAGTAGTATTAGTAGTAATATTATCTTGAATTTTATTATTATTAGATGAAGTATTGTCAGCCATTATTCATTTTTCACTAGGATTTCTTTCATCTTAATTTCACTAGCTTTTTATTACATTAGTAGTATTAGTAGTAATATTATTTTGAATTTTATTATTATTAGATGAAGCATTGTCAGCCATTATTCATTTTGGTCTAGGATTTCTTTCATCTTAATTTCACTTGCTTTTTATTACATTAGTAGTATTAGTAGTAATATTATCTTGAATTTTATTATTATTAGATGAAGCATTGTCAGCCATTATTCATTTTGGTCTAGGATTTCTTTCATCTTAATTTCGCATGCTTTTTATTACATTAGTAGTATTAGTTGTAATATTATCTTGAATTTTATTATTATTAGATGAAGCATTGTCAGCCATTATTCATTTTTGACTAGGTTTTCTTTCATCTTAATTTCACTTGCTTTTTATTACATTAGTAGTATTAGTTGTAATATTATCTTGAATTTTATTATTATTAGATGAAGCATTGTCAGCCATTATTCATTTTTGACTAGGTTTTCTTTCATCTTAATTTTACTTGCTTTTTATTACATTAGTAGTATTAGTTGTAATATTATCTTGAATTTTATTATTATTAGATGAAGCATTGTCAGCCATTATTCATTTTTGACTAGGTTTTCTTTCATCTTAATTTTACTTGCTTTTTATTACATTAGTAGTATTAGTTGTAATATTATCTTGAATTTTATTATTATCAGATGAAACATTGTCAGCCATTATTCATTTTTGACTAGGTTTTCTTTCATCTTAATTTCACTTCTCTTTTTGTTACATTAGTAGTATTAGTTGTAATATTATCTTGAATTTTATTATTATTAGATGAACAATTGTCAGCCATTATTCATTTTTGGCTCGGATTTCTTTCATCTTAATTGTACTTGCTTTTTATTACATTAGTAGTATTAGTAGTAATATTATCTTGAATTTTATTATTATTAGATGAAGTGTTGTCAGCCATTATTCATTTTTATCTCGGATTTATTTCATCTTAATTTCACTTGCTTTTTTATTGCATTAGTAGTATTAGTTGTAATATTATCTTGAATTTTATTATTAGATGAAGTATTGTCACCCATTATTCATTTTTGACTAGGATTTCTTTCATCTTAATTTCACTTGCTTTATATTTTATAAGTAGTAGTATTAGTAGTAATATTATCTTGAATTTTATTATTATTAGATGAAGTATTGTCAGCCATTATTCATTTTTGACTAGGTTTTCTTTCATCTTAATTTCACTTGCTTTTTATTACATTAGTAGTATTAGTAGTAATATTATCTTGAATTTTATTATTATTAGATGAAGCATTGTCAGCCATTATTCATTTTTGACTAGGTTTTCTTTCATCTTAATTTTACTTGCTTTTTATTACATTAGTAGTATTAGTTGTAATATTATCTTGAATTTTATTATTATTAGATGAAGCATTGTCAGCCATTATTCATTTTTGACTAGGTTTTCTTTCATCGTAATTTCACTTGCTTTATATTTTATAAGTAGTAGTATTAGTAGTAATATTATCTTGAATTTTATTATTATTAGATGAAGTATTGTCAGCCATTATTCATTTTTGACTAGGTTTTCTTTCATCTTAATTTCACTTGCTTTTTATTACATTAGTAGTATTAGTTGTAATATTATCTTGAATTTTATTATTATTAGATGAAGCATTGTCAGCCATTATTCATTTTTGAGTAGGTTTTCTTTCATCGTAATTTCACTTGATTTATATTTTATAAGTAGTAGTATTAGTAGTAATATTATCTTGAATTTTATTATTATTAGATGAAGTATTGTCAGCCATTATTCATTTTTGACTAGGTTTTCTTTCTTCTTAATTTTACTTGCTTTTTATTACATTAGTAGTATTAGTTGTAATATTATCTTGAATTTTATTATTATTAGATGAAGGATTGTCAGCCATTATTCATTTTGGTTTGGGATTTCTTTCATCTTAATTTTGCATGCTTTTTATTACATTAGTAGTATTGGTAATAATATTATCTTGAATTTTATTATTATTAGATGAAGCATTGTCAGCCATTATTCATTTTTGACTAGGTTTTCATCTTAATTTCACTTGCTTTTTATTACATTAGTAGTGTTAGTTGTAATATTATCTTGAATTTTATTATTATTAGATGAAGCATTGTCAGGCATTATTCATTTTTGACTAGGTTTTCTTTCATCTTAATTTCACTTGCTTTTTATTACATTAGTAGAATTAGTTGTAATATTATCTTGAATTTTATTATTATTAGATGAAGCATTGTCAGGCATTATTCATTTTGGTCTAGGATTTCTTTCATCTTAATTTCGCATGCTTTTTATTACATTAGTAGTATTAGTTGTAATATTATCTTGAATTTTATTATTATTAGATGAAGTGTTGTCAGGCATTATTCATTTTTGACTAGGTTTTCTTTCATCTTAATTTCACTTGCTTTTCATTACATTAGTAGTATTAGTTGTAATATTATCTTGAATTTTATTATTATTAGATGTAGCATTGTCAGCCATTATTAATTTTTGACTAGGTTTTCTTTCATCTTAATTTCACTTGCTTTTTATTACATTAGTAGTATTAGTTGTAATATTATCTTGAATTTTATTATTATTAGATGAAGCATTGTCAGCCATTATTCATTTTTGACTAGGTTTTCTTTCATCTTAATTTCACTTGCTTTTTATTACATTAGTAGTATTAGTTGAAATATTATCTTGAATTTTATTATTATTAGATGAAGCATTGTCAGCCATTATTCATTTTGGTCTAGGATTTCTTTCATCTTAATTTCGCATGCTTTTTATTACATTAGTAGTATTAGTTGTAATATTATCTTGAATTTTATTATTATTAGATGAAGTGTTGTCAGGCATTATTCATTTTTGACAAGGTTTTCTTTCATCTTAATTTCACTTGCTTTTCATTACATTAGTAGTATTAGTTGTAATATTATCTTGAATTTTATTATTATTAGATGAAGCATTGTCAGCCATTATTCATTTTTGACTAGGTTTTCTTTCATCTTAATTTTACTTGCTTTTTATTACATTAGTAGTATTAGTTGTAATATTATCTTGAATTTTATTATTATTAGATGAAGCATTGTCAGCCATTATTCATTTTTGACTAGGTTTTCTTTCATCTTAATTTTACTTGCTTTTTATTACATTAGTAGTATTAGTTGTAATATTATCTTGAATTTTATTATTATTAGATGAAGCATTGTCAGCCATTATTCATTTTTGACTAGGTTTTCTTTCATCTTAATTTTACTTGCTTTTTATTACATTAGTAGTATTAGTTGTAATATTATCTTGAATTTTATTATTATTAGATGAAGCATTGTCAGCCATTATTCATTTTTGACTAGGTTTTCTTTCATCTTAATTTTACTTGCTTTTTATTACATTAGTAGTATTAGTAGTAATAATATCTTGAATTTTATTATTATTAGATGAAGCATTGTCAGCCATTATTCATTTTTGACTAGGTTTTCTTTCATCTTAATTTTACTTGCTTTTTATTACATTAGTAGTATTAGTTGTAATATTATCTTGAATTTTATTATTATTAGATGAAGCATTGTCAGCCATTATTCATTTTTGACTAGGTTTTCTTTCATGTTAATTTTACTTGCTTTTTATTACATTAGTAGTATTAGTTGTAATATTATCTTGAATTTTATTATTATTAGATGAAGTGTTGTCAGCCATTATTCATTTTTATCTAGGATTTATTTCATTTTAATTTCACTTGCTTTTTATTGCATTAGTAGTATTAGTTGTAATATTATCTTGAATTTTATTATTAGATGAAGTATTGTCACCCATTATTCATTTTTGACTAGGTTTTCTTTCATCTTAATTTTACTTGCTTTATATTTTATAAGTAGTAGTATTAGTAGTAATATTATCTTGAATTTTATTATTATTAGATGAAGTATTGTCAGCCATTATTCATTTTTGACTAGGTTTTCTTTCATCTTAATTTTACTTGCTTTTTATTACATTAGTAGTATTAGTTGTAATATTATCTTGAATTTTATTATTATTAGATGAAGCATTGTCAGCCATTATTCATTTTTGACTAGGTTTTCTTTGATCTTAATTTTACTTGCTTTTTATTACATTAGTAGTATTAGTTGTAATATTATCTTGAATTTTATTATTATTAGATGAAGCATTGTCAGCCATTATTCATTTTTGACTAGGTTTTCTTTCATCTTAATTTTACTTGCTTTTTATTACATTAGTAGTATTAGTTGTAATATTATCTTGAATTTTATTATTATTAGATGAAGCATTGTCAGCCATTATTCATTTTTGACTAGGTTTTCTTTCATCTTAATTTCACTTGCTTTTTATTACATTAGTAGTATTAGTTGTAATATTATCTTGAATTTTATTATTATTAGATGAAGCATTGTCAGCCATTATTCATTTTTGACTAGGTTTTCTTTCATCTTAATTTCACTTACTTTTTATTACATTAGTAGTATTAGTTGTAATATTATCTTGAATTTTATTATTATTAGATGAAGCATTGTCAGACATTATTCATTTTTGACTAGGTTTTCTTTCATCTTAATTTTACTTGCTTTTTATTACATTAGTAGTATTAGTTGTAATATTATCTTGAATTTTATTATTATTAGATGAAGCATTGTCAGCCATTATTCATTTTTGACTAGGTTTTCTTTCATCTTAATTTTACTTGCTTTTTATTACATTAGTAGTATTAGTTGTAATATTATCTTGAATTTTATTATTATTAGATGAAGCATTGTCAGCCATTATTCATTTTTGACTAGGTTTTCTTTCATCTTAATTTCACTTGCTTTTTATTACATTAGTAGTATTAGTTGTAATATTATCTTGAATTTTATTATTATCAGATGAAACATTGTCAGCCATTATTCATTTTTGACTAGGTTTTCTTTCATCTTAATTTCACTTGCTTTTTATTACATTAGTAGTATTAGTTGTAATATTATCTTGAATTTTATTATTATTAGATGAAGAATTGTCAGCCATTATTCATTTTTGGCTCGGATTTCTTTCATCTTAATTGTACTTGCTTTTTATTACATTAGTAGTATTAGTAGTAATATTATCTTGAATTTTATTATTATTAGATGAAGTGTTGTCAGGCATTATTCATTTTTGACTAGGTTTTCTTTCATCTTAATTTCACTTGCTTTTTATTACATTAGTAGTATTAGTTGTAATATTATCTTGAATTTTATTATTATTAGATGAAGCATTGTCAGGCATTATTCATTTTTAACTAGGTTTTCTTTCATCTTAATTTCACTTGCTTTTTATTACATTAGTAGTATTAGTTGTAATATTATCTTGAATTTTATTATTATTAGATGAAGCATTGTCAGCCATTATTTATTTTTGACTAGGTTTTCTTTCTTCTTAATTTTACTTGCTTTTTATTACATTAGTAGTATTAGTTGTATTATTATCTTGAATTTTATTATTATTAGATGAAGCATTGTCAGCCATTATTCATTTTTGACTAGGTTTTCTTTCATCTTAATTTCACTTGCTTTTTATTACATTAGTAGTATTAGTTGTAATATTATCTTGAATTTTATTATTATTAGATGAAGCATTGTCAGCCATTATTCATTTTGGTCTAGGATTTCTTTCATCTTAATTTCACTTGCTTTTTATTACATTAGTAGTATTAGTTGTAATATTATCTTGAATTTTATTATTATTAGATGAAGCATTGTCAGCCATTATTTATTTTTGACTAGGTTTTCTTTCTTCTTAATTTTACTTGCTTTTTATTACATTAGTAGTATTAGTTGTATTATTAACTTGAATTTTATTATTATTAGATGAAGCATTGTCAGCCATTATTCATTTTTGACTAGGTTTTCTTTCATATTAATTTCACGTGCTTTTTATTACATTAGTAGTATTACTTGTAATATTATCTTGAATTTTATTATTATTAGATGAAACATTGTCAGCCATTATTCATTTTTGGCTCGGATTTCTTTCATCTTAATTGTACTTGCTTTTTATTACATTAGTAGTATTAGTAGTAATATTATCTTGAATTTTATTATTATTAGATGAAGTATTGTCACCCATTATTCATTTTTGACTGGGATTTCTTTCATCTTAATTTCACTTGCTTTATATTTTATAAGTAGTAGTATTAGTCGTAATATTATCTTGAATTTTATTATTATTAGATGAAGTGTTGTCAGCCATTATTCATTTTTATCTCGGATTTATTTCATCTTAATTTCACTTGCTTTTTATTACATTAGTAGTATTAGTTGTAATATTATCTTGAATTTTATTATTATTAGATGAAACATTGTCAGCCATTATTCATTTTTGGCTCGGATTTCTTTCATCTTAATTGTACTTGCTTTTTATTACATTAGTAGTATTAGTAGTAATATTATCTTGAATTTTATTATTATTAGATGAAGTATTGTCACCCATTATTCATTTTTGACTGGGATTTCTTTCATCTTAATTTCACTTGCTTTATATTTTATAAGTAGTAGTATTAGTCGTAATATTATCTTGAATTTTATTATTATTAGATGAAGTATTGTCAGCCATTATGCATTTTTGACTAGGTTTTCTTTCATCTTAATTTCACTTGCTTTTTATTACATTAGTAGTATTAGTAGTAATATTATCTTGAATTTTATTATTATTAGATGAAGCATTGTCACCCATTTTTCATTTTGGTCTAGGATTTCTTTCATCTTAATTTCACTTGCTTTTTATTACATTAGTAGTATTAGTTGTAATATTATCTTGAATTTTATTATTATTAGATGAAGCATTGTCAGCCATTATTCATTTTGGTCTAGGATTTCTTTCATCTTAATTTCGCATGCTTTTTATTACATTAGTAGTATTAGTTGTAATATTATCTTGAATTTTATTATTATTAGATGAAGCATTGTCAGCCATTATTCATTTTTGACTAGGTTTTCTTTCATCTTAATTTTACTTGCTTTTTATTACATTAGTAGTATTAGTTGTAATATTATCTTGAATTTTATTATTATTAGATGAAGCATTGTCAGCCATTATTCATTTTTGACTAGGTTTTCTTTCATCTTAATTTTACTTGCTTTATATTTTATAAGTAGTAGTATTAGTAGTAATATTATCTTGAATTTTATTATTATTAGATGAAGTATTGTCAGCCATTATTCATTTTTGACTAGGTTTTCTTTCATCTTAATTTTACTTGCTTTTTATTACATTAGTAGTATTAGTTGTAATATTATCTTGAATTTTATTATTATTAGATGAAACATTGTCAGCCATTATTCATTTTTGACTAGGTTTTCTTTCATATTAATTTCACGTGCTTTTTATTACATTAGTAGTATTAGTTGTAATATTATCTTGAATTTTATTATTATTAGATGAAACATTGTCAGCCATTATTCATTTTTGGCTCGGATTTCTTTCATCTTAATTGTACTTGCTTTTTATTACATTAGTAGTATTAGTAGTAATATTATCTTGAATTTTATTATTATTAGATGAAGTATTGTCACCCATTATTCATTTTTGACTGGGATTTCTTTCATCTTAATTTCACTTGCTTTATATTTTATAAGTAGTAGTATTAGTCGTAATATTATCTTGAATTTTATTATTATTAGATGAAGTATTGTCAGCCATTATTCATTTTTGACTAGGTTTTCTTTCATCTTAATTTTACTTGCTTTTTATTACATTAGTAGTATTAGTTGTAATATTATCTTGAATTTTATTATTATTAGATGAAACATTGTCAGCCATTATTCATTTTTGACTAGGTTTTCTTTCATATTAATTTCACGTGCTTTTTATTACATTAGTAGTATTAGTTGTAATATTATCTTGAATTTTATTATTATTAGATGAAACATTGTCAGCCATTATTCATTTTTGGCTCGGATTTCTTTCATCTTAATTGTACTTGCTTTTTATTACATTAGTAGTATTAGTAGTAATATTATCTTGAATTTTATTATTATTAGATGAAGTATTGTCACCCATTATTCATTTTTGACTGGGATTTCTTTCATCTTAATTTCACTTGCTTTATATTTTATAAGTAGTAGTATTAGTCGTAATATTATCTTGAATTTTATTATTATTAGATGAAGTATTGTCAGCCATTATGCATTTTTGACTAGGTTTTCTTTCATCTTAATTTCACTTGCTTTTTATTACATTAGTAGTATTAGTAGTAATATTATCTTGAATTTTATTATTATTAGATGAAGCATTGTCAGCCATTTTTCATTTTGGTCTAGGATTTCTTTCATCTTAATTTCACTTGCTTTTTATTACATTAGTAGTATTAGTTGTAATATTATCTTGAATTTTATTATTATTAGATGAAGCATTGTCAGCCATTATTCATTTTGGTCTAGGATTTCTTTCATCTTAATTTCGCATGCCTTTTATTACATTAGTAGTATTGGTAATAATATTATCTTGAATTTTATTATTATTAGATGAAGCATTGTCAGCCATTATTCATTTTGGTCTAGGATTTCTTTCATCTTAATTTCGCATGCTTTTTATTACATTAGTAGTATTAGTTGTAATATTATCTTGAATTTTATTATTATTAGATGAAGCATTGTCAGCCATTATTCATTTTTGACTAGGTTTTCTTTCATCTTAATTTTACTAGCTTTTTATTACATTAGTAGTATTAGTTGTAATATTATCTTGAATTTTATTATTATTAGATGAAGCATTGTCAGCCATTATTCATTTTTGACTAGGTTTTCTTTCATCTTAATTTTACTTGCTTTATATTTTATAAGTAGTAGTATTAGTAGTAATATTATCTTGAATTTTATTATTATTAGATGAAGTATTGTCAGCCATTATTCATTTTTGACTAGGTTTTCTTTCATCTTAATTTTACTTGCTTTTTATTACATTAGTAGTATTAGTAGTAATATTATCTTGAATTTTATTATTATTAGATGAAACATTGTCAGCCATTATTCATTTTTGACTAGGTTTTCTTTCATATTAATTTCACGTGCTTTTTATTACATTAGTAGTATTAGTTGTAATATTATCTTGAATTTTATTATTATTAGATGAAACATTGTCAGCCATTATTCATTTTTGGCTCGGATTTCTTTCATCTTAATTGTACTTGCTTTTTATTACATTAGTAGTATTAGTAGTAATATTATCTTGAATTTTATTATTATTAGATGAAGTATTGTCACCCATTATTCATTTTTGACTGGGATTTCTTTCATCTTAATTTCACTTGCTTTATATTTTATAAGTAGTAGTATTAGTCGTAATATTATCTTGAATTTTATTATTATTAGATGAAGTATTGTCAGCCATTATGCATTTTTGACTAGGTTTTCTTTCATCTTAATTTCACTTGCTTTTTATTACATTAGTAGTATTAGTAGTAATATTATCTTGAATTTTATTATTATTAGATGAAGCATTGTCAGCCATTTTTCATTTTGGTCTAGGATTTCTTTCATCTTAATTTCACTTGCTTTTTATTACATTAGTAGTATTAGTTGTAATATTATCTTGAATTTTATTATTATTAGATGAAGCATTGTCAGCCATTATTCATTTTGGTCTAGGATTTCTTTCATCTTAATTTCGCATGCCTTTTATTACATTAGTAGTATTGGTAATAATATTATCTTGAATTTTATTATTATTAGATGAAGCATTGTCAGCCATGATTCATTTTTGACTAGGTTTTCTTTCATCTTAATTTCACTTGCTTTTTATTACATTAGTAGTATTAGTTGTAATATTATCTTGAATTTTATTATTATTAGATGAAGCATTGTCAGCCATTATTTATTTTGGTCTAGGATTTCTTTCATCTTAATTTCGCATGCTTTTTATTACATTAGTAGTATTAGTAGTAATATTATCTTGAATTTTATTATTATTAGATGAAGTGTTGTCAGGCATTATTCATTTTTGACTAGGTTTTCTTTCATCTTAATTTCACTTGCTTTTTATTACATTAGTAGTATTAGTTGTAATATTATCTTGAATTTTATTATTATTAGATGAAGCATTGTCAGGCATTATTCATTTTTAACTAGGTTTTCTTTCATCTTAATTTCACTTGCTTTTTATTACATTAGTAGTATTAGTTGTAATATTATCTTGAATTTTATTATTATTAGATGAAGCATTGTCAGCCATTATTTATTTTTGACTAGGTTTTCTTTCTTCTTAATTTTACTTGCTTTTTATTACATTAGTAGTATTAGTTGTATTATTATCTTGAATTTTATTATTATTAGATGAAGCATTGTCAGCCATTATTCATTTTTGACTAGGTTTTCTTTCATCTTAATTTCACTTGCTTTTTATTACATTAGTAGTATTAGTTGTAATATTATCTTGAATTTTATTATTATTAGATGAAGCATTGTCAGCCATTATTCATTTTGGTCTAGGATTTCTTTCATCTTAATTTCACTTGCTTTTTATTACATTAGTAGTATTAGTTGTAATATTATCTTGAATTTTATTATTATTAGATGAAGCATTGTCAGCCATTATTTATTTTTGACTAGGTTTTCTTTCTTCTTAATTTTACTTGCTTTTTATTACATTAGTAGTATTAGTTGTATTATTAACTTGAATTTTATTATTATTAGATGAAGCATTGTCAGCCATTATTCATTTTTGACTAGGTTTTCTTTCATATTAATTTCACGTGCTTTTTATTACATTAGTAGTATTAGTTGTAATATTATCTTGAATTTTATTATTATTAGATGAAACATTGTCAGCCATTATTCATTTTTGGCTCGGATTTCTTTCATCTTAATTGTACTTGCTTTTTATTACATTAGTAGTATTAGTAGTAATATTATCTTGAATTTTATTATTATTAGATGAAGTATTGTCACCCATTATTCATTTTTGACTGGGATTTCTTTCATCTTAATTTCACTTGCTTTATATTTTATAAGTAGTAGTATTAGTCGTAATATTATCTTGAATTTTATTATTATTAGATGAAGTATTGTCAGCCATTATGCATTTTTGACTAGGTTTTCTTTCATCTTAATTTCACTTGCTTTTTATTACATTAGTAGTATTAGTAGTAATATTATCTTGAATTTTATTATTCTTAGATGAAGCATTGTCAGCCATTTTTCATTTTGGTCTAGGATTTCTTTCATCTTAATTTCACTTGCTTTTTATTACATTAGTAGTATTAGTTGTAATATTATCTTGAATTTTATTATTATTAGATGAAGCATTGTCAGCCATTATTTATTTTGGTCTAGGATTTCTTTCATCTTAATTTCGCATGCTTTTTATTACATTAGTAGTATTAGTAGTAATATTATCTTGAATTTTATTATTATTAGATGAAGTGTTGTCAGGCATTATTCATTTTTGACTAGGTTTTCTTTCATCTTAATTTCACTTGCTTTTTATTACATTAGTAGTATTAGTTGTAATATTATCTTGAATTTTATTATTATTAGATGAAGCATTGTCAGGCATTATTCATTTTTAACTAGGTTTTCTTTCATCTTAATTTCACTTGCTTTTTATTACATTAGTAGTATTAGTTGTAATATTATCTTGAATTTTATTATTATTAGATGAAGCATTGTCAGCCATTATTTATTTTTGACTAGGTTTTCTTTCTTCTTAATTTTACTTGCTTTGTATTACATTAGTAGTATTAGTTGTATTATTATCTTGAATTTTATTATTATTAGATGAAGCATTGTCAGCCATTATTCATTTTTGACTAGGTTTTCTTTCATCTTAATTTCACTTGCTTTTTATTACATTAGTAGTATTAGTTGTAATATTATCTTGAATTTTATTATTATTAGATGAAGCATTGTCAGCCATTATTCATTTTGGTCTAGGATTTCTTTCATCTTAATTTCACTTGCTTTTTATTACATTAGTAGTATTAGTTGTAATATTATCTTGAATTTTATTATTATTAGATGAAGCATTGTCAGCCATTATTTATTTTGGTCTAGGATTTCTTTCATCTTAATTTCGCATGCTTTTTATTACATTAGTAGTATTAGTAGTAATATTATCTTGAATTTTATTATTATTAGATGAAGTGTTGTCAGGCATTATTCATTTTTGACTAGGTTTTCTTTCATATTAATTTCACGTGCTTTTTATTACATTAGTAGTATTAGTTGTAATATTATCTTGAATTTTATTATTATTAGATGAAACATTGTCAGCCATTATTCATTTTTGGCTCGGATTTCTTTCATCTTAATTGTACTTGCTTTTTATTACATTAGTAGTATTAGTAGTAATATTATCTTGAATTTTATTATTATTAGATGAAGTATTGTCACCCATTATTCATTTTTGACTGGGATTTCTTTCATCTTAATTTCACTTGCTTTATATTTTATAAGTAGTAGTATTAGTCGTAATATTATCTTGAATTTTATTATTATTAGATGAAGTATTGTCAGCCATTATGCATTTTTGACTAGGTTTTCTTTCATCTTAATTTCACTTGCTTTTTATTACATTAGTAGTATTAGTAGTAATATTATCTTGAATTTTATTATTATTAGATGAAGCATTGTCAGCCATTTTTCATTTTGGTCTAGGATTTCTTTCATCTTAATTTCACTTGCTTTTTATTACATTAGTAGTATTAGTTGTAATATTATCTTGAATTTTATTATTATTAGATGAAGCATTGTCAGCCATTATTTATTTTGGTCTAGGATTTCTTTCATCTTAATTTCGCATGCTTTTTATTACATTAGTAGTATTAGTAGTAATATTATCTTGAATTTTATTATTATTAGATGAAGTTTTGTCAGGCATTATTCATTTTTGACTAGGTTTTCTTTCATCTTAATTTCACTAGCTTTTTATTACATTAGTAGTATTAGTTGTAATATTATCTTGAATTTTATTATTATTAGATGAAGCATTGTCAGCCATTATTTATTTTAGACTAGGTTTTCTTTCTTCTTAATTTTACTTGCTTTTTATTACATTAGTAGTATTAGTTGTATTATTATCTTGAATTTTATTATTATTAGATGAAGCATTGTCAGCCATTATTCATTTTTGACTAGGTTTTCTTTCATCTTAATTTCACTTGCTTTTTATTACATTAGTAGTATTAGTTGTAATATTATCTTGAATTTTATTATTATTAGATGAAGCATTGTCAGCCATTATTCATTTTGGTCTAGGATTTCTTTCATCTTAATTTCACTTGCTTTTTATTACATTAGTAGTATTAGTTGTAATATTATCTTGAATTTTATTATTATTAGATGAAGCATTGTCAGCCATTATTTATTTTGGTCTAGGATTTCTTTCATCTTAATTTCGCATGCTTTTTATTACATTAGTAGTATTAGTAGTAATATTATCTTGAATTTTATTATTATTAGATGAAGTGTTGTCAGGCATTATTCATTTTTGACTAGGTTTTCTTTCATCTTAATTTCACTTGCTTTTTATTACATTAGTAGTATTAGTTGTAATATTATCTTGAATTTTATTATTATTAGATGAAGCATTGTCAGGCATTATTCATTTTTAACTAGGTTTTCTTTCATCTTAATTTCACTTGCTTTTTATTACATTAGTAGTATTAGTTGTAATATTATCTTGAATTTTATTATTATTAGATGAAGCATTGTCAGTCATTATTTATTTTTGACTAGGTTTTCTTTCTTCTTAATTTTACTTGCTTTGTATTACATTAGTAGTATTAGTTGTATTATTATCTTGAATTTTATTATTATTAGATGAAGCATTGTCAGCCATTATTCATTTTTGACTAGGTTTTCTTTCATCTTAATTTCACTTGCTTTTTATTACATTAGTAGTATTAGTTGTAATATTATCTTGAATTTTATTATTATTAGATGAAGCATTGTCAGCCATTATTCATTTTGGTCTAGGATTTCTTTCATCTTAATTTCACTTGCTTTTTATTACATTAGTAGTATTAGTTGTAATATTATCTTGAATTTTATTATTATTAGATGAAGCATTGTCAGGCATTATTCATTTTTAACTAGGTTTTCTTTCATCTTAATTTCACTTGCTTTTTATTACATTAGTAGTATTAGTTGTAATATTATCTTGAATTTTATTATTATTAGATGAAGCATTGTCTGCCATTATTTATTTTTGACTAGGTTTTCTTTCTTCTTAATTTTACTTGCTTTTTATTACATTAGTAGTATTAGTTGTATTATTAACTTGAATTTTATTATTATTAGATGAAGCATTGTCAGCCATTATTCATTTTTGACTAGGTTTTCTTTCATATTAATTTCACGTGCTTTTTATTACATTAGTAGTATTAGTTGTAATATTATCTTGAATTTTATTATTATTAGATGAAGCATTGTCAGCCCTTATTCATTTTGGTCTAGGATTTCTTTCATCTTAATTTCGCATGCTTTTTATTACATTAGTAGTATTAGTTGTAATATTATCTTGAATTTTATTATTATTAGATGAAGCATTGTCAGCCATTATTCATTTTTGACTAGGTTTTCTTTCATCTTAATTTTACTTGCTTTTTATTACATTAGTAGTATTAGTTGTAATATTATCTTGAATTTTATTATTATTAGATGAAACATTGTCAGCCATTATTCATTTTTGGCTCGGATTTCTTTCATCTTAATTGTACTTGCTTTTTATTACATTAGTAGTATTAGTAGTAATATTATCTTGAATTTTATTATTATTAGATGAAGTATTGTCACCCATTATTCATTTTTGACTGGGATTTCTTTCATCTTAATTTCACTTGCTTTATATTTTATAAGTAGTAGTATTAGTCGTAATATTATCTTGAATTTTATTATTATTAGATGAAGTATTGTCACCCATTATGCATTTTTCACTAGGTTTTCTTTCATCTTAATTTCACTTGCTTTTTATTACATTAGTAGTATTAGTAGTAATATTATCTTGAATTTTATTATTATTAGATGAAGCATTGTCAGCCATTTTTCATTTTGGTCTAGGATTTCTTTCATCTTAATTTCACTTGCTTTTTATTACATTAGTAGTATTAGTTGTAATATTATCTTGAATTTTATTATTATTAGATGAAGCATTGTCAGCCATTATTTATTTTGGTCTAGGATTTCTTTCATCTTAATTTCGCATGCTTTTAATTACATTAGTAGTATTAGTAGTAATATTATCTTGAATTTTATTATTATTAGATGAAGTTTTGTCAGGCATTATTCATTTTTGACTAGGTTTTCTTTCATCTTAATTTCACTTGCTTTTTATTACATTAGTAGTATTAGTTGTAATATTATCTTGAATTTTATTATTATTAGATGAAGCATTGTCAGGCATTATTCATTTTTAACTAGGTTTTCTTTCATCTTAATTTCACTTGCTTTTTATTACATTAGTAGTATTAGTTGTAATATTATCTTGAATTTTATTATTATTAGATGAAGCATTGTCAGCCATTATTTATTTTTGACTAGGTTTTCTTTCATCTTAATTTTACTTGCTTTTTATTACATTAGTAGTATTAGTTGTATTATTATCTTGAATTTTATTATTATTAGATGAAGCATTGTCAGCCATTATTCATTTTTGACTAGGTTTTCTTTCATCTTAATTTCACTTGCTTTTTATTACATTAGTAGTATTAGTTGTAATATTATCTTGAATTTTATTATTATTAGATGAAGCATTGTCACCCATTATTCATTTTGGTCTAGGATTTCTTTCATCTTAATTTCACTTGCTTTTTATTACATTCGTAGTATCAGTTGTAATATTATCTTGAATTTTATTATTATTAGATGAAGCGTTGTCAGCCATTATTTATTTTGGTCTAGGATTTCTTTCATCTTAATTTCGCATGCTTTTTATTACATTAGTAGTATTAGTAGTAATATTATCTTGAATTTTATTATTATTAGATGAAGTGTTGTCAGGCATTATTCATTTTTGACTAGGTTTTCTTTCATCTTAATTTCACTTGCTTTTTATTACATTAGTAGTATTAGTTGTAATATTATCTTGAATTTTATTATTATTAGATGAAGCATTGTCAGGCATTATTCATTTTTAACTAGGTTTTCTTTCATCTTAATTTCACTTGCTTTTTATTACATTAGTAGTATTAGTTGTAATATTATCTTGAATTTTATTATTATTAGATGAAGCATTGTCAGTCATTATTTATTTTTGACTAGGTTTTCTTTCTTCTTAATTTTACTTGCTTTGTATTACATTAGTAGTATTAGTTGTATTATTATCTTGAATTTTATTATTATTAGATGAAGCATTGTCAGCCATTATTCATTTTTGACTAGGTTTTCTTTCATCTTAATTTCACTTGCTTTTTATTACATTAGTAGTGTTAGTTGTAATATTATCTTGAATTTTATTATTATTAGATGAAGCATTGTCAGCCATTATTCATTTTGGTCTAGGATTTCTTTCATCTTAATTTCACTTGCTTTTTATTACATTAGTAGTATTAGTTGTAATATTATCTTGAATTTTATTATTATTAGATGAAGCATTGTCAGGCATTATTCATTTTTAACTAGGTTTTCTTTCATCTTAATTTCACTTGCTTTTTATTACATTAGTAGTATTAGTTGTAATATTATCTTGAATTTTATTATTATTAGATGAAGCATTGTCAGCCATTATTTATTTTTGACTAGGTTTTCTTTCTTCTTAATTTTACTTGCTTTTTATTACATTAGTAGTATTAGTTGTATTATTAACTTGAATTTTATTATTATTAGATGAAGCATTGTCAGCCATTATTCATTTTTGACTAGGTTTTCTTTCATATTAATTTCACGTGCTTTTTATTACATTAGTAGTATTAGTTGTAATATTATCTTGAATTTTATTATTATTAGATGAAACATTGTCAGCCATTATTCATTTTTGGCTCGGATTTCTTTCATCTTAATTGTACTTGCTTTTTATTACATTAGTAGTATTAGTAGTAATATTATCTTGAATTTTATTATTATTAGATGAAGTATTGTCACCCATTATTCATTTTTGACTGGGATTTCTTTCATCTTAATTTCACTTGCTTTATATTTTATAAGTAGTAGTATTAGTCGTAATATTATCTTGAATTTTATTATTATTAGATGAAGTATTGTCAGCCATTATGCATTTTTGACTAGGTTTTCTTTCATCTTAATTTCACTTGCTTTTTATTACATTAGTAGTATTAGTAGTAATATTATCTTGAATTTTATTATTATTAGATGAAGCATTGTCAGCCATTTTTCATTTTGGTCTAGGATTTCTTTCATCTTAATTTCACTTGCTTTTTATTACATTAGTAGTATTAGTTGTAATATTATCTTGAATTTTATTATTATTAGATGAAGCATTGTCAGCCATTATTTATTTTGGTCTAGGATTTCTTTCATCTTAATTTCGCATGCTTTTTATTACATTAGTAGTATTAGTAGTAATATTATCTTGAATTTTATTATTATTAGATGAAGTTTTGTCAGGCATTATTCATTTTTGACTAGGTTTTCTTTCATCTTAATTTCACTTGCTTTTTATTACATTAGTAGTATTAGTTGTAATATTATCTTGAATTTTATTATTATTAGATGAAGCATTGTCAGGCATTATTCATTTTTAACTAGGTTTTCTTTCATCTTAATTTCACTTGCTTTTTATTACATTAGTAGTATTAGTTGTAATATTATCTTGAATTTTATTATTATTAGATGAAGCATTGTCAGCCATTATTTATTTTTGACTAGGTTTTCTTTCTTCTTAATTTTACTTGCTTTTTATTACATTAGTAGTATTAGTTGTATTATTATCTTGAATTTTATTATTATTAGATGAAGCATTGTCAGCCATTATTCATTTTTGACTAGGTTTTCTTTCATCTTAATTTCACTTGCTTTTTATTACATTAGTAGTATTAGTTGTAATATTATCTTGAATTTTATTATTATTAGATGAAGCATTGTCAGCCATTATTCATTTTGGTCTAGGATTTCTTTCATCTTAATTTCACTTGCTTTTTATTACATTAGTAGTATTAGTTGTAATATTATCTTGAATTTTATTATTATTAGATGAAGCATTGTCAGGCATTATTCATTTTTAACTAGGTTTTCTTTCATCTTAATTTCACTTGCTTTTTATTACATTAGTAGTATTAGTTGTAATATTATCTTGAATTTTATTATTATTAGATGAAGCATTGTCAGCCATTATTTATTTTTGACTAGGTTTTCTTTCTTCTTAATTTTACTTGCTTTTTATTACATTAGTAGTATTAGTTGTAATATTATCTTGAATTTTATTATTATTAGATGAAGCATTGTCAGCCATTATTCATTTTTGACTAGGTTTTCTTTCATCTTAATTTCACTTGCTTTTTATTACATTAGTAGTATTAGTTGTAATATTATCTTGAATTTTATTATTATTAGATGAAGCATTGTCAGCCATTATTCATTTTTGACTAGGTTTTCTTTCATGTTAATTTTACTTGCTTTTTATTACATTAGTAGTATTAGTTGTAATATTATCTTGAATTTTATTATTATTAGATGAAGTGTTGTCAGCCATTATTCATTTTTATTTAGGATTTATTTCATTTTAATTTCACTTGCTTTTTATTGCATTAGTAGTATTAGTTGTAATATTATCTTGAATTTTATTATTAGATGAAGTATTGTCACCCATCATTCATTTTTGACTAGGTTTTCTTTCATCTTAATTTTACTTGCTTTATATTTTATAAGTAGTAGTATTAGTAGTAATATTATCTTGAATTTTATTATTATTAGATGAAGTATTGTCAGCCATTATTCATTTTTGACTAGGTTTTCTTTCATCTTAATTTTACTTGCTTTTTATTACATTAGTAGTATTAGTTATAATATTATCTTGAATTTTATTATTATTAGATGAAGCATTGTCAGCCATTATTCATTTTTGACTAGGTTTTCTTTCATCTTAATTTTACTTGCTTTTTATTACATTAGTAGTATTAGTTGTAATATTATCTTGAATTTTATTATTATTAGATGAAGCATTGTCAGCCATTATTCATTTTTGACTAGGTTTTCTTTCATCTTAATTTCACTTGCTTTTTATTACATTAGTAGTATTAGTCGTAATATTATCTTGAATTTTATTATTATTAGATGAAGCATTGTCAGCCATTATTCATTTTTGACTAGGTTTTCTTTCATCTTAATTTCACTTACTTTTTATTACATTAGTAGTATTAGTTGTAATATTATCTTGAATTTTATTATTATCAGATGAAACATTGTCAGCCATTATTCATTTTTGACTAGGTTTTCTTTCATCTTAATTTCACTTGCTTTTTATTACATTAGTAGTATTAGTTGTAATATTATCTTGAATTTTATTATTATTAGATGAAGAATTGTCAGCCATTATTCATTTTTGGCTCGGATTTCTTTCATCTTAATTGTACTTGCTTTTTATTACATTAGTAGTATTAGTAGTAATATTATCTTGAATTTTATTATTATTAGATGAAGTGTTGTCAGCCATTATTCATTTTTATCTCGGATTTATTTCATCTTAATTTCACTTGCTTTTTATTACATTAGTAGTATTAGTTGTAATATTATCTTGAATTTTATTATTATTAGATGAAACATTGTCAGCCATTATTCATTTTTGACTAGGTTTTATTTCATATTAATTTCACGTGCTTTTTATTACATTAGTAGTATTAGTTGTAATATTATCTTGAATTTTATTATTATTAGATGAAACATTGTCAGCCATTATTCATTTTTGGCTCGGATTTCTTTCATCTTAATTGTACTTGCTTTTTATTACATTAGTAGTATTAGTAGTAATATTATCTTGAATTTTATTATTATTAGATGAAGTGTTGTCAGCCATTATTCATTTTTATCTAGGATTTATTTCATTTTAATTTCACTTGCTTTTTATTGCATTAGTAGTATTAGTTGTAATATTATCTTGAATTTTATTATTAGATGAAGTATTGTCACCCATTATTCATTTTTGACTAGGTTTTCTTTCATCTTAATTTTACTTGCTTTATATTTTATAAGTAGTAGTATTAGTAGTAATATTATCTTGAATTTTATTATTATTAGATGAAGTATTGTCAGCCATTATTCATTTTTGACTAGGTTTTCTTTCATCTTAATTTTACTTGCTTTTTATTACATTAGTAGTATTAGTTGTAATATTATCTTGAATTTTATTATTATTAGATGAAGCATTGTCAGCCATTATTCATTTTTGACTAGGTTTTCTTTCATCTTAATTTTACTTGCTTTTTATTACATTAGTAGTATTAGTTGTAATATTATCTTGAATTTTATTATTATTAGATGAAGCATTGTCAGCCATTATTCATTTTTGACTAGGTTTTCTTTCATCTTAATTTTACTTGCTTTTTATTACATTAGTAGTATTAGTTGTAATATTATCTTGAATTTTATTATTATTAGATGAAGCATTGTCAGCCATTATTCATTTTTGACTAGGTTTTCTTTCATCTTAATTTCACTTGCTTTTTATTACATTAGTAGTATTAGTTGTAATATTATCTTGAATTTTATTATTATTAGATGAAGCATTGTCAGCCATTATTCATTTTTGACTAGGTTTTCTTTCATCTTAATTTCACTTACTTTTTATTACATTAGTAGTATTAGTTGTAATATTATCTTGAATTTTATTATTATCAGATGCAACATTGTCAGCCATTATTCATTTTTGACTAGGTTTTCTTTCATCTTAATTTCACTTGCTTTTTATTACATTAGTAGTATTAGTTGTAATATTATCTTGAATTTTATTATTATTAGATGAAGAATTGTCAGCCATTATTCATTTTTGGCTCGGATTTCTTTCATCTTAATTGTACTTGCTTTTTATTACATTAGTAGTATTAGTAGTAATATTATCTTGAATTTTATTATTATTAGATGAAGTGTTGTCAGCCATTATTCATTTTTATCTCGGATTTATTTCATCTTAATTTCACTTGCTTTTTATTACATTAGTAGTATTAGTTGTAATATTATCTTGAATTTTATTATTATTAGATGAAACATTGTCAGCCATTATTCATTTTTGGCTCGGATTTCTTTCATCTTAATTGTACTTGCTTTTTATTACATTAGTAGTATTAGTAGTAATATTATCTTGAATTTTATTATTATTAGATGAAGTATTGTCACCCATTATTCATTTTTGACTGGGATTTCTTTCATCTTAATTTCACTTGCTTTATATTTTATAAGTAGTAGTATTAGTCGTAATATTATCTTGAATTTTATTATTATTAGATGAAGTATTGTCAGCCATTATGCATTTTTGACTAGGTTTTCTTTCATCTTAATTTCACTTGCTTTTTATTACATTAGTAGTATTAGTAGTAATATTATCTTGAATTTTATTATTATTAGATGAAGCATTGTCAGCCATTATTCATTTTGGTCTAGGATTTCTTTCATCTTAATTTCGCATGCTTTTTATTACATTAGTAGTATTAGTTGTAATATTATCTTGAATTTTATTATTATTAGATGAAGCATTGTCAGCCATTATTCATTTTTGACTAGGTTTTCTTTCATCTTAATTTTACTTGCTTTTTATTACATTAGTAGTATTAGTTGTAATATTATCTTGAATTTTATTATTATTAGATGAAGCATTGTCAGCCATTATTCATTTTTGACTAGGTTTTCTTTCATCTTAATTTTACTTGCTTTATATTTTATAAGTAGTAGTATTACTAGTAATATTATCTTGAATTTTATTATTATTAGATGAAGTATTGTCAGCCATTATTCATTTTTGACTAGGTTTTCTTTCATCTTAATTTTACTTGCTTTTTATTACATTAGTAGTATTAGTTGTAATATTATCTTGAATTTTATTATTATTAGATGAAGCATTGTCAGCCATTATTCATTTTTGACTAGGTTTTCTTTCATCTTAATTTCACTTACTTTTTATTACATTAGTAGTATTAGTTGTAATATGATCTTGAATTTTATTATTATTAGATGAAGAATTGTCAGCCATTATTCATTTTTGGCTCGGATTTCTTTCACCTTAATTGTACTTGCTTTTTATTACATTAGTAGTATTAGTAGTAATATTATCTTGAATTTTATTATTATTAGATGAAGTGTTGTCAGGCATTATTCATTTTTGTCTCGGATTTATTTCATCTTAATTTCACTTGCTTTTTATTACATTAGTAGTATTAGTTGTAATATTATCTTGAATTTTATTATTATTAGATGAAACATTGTCAGCCATTATTCATTTTTGACTAGGTTTTCTTTCATATTAATTTCACGTGCTTTTTATTACATTAGTAGTATTAGTTGTAATATTATCTTGAATTTTATTATTATTAGATGAAACATTGTCAGCCATTATTCATTTTTGGCTCGGATTTCTTTCATCTTAATTGTACTTGCTTTTTATTACATTAGTAGTATTAGTAGTAATATTATCTTGAATTTTATTATTATTAGATGAAGTATTGTCACCCATTATTCATTTTTGACTGGGATTTCTTTCATCTTAATTTCACTTGCTTTATATTTTATAAGTAGTAGTATTAGTCGTAATATTATCTTGAATTTTATTATTATTAGATGAAGTATTGTCAGCCATTATGCATTTTTGACTAGGTTTTCTTTCATCTTAATTTCACTTGCTTTTTATTACATTAGTAGTATTAGTAGTAATATTATCTTGAATTTTATTATTATTAGATGAAGCATTGTCAGCCATTTTTCATTTTGGTCTAGGATTTCTTTCATCTTAATTTCACTTGCTTTTTATTACATTAGTAGTATTAGTTGTAATATTATCTTGAATTTTATTATTATTAGATGAAGCATTGTCAGCCATTATTCATTTTGGTCTAGGATTTCTTTCATCTTAATTTCGCATGCCTTTTATTACATTAGTAGTATTGGTAATAATATTATCTTGAATTTTATTATTATTAGATGAAGCATTATCAGCCATTATTCATTTTTGACTAGGTTTTCTTTCATCTTAATTTCACTTGCTTTTTATTACATTAGTAGTATTAGTTGTAATATTATCTTGAATTTTATTATTATTAGATGAAGCATTGTCAGCCATTATTTATTTTGGTCTAGGATTTCTTTCATCTTAATTTCGCATGCTTTTTATTACATTAGTAGTATTAGTAGTAATATTATCTTGAATTTTATTATTATTAGATGAAGTGTTGTCAGGCATTATTCATTTTTGACTAGGTTTTCTTTCATCTTAATTTCACTTGATTTTATTACATTAGTAGTATTAGTTGTAATATTATCTTGAATTTTATTATTATTAGATGAAGCATTGTCAGGCATTATTCATTTTTAACTAGGTTTTCTTTCATCTTAATTTCACTTGCTTTTTATTACATTAGTAGTATTAGTTGTAATATTATCTTGAATTTTATTATTATTAGATGAAGCATTGTCAGCCATTATTTATTTTTGACTAGGTTTTCTTTCTTCTTAATTTTACTTGCTTTTTATTACATTAGTAGTATTAGTTGTATTATTATCTTGAATTTTATTATTATTAGATGAAGCATTGTCAGCCATTATTCATTTTTGACTAGGTTTTCTTTCATCTTAATTTCACTTGCTTTTTATTACATTAGTAGTATTAGTTGTAATATTATCTTGAATTTTATTATTATTAGATGAAGCATTGTCAGCCATTATTCATTTTGGTCTAGGATTTCTTTCATCTTAATTTCACTTGCTTTTTATTACATTAGTAGTATTAGTTGTAATATTATCTTGAATTTTATTATTATTAGATGAAGCATTGTCAGGCATTATTCATTTTTAACTAGGTTTTCTTTCATCTTAATTTCACTTGCTTTTTATTACATTAGTAGTATTAGTTGTAATATTATCTTGAATTTTATTATTATTAGATGAAGCATTGTCAGCCATTATTTATTTTTGACTAGGTTTTCTTTCTTCTTAATTTTACTTGCTTTTTATTACATTAGTAGTATTAGTTGTATTATTAACTTGAATTTTATTATTATTAGATGAAGCATTGTCAGCCATTATTCATTTTTGACTAGGTTTTCTTTCATATTAATTTCACGTGCTTTTTATTACATTAGTAGTATTAGTTGTAATATTATCTTGAATTTTATTATTATTAGATGAAACATTGTCAGCCATTATTCATTTTTGGCTCGGATTTCTTTCATCTTAATTGTACTTGCTTTTTATTACATTAGTAGTATTAGTAGTAATATTATCTTGAATTTTATTATTATTAGATGAAGTATTGTCACCCATTATTCATTTTTGACTGGGATTTCTTTCATCTTAATTTCACTTGCTTTATATTTTATAAGTAGTAGTATTAGTCGTAATATTATCTTGAATTTTATTATTATTAGATGAAGTATTGTCAGCCATTATGCATTTTTGACTAGGTTTTCTTTTATCTTAATTTCACTTGCTTTTTATTACATTAGTAGTATTAGTAGTAATATTATCTTGAATTTTATTATTATTAGATGAAACATTGTCAGCCATTTTTCATTTTGGTCTAGGATTTCTTTCATCTTAATTTCACTTGCTTTTTATTACATTAGTAGTATTAGTTGTAATATTATCTTGAATTTTATTATTATTAGATGAAGCATTGTCAGCCATTATTCATTTTGGTCTAGGATTTCTTTCATCTTAATTTCGCATGCCTTTTATTACATTAGTAGTATTGGTAATAATATTATCTTGAATTTTATTATTATTAGATGAAGCATTGTCAGCCATTATTCCTTTTTGACTAGGTTTTCTTTCATCTTAATTTCACTTGCTTTTTATTACATTAGTAGTATTAGTTGTAATATTATCTTGAATTTTATTATTATTAGATGAAGCATTGTCCGCCATTATTTATTTTGGTCTAGGATTTCTTTCATCTTAATTTCGCATGCTTTTTATTACATTAGTAGTATTAGTAGTAATATTATCTTGAATTTTATTATTATTAGATGAAGTGTTGTCAGGCATTATTCATTTTGGTCTAGGATTTCTTTCATCCTAATTTCACTTGCTTTTTATTACATTAGTAGTATTAGTTGTAATATTATCTTGAATTTTATTATTATTAGATGAAGCATTGTCAGCCATTATCCATTTTTGACTATGATTTCTTTCATCTTAATTTCACATGCTTTTTATTACATTAGTAGTATTAGTTGTAATATTATATTGAATTTTATTATTATTAGATGAAGCATTGTCAGCCATTATTCATTTTTGACTAGGTTTTCTTTCATCTTAATTTTCCTTGCTTTTTATTACATTAGTAGTATTAGTTGTAATATTATCTTGAATTTTATTATTATTAGATGAAGCATTGTCAGCCATTATTCATTTTGGTCTAGGATTTCTTTCATCTTAATTTCGCATGCTTTTTATTACATTAGTAGTATTAGTTGTAATATTATCTTGAATTTTATTATTATTAGATGAAGCATTGTCAGCCATTATTCATTTTTGACTAGGTTTTCTTTCATCTTAATTTTCCTTGCTTTTTATTACATTAGTAGTATTAGTTGTAATATTATCTTGAATTTTATTATTATTAGATGAAGCATTGTCAGCCATTATTCATTTTGGTCTAGGATTTCTTTCATCTTAATTTCGCATGCTTTTTATTGAATTAGTAGTATTAGTAGTAATATTATCTTGAATTTTATTATTATTAGATGAAGTATTGTCAGCCATTATTCATTTTTGACTAGGTTTTCTTTCATCTTAATTTCACTTGCTTTTTATTACATTAGTAGTATTAGTAGTAATATTATCTTGAATTTTATTATTATTAGATGAAGCATTGTCAGCCATTATTCATTTTTGACTAGGTTTTCTTTCATCTTAATTTTACTTGCTTTTTATTACATTAGTAGTATTAGTTGTAATATTATCTTGAATTTTATTATTATTAGATGAAGCATTGTCAGCCATTATTCATTTTTGACTAGGTTTTCTTTCATCTTAATTTCACTTGCTTTTTATTACATTAGTAGTATTAGTTGTAATATTATCTTGAATTTTATTATTATTAGATGAAGCATTGTCAGCCATTATTCATTTTTGACTAGGTTTTCTTTCATCTTAATTTCACTTACTTTTTATTACATTAGTAGTATTAGTTGTAATATTATCTTGAATTTTATTATTATCAGATGAAACATTGTCAGCCATTATTCATTTTTGACTAGGTTTTCTTTCATCTTAATTTCACTTGCTTTTTATTACATTAGTAGTATTAGTTGTAATATTATCTTGAATTTTATTATTATTAGATGAAGAATTGTCAGCCATTATTCATTTTTGGCTCGGATTTCTTTCATCTTAATTGTACTTGCTTTTTATTACATTAGTAGTATTAGTAGTAATATTATCTTGAATTTTATTATTATTAGATGAAGTGTTGTCAGCCATTATTCATTTTGGTCTAGGATTTCTTTCATCTTAATTTCACTTGCTTTTTATTACATTAGTAGTATTAGTAGTAATATTATCTTGAATTTTATTATTATTTGATGAAGCATTGTCAGCCATTATTCATTTTTGACTAGGTTTTCTTTCATCTTAATTTCACTTGCTTTTTATTACATTAGTAGTATTAGTAGTAATATTATCTTGAATTTTATTATTATTAGATGAAGCATTTTCAGCCATTATTCATTTTGGTCTAGGATTTCTTTCATCTTAATTTCGCATGCTTTTTATTACATTAGTAGTATTAGTTGTAATATTATCTTGAATTTTATTATTATTAGATGAAGCATTGTCAGCCATTATTTATTTTGGTCTAGGATTTCATTCATCTTAATTTCGCATGCTTTTTATTTCATTAGTAGTATTAGTTGTAATATTATCTTGAATTTTATTATTATTAGATGAAGCATTGTCAGCCATTATTCATTTTGGTCTAGGATTTCTTTCATCTTAATTTCGCATGCTTTTTATTACATTAGTAGTATTAGTTGTAATATTATCTTTAATTTTATTATTATTAGATGAAGCATTGTCAGCCATTATTCATTTTTGACTAGGTTTTCTTTCATCTTAATTTCGCATGCTTTTTATTAAATTAGTAGTATTAGTAGTAATATTATCTTGAATTTTATTATTATTAGATGAAGTGTTGTCAGGCATTATTCATTTTTGACTAGGTTTTCTTTCATCTTAATTTCACTTGCTTTTTATTACATTAGTAGTATTAGTTGTAATATTATCTTGAATTTTATTATTATTAGATGAAGCATTGTCAGCCATTATTCATTTTTGACTAGGTTTTCTTTCGTCTTAATTTCGCATGCTTTTTATTACATTAGTAGTATTAGTTGTAATATTATCTTGAATTTTATTATTATTAGATGAAGCATTGTCAGCCATTATTCATTTTTGACTAGGTTTTCTTTCATCTTAATTTTACTTGCTTTTTATTACATTAGTAGTATTAGTTGTAATATTATCTTGAATTTTATTATTATTAGATGAAGCATTGTCAGCCATTATTCATTTTTGACTAGGTTTTCTTTCATCTTAATTTCGCATGCTTTTTATTAAATTAGTAGTATTAGTAGTAATATTATCTTGAATTTTATTATTATTAGATGAAGCATTGTCAGCCATTATTCATTTTGGTCTAGGATTTCTTTCATCTTTATTTCGCATGCTTTTTATGACATTAGTAGTATTAGTTGTAATATTATCTTGAATTTTATTATTATTAGATGAAGCATTATCAGCCATTATTCATTTTTGACTACGTTTTCTTTCATCTTAATTTCGCATGCTTTTTATTAAATTAGTAGTATTAGTAGTAATATTATCTTGAATTTTATTATTATTAGATGAAGCATTGTCAGCCATTATTCATTTTTGACTAGGTTTTCTTTCATCTTAATTTCACTTGCTTTTTATTACATTAGTAGTATTAGTTGTAATATTATCTTGAATTTTATTATTATTAGATGAAGCATTGTCAGCCATTATTCATTTTTGACTAGGTTTTCTTTCATCTTAATTTCGCATGCTTTTTATTAAATTAGTAGTATTAGTAGTAATATTATCTTGAATTTTATTATTATTAGATGAAGCATTGTCAGCCATTATTCATTTTTGACTAGGTTTTCTTTCATCTTAATTTCGCATGCTTTTTATTAAATTAGTAGTATTAGTAGTAATATTATCTTGAATTTTATTATTATTAGATGAAGCATTGTCAGCCATTATTCATTTTTGACTAGGTTTTCTTTCATCTTAATTTCACTTGCTTTTTATTACATTAGTAGTATTAGTTGTAATATTATCTTGAATTTTATTATTATTAGATGAAGCATTGTCAGCCATTATTCATTTTGGTCTAGTATTTCTTTCATCTTAATTTCGCATGCTTTTTATTTCATTAGTAGTATTAGTTGTAATATTATCTTGAATTTTATTATTATTAGATGAAGCATTGTCAGCCATTATTCATTTTGGTCTAGGATTTCTTTCATCTTAATTTCGCATGCTTTTTATTTCATTAGTAGTATTAGTTGTAATATTATCTTGAATTTTATTATTATTAGATGAAGCATTGTCAGCCATTATTCATTTTGGTCTAGGATTTCTTTCATCTTAATTTCGCATGCTTTTTATTACATTAGTAGTATTAGTTGTAATATTATCTTTAATTTTATTATTATTAGATGAAGCATTGTCAGCCATTATTCATTTTTGACTAGGTTTTCTTTCATCTTAATTTTGCATGCTTTTTATTAAATTAGTAGTATTAGTAGTAATATTATCTTGAATTTTATTATTATTAGATGAAGTGTTGTCAGGCATTATTCATTTTTGACTAGGTTTTCTTTCATCTTAATTTCACTTGCTTTTTATTACATTAGTAGTATTAGTTGTAATATTATCTTGAATTTTATTATTATTAGATGAAGCATTTTCAGCCATTATTCATTTTTGACTAGGTTTTCTTTCATCTTAATTTCACTTGCTTTTTATTACATTAGTAGTATTAGTTGTAATATTATCTTGAATTTTATTATTATTAGATGAAGCATTGTCAGCCATTATTCATTTTTGACTAGGTTTTCTTTCATCTTAATTTCGCATGCTTTTTATTAAATTAGTAGTATTAGTAGTAATATTATCTTGAATTTTATTATTATTAGATGAAGCATTGTCAGCCATTATTCATTTTTGACTAGGTTTTCTTTCGTCTTAATTTCGCATGCTTTTTATTACATTAGTAGTATTAGTTGTAATATTATCTTGAATTTTATTATTATTAGATGAAGCATTGTCAGCCATTATTCATTTTTGACTAGGTTTTCGTTCATCTTAATTTTACTTGCTTTTTATTACATTAGTAGTATTAGTTGTAATATTATCTTGAATTTTATTATTATTAGATGAAGCATTGTCAGCCATTATCCATTTTTGACTATGATTTCTTTCATCTTAATTTCACATGCTTTTTATTACATTAGTAGTATTAGTTGTAATATTATATTGAATTTTATTATTATTAGATGAAGCATTGTCAGCCATTATTCATTTTTGACTAGGTTTTCTTTCATCTTAATTTTCCTTGCTTTTTATTACATTAGTAGTATTAGTTGTAATATTATCTTGAATTTTATTATTATTAGATGAAGCATTGTCAGCCATTATTCATTTTGGTCTAGGATTTCTTTCATCTTAATTTCGCATGCTTTTTATTACATTAGTAGTATTAGTTGTAATATTATCTTGAATTTTATTATTATTAGATGAAGCATTGTCAGCCATTATTCATTTTTGACTAGGTTTTCTTTCATCTTAATTTTCCTTGCTTTTTATTACATTAGTAGTATTAGTTGTAATATTATCTTGAATTTTATTATTATTAGATGAAGCATTGTCAGCCATTATTCATTTTGGTCTAGGATTTCTTTCATCTTAATTTCGCATGCTTTTTATTGAATTAGTAGTATTAGTAGTAATATTATCTTGAATTTTATTATTATTAGATGAAGTATTGTCAGCCATTATTCATTTTTGACTAGGTTTTCTTTCATCTTAATTTCACTTGCTTTTTATTACATTAGTAGTATTAGTAGTAATATTATCTTGAATTTTATTATTATTAGATGAAGCATTGTCAGCCATTATTCATTTTTGACTAGGTTTTCTTTCATCTTAATTTTACTTGCTTTTTATTACATTAGTAGTATTAGTTGTAATATTATCTTGAATTTTATTATTATTAGATGAAGCATTGTCAGCCATTATTCATTTTTGACTAGGTTTTCTTTCATCTTAATTTCACTTGCTTTTTATTACATTAGTAGTATTAGTTGTAATATTATCTTGAATTTTATTATTATTAGATGAAGCATTGTCAGCCATTATTCATTTTTGACTAGGTTTTCTTTCATCTTAATTTCACTTACTTTTTATTACATTAGTAGTATTAGTTGTAATATTATCTTGAATTTTATTATTATCAGATGAAACATTGTCAGCCATTATTCATTTTTGACTAGGTTTTCTTTCATCTTAATTTCACTTGCTTTTTATTACATTAGTAGTATTAGTTGTAATATTATCTTGAATTTTATTATTATTAGATGAAGAATTGTCAGCCATTATTCATTTTTGGCTCGGATTTCTTTCATCTTAATTGTACTTGCTTTTTATTACATTAGTAGTATTAGTAGTAATATTATCTTGAATTTTATTATTATTAGATGAAGTGTTGTCAGCCATTATTCATTTTGGTCTAGGATTTCTTTCATCTTAATTTCACTTGCTTTTTATTACATTAGTAGTATTAGTAGTAATATTATCTTGAATTTTATTATTATTTGATGAAGCATTGTCAGCCATTATTCATTTTTGACTAGGTTTTCTTTCATCTTAATTTCACTTGCTTTTTATTACATTAGTAGTATTAGTAGTAATATTATCTTGAATTTTATTATTATTAGATGAAGCATTTTCAGCCATTATTCATTTTGGTCTAGGATTTCTTTCATCTTAATTTCGCATGCTTTTTATTACATTAGTAGTATTAGTTGTAATATTATCTTGAATTTTATTATTATTAGATGAAGCATTGTCAGCCATTATTTATTTTGGTCTAGGATTTCTTTCATCTTAATTTCGCATGCTTTTTATTTCATTAGTAGTATTAGTTGTAATATTATCTTGAATTTTATTATTATTAGATGAAGCATTGTCAGCCATTATTCATTTTGGTCTAGGATTTCTTTCATCTTAATTTCGCATGCTTTTTATTACATTAGTAGTATTAGTTGTAATATTATCTTTAATTTTATTATTATTAGATGAAGCATTGTCAGCCATTATTCATTTTTGACTAGGTTTTCTTTCATCTTAATTTCGCATGCTTTTTATTAAATTAGTAGTATTAGTAGTAATATTATCTTGAATTTTATTATTATTAGATGAAGTGTTGTCAGGCATTATTCATTTTTGACTAGGTTTTCTTTCATCTTAATTTCACTTGCTTTTTATTACATTAGTAGTATTAGTTGTAATATTATCTTGAATTTTATTATTATTAGATGAAGCATTGTCAGCCATTATTCATTTTTGACTAGGTTTTCTTTCGTCTTAATTTCGCATGCTTTTTATTACATTAGTAGTATTAGTTGTAATATTATCTTGAATTTTATTATTATTAGATGAAGCATTGTCAGCCATTATTCATTTTTGACTAGGTTTTCTTTCATCTTAATTTTACTTGCTTTTTATTACATTAGTAGTATTAGTTGTAATATTATCTTGAATTTTATTATTATTAGATGAAGCATTGTCAGCCATTATTCATTTTTGACTAGGTTTTCTTTCATCTTAATTTCGCATGCTTTTTATTAAATTAGTAGTATTAGTAGTAATATTATCTTGAATTTTATTATTATTAGATGAAGCATTGTCAGCCATTATTCATTTTGGTCTAGGATTTCTTTCATCTTTATTTCGCATGCTTTTTATGACATTAGTAGTATTAGTTGTAATATTATCTTGAATTTTATTATTATTAGATGAAGCATTATCAGCCATTATTCATTTTTGACTACGTTTTCTTTCATCTTAATTTCGCATGCTTTTTATTAAATTAGTAGTATTAGTAGTAATATTATCTTGAATTTTATTATTATTAGATGAAGCATTGTCAGCCATTATTCATTTTTGACTAGGTTTTCTTTCATCTTAATTTCACTTGCTTTTTATTACATTAGTAGTATTAGTTGTAATATTATCTTGAATTTTATTATTATTAGATGAAGCATTGTCAGCCATTATTCATTTTTGACTAGGTTTTCTTTCATCTTAATTTCGCATGCTTTTTATTAAATTAGTAGTATTAGTAGTAATATTATCTTGAATTTTATTATTATTAGATGAAGCATTGTCAGCCATTATTCATTTTTGACTAGGTTTTCTTTCATCTTAATTTCGCATGCTTTTTATTAAATTAGTAGTATTAGTAGTAATATTATCTTGAATTTTATTATTATTAGATGAAGCATTGTCAGCCATTATTCATTTTTGACTAGGTTTTCTTTCATCTTAATTTCACTTGCTTTTTATTACATTAGTAGTATTAGTTGTAATATTATCTTGAATTTTATTATTATTAGATGAAGCATTGTCAGCCATTATTCATTTTGGTCTAGGATTTCTTTCATCTTAATTTCGCATGCTTTTTATTTCATTAGTAGTATTAGTTGTAATATTATCTTGAATTTTATTATTATTAGATGAAGCATTGTCAGCCATTATTCATTTTGGTCTAGGATTTCTTTCATCTTAATTTCGCATGCTTTTTATTTCATTAGTAGTATTAGTTGTAATATTATCTTGAATTTTATTATTATTAGATGAAGCATTGTCAGCCATTATTCATTTTGGTCTAGGATTTCTTTCATCTTAATTTCGCATGCTTTTTATTACATTAGTAGTATTAGTTGTAATATTATCTTTAATTTTATTATTATTAGATGAAGCATTGTCAGCCATTATTCATTTTTGACTAGGTTTTCTTTCATCTTAATTTTGCATGCTTTTTATTAAATTAGTAGTATTAGTAGTAATATTATCTTGAATTTTATTATTATTAGATGAAGTGTTGTCAGGCATTATTCATTTTTGACTAGGTTTTCTTTCATCTTAATTTCACTTGCTTTTTATTACATTAGTAGTATTAGTTGTAATATTATCTTGAATTTTATTATTATTAGATGAAGCATTTTCAGCCATTATTCATTTTTGACTAGGTTTTCTTTCATCTTAATTTCACTTGCTTTTTATTACATTAGTAGTATTAGTTGTAATATTATCTTGAATTTTATTATTATTAGATGAAGCATTGTCAGCCATTATTCATTTTTGACTAGGTTTTCTTTCATCTTAATTTCGCATGCTTTTTATTAAATTAGTAGTATTAGTAGTAATATTATCTTGAATTTTATTATTATTAGATGAAGCATTGTCAGCCATTATTCATTTTTGACTAGGTTTTCTTTCGTCTTAATTTCGCATGCTTTTTATTACATTAGTAGTATTAGTTGTAATATTATCTTGAATTTTATTATTATTAGATGAAGCATTGTCAGCCATTATTCATTTTTGACTAGGTTTTCGTTCATCTTAATTTTACTTGCTTTTTATTACATTAGTAGTATTAGTTGTAATATTATCTTGAATTTTATTATTATTAGATGAAGCATTGTCAGCCATTATTCATTTTTGACAAGGTTTTCTTTCATCTTAATTTCGCATGCTTTTTATTAAATTAGTAGTATTAGTAGTAATATTATCTTGAATTTTATTATTATTAGATGAAGCATTGTCAGCCATTATTCATTTTTGACTAGGTTTTTTTCATCTTAATTTCACTTGCTTTTTATTACATTAGTAGTATTAGTTGTAATATTATCTTGAATTTTATTATTATTAGATGAAGCATTGTCAGCCATTATTCATTTTTGACTAGGTTTTCTTTCATCTTAATTTCGCATGCTTTTTATTAAATTAGTAGTATTAGTAGTAATATTATCTTGAATTTTATTATTATTAGATGAAGCATTGTCAGCCATTATTCATTTTTGACTAGGTTTTCTTTCGTCTTAATTTCGCATGCTTTTTATTACATTAGTAGTATTAGTTGTAATATTATCTTGAATTTTATTATTATTAGATGAAGCATTGTCAGCCATTATTCATTTTTGACTAGGTTTTCTTTCATCTTAATTTTACTTGCTTTTTATTACATTAGTAGTATTAGTTGTAATATTATCTTGAATTTTATTATTATTAGATGAAGCATTGTCAGCCATTATTCATTTTTGACAAGGTTTTCTTTCATCTTAATTTCGCATGCTTTTTATTAAATTAGTAGTATTAGTAGTAATATTATCTTGAATTTTATTATTATTAGATGAAGCATTGTCAGCCATTATTCATTTTTGACTAGGTTTTCTTTCATCTTAATTTCACTTGCTTTTTATTACATTAGTAGTATTAGTTGTAATATTATCTTGAATTTTATTATTATTAGATGAAGCATTGTCAGCCATTATTCATTTTTGACTAGGTTTTCTTTCATCTTAATTTCGCATGCTTTTTATTAAATTAGTAGTATTAGTAGTAATATTATCTTGAATTTTATTATTATTAGATGAAGCATTGTCAGCCATTATTCATTTTTGACTAGGTTTTCTTTCATCTTAATTTTGCATGCTTTTTATTAAATTAGTAGTATTAGTAGTAATATTATCTTGAATTTTATTATTAGTAGATGAAGCATTGTCAGCCATCATTCATTTTTGACTAGGTTTTCTTTCGTCTTAATTTCGCATGCTTTTTATTACATTAGTAGTATTAGTTGTAATATTATCTTGAATTTTATTATTATTAGATGAAGCATTGTCAGCCATTATTCATTTTTGACTAGGTTTTCTTTCGTCTTAATTTCGCATGCTTTTTATTACATTAGTAGTATTAGTTGTAATATTATCTTGAATTTTATTATTATTAGATGAAGCATTTTCAGCCATTATTCATTTTTGACTAGGTTTTCTTTCATCTTAATTTCACTTGCTTTTTATTACATTAGTAGTATTAGTTGTAATATTATCTTGAATTTTATTATTATTAGATGAAGCATTTTCAGCCATTATTCATTTTTGACTAGGTTTTCTTTCATCTTAATTTCACTTACTTTTTATTACATTAGTAGTATTAGTTGTAATATTATCTTGAATTTTATTATTATTAGATGAAGCATTGTCAGCCATTATTCATTTTTGACTAGGTTTTCTTTCATCTTAATTTCGCATGCTTTTTATTAAATTAGTAGTATTAGTAGTAATATTATCTTGAATTTTATTATTATTAGATGTAAGCATTGTCAGCCATTATTCATTTTTGACTAGGTTTTCTTTCGTCTTAATTTCGCATGCTTTTTATTACATTAGTAGTATTAGTTGTAATATTATCTTGAATTTTATTATTATTAGATGAAGCATTTTCAGCCATTATTCATTTTTGACTAGGTTTTCTTTCATCTTAATTTCACTTTCTTTTTATTACATTAGTAGTATTAGTTGTAATATTATCTTGAATTTTATTATTATTAGATGAAGCATTGTCAGCCATTATTCATTTTTGACTAGGTTTTCTTTCATCTTAATTTCGCATGCTTTTTATTAAATTAGTAGTATTAGTAGTAATATTATCTTGAATTTTATTATTATTAGATGAAGCATTGTCAGCCATTATTCATTTTGGTCTAGGATTTCTTTCATCTTTATTTCGCATGCTTTTTATTACATTAGTAGTATTAGTTGTAATATTATCTTGAATTTTATTATTATTAGATGAAGCATTGTCAGCCATTATTCATTTTTGACTAGGTTTTCTTTCATCTTAATTTTACTTGCTTTTTATTACATTAGTAGTATTAGTTGTAATATTATCTTGAATTTTATTATTATTAGATGAAGCATTGTCAGCCATTATTCATTTTGGTCTAGGATTTCTTTCATCTTAATTTCGCATGCTTTTTATTTCATTAGTAGTATTAGTTGTAATATTATCTTGAATTTTATTATTATTAGATGAAGCATTGTCAGCCATTATTCATTTTGGTCTAGGATTTCTTTCATCTTAATTTCGCATGCTTTTTATTACATTAGTAGTATTAGTTGTAATATTATCTTGAATTTTATTATTATTAGATGAAGCATTGTCAGCCATTATTCATTTTTGACTAGGTTTTCTTTCATCTTAATTTCGCATGCTTTTTATTAAATTAGTAGTATTAGTAGTAATATTATCTTGAATTTTATTATTATTAGATGAAGCATTGTCAGCCATTATTCATTTTGGTCTAGGATTTCTTTCATCTTAATTTCGCATGCTTTTTATTACATCAGTAGTATTAGTTGTAATATTATCTTGAATTTTATTATTATTAGATGAAGCATTGTCAGCCATTATTCATTTTTGACTTGGTTTTCTTTCATCTTAATTTCGCATGCTTTTTGTTAAGTTAGTAGTATTAGTAGTAATATTATCTTGAATTTTATTATTATTAGATGAAGTGTTGTCAGCCATTATTCATTTTGGTCTAGGATTTCTTTCATCTTAATTTCACTTGCTTTTTATTACATTAGTAGTATTAGTAGTAATATTATCTTGAATTTTATTATTATTAGATGAAGCATTGTCAGCCATTATTCATTTTGGTCTAGGATTTCTTTCATCTTAATTTCGCATGCTTTTTATTACATCAGTAGTATTAGTTGTAATATTATCTTGAATTTTATTATTATTAGATGAAGCATTGTCAGCCATTATTCATTTTTGACTAGGATTTCTTTCATCTTAATTTCACTTGCTTTTTATTCCATTAGTAGTATTAGTAGTAATATTATCTTGAATTTTATTATTAGTAGATGAAGCATTGTCAGCCATTATTCATTTTGGTCTAGGATTTATTTCATCTTAATTTCGCATGCTTTTTATTACATTAGTAGTATTAGTTGTAATATTATCTTGAATTTTATTATTATTAGATGAAGCATTGTCAGCCATTATTCATTTTGGTCTAGGATTTCTTTCATCTTAATTTCACTTGCTTTTTATTACATTAGTAGTATTAGTTGTAATATTATCTTGAATTTTATTATTAGTAGATGAAGCATTGTCAGCCATTATTCATTTTGGTCTAGGATTTATTTCATCTTAATTTCGCATGCTTTTTATTACATTAGTAGTATTAGTAGTAATATTATCTTGAATTTTATTATTATTAGATGAAGCATTGTCAGCCATTATTCATTTTGGTCTAGGATTTCTTTCATCTTAATTTCACTTGCTTTTTATTACATTAGTAGTATTAGTTGTAATATTATCTTGAATTTTATTATTAGTAGATGAAGCATTGTCAGCCATTATTCATTTTGGTCTAGGATTTATTTCATCTTAATTTCGCATGCTTTTTATTACATTAGTAGTATTAGTTGTAATATTATCTTGAATTTTATTCTTATTAGATGAAGCATTGTCAGCCATTATTCATTTTTGACTAGGTTTTCTTTCATCTTAATTTCGCATGCTTTTTATTAAATTAGTAGTATTAGTAGTAATATTATCTTGAATTTTATTATTATTAGATGAATTGTTGTCAGGCATTATTCATTTTTGACTAGGATTTCTTTCATCTTAATTTCTCTTGCTTTTTATTACATTAGTAGTATTAGTTGTAATATTATCTTGAATTTTGTTATTATTAGATGAAGCATTGTCAGCCATTATTCATTTTTAACTAGGATTTCTTTCATCTTAATTTCACTTGCTTTTTATTACATTAGTAGTATTAGTTGTAATATTATCTTGAATTTTATTATTATTAGATGAAGTATTTTCAGCCATTATTCATTTTTGACTAGGTTTTCTTTCATCTTAATTTCACTTGCTTTTTATTACATTAGTAGTATTAGTTGCAATATTATCTTTAATTTTATTATTATTAGATGAAGCATTGTCAGCCATTATTCATTTTTGACTAGGTTTTCTTTCAGCTTACTTTCACTTGCTTTTTATTACATTAGTAGTATTAGTTGTAAAATTATCTTGAATTTTATTTCTTACTAGAGAACTGTCTTTCTGATATTTTGTCACTAGATCAATTAGCTGAGGATATAAAGTGAGATTCCATGTGAAACAGTATATTGTTCAGGATTACAAATAATAAAAAAGGAGATTCAATCTATAGTTATGGTGGCCAGGCTATTCTACAGATGTAGAAGAATATTCAAAAATGTTCAATGACAGAAGAAAATTTAGACAGACAAAAACACATACAGAAGAGTCCCGACTTTGGGACAGAGTACACATGGATCATGTCTATGTTATTGGAGTAGGATTATTATTAATACTGGTAGATTCATATACAGATTGGCCAGAAGTAATAAAGGTCTCCAACAAAAGAAGTTTGACCGTGGACCAAGTGTTAAGGATCATATTTCAAGAAATGGAATTCTGACAACTCCCCAGAGTTCTGTGACAAAGAACTATGCCAAATTGGATGTAAACCATATACACCTCCATACTATCTGTGATGAAACAGATTAGCAGAAAAGATAGTGCAAAAAAGAAAAACTATAAAAAAAAGATTGAAAATATGTGTACAATGGAAAGAAAAGACTTCTTCCTAGATTGTTGCTAAGTTATAGGAAAATACCACATGCTGGAAGATTTAACGGCCCATCTGCTCTCATGGGTAGACAAATTAGAGCTCCACTGACCATGTCATATGACACCAATGAAAAACTATTGTATAAAAAGAATAGTGAATCTAATCTATAAGAGGCAAGATCCATAGTGCAGAGAGGACACTATAATAATAGAAAAAAATTGGAATGGGATATTAACACATGCAGACCAAGTTAGATTACAACACAATAGTGATGAAGAAATGTTTAGTGAGCCTGAAAGAAATGAAGGCGAAAGTGTCATGTGTAGGCAAGACAAACATGACAGTGAAATCAAGAGTAATATAGACTCTAAAGATGAACAATCATTGGAGGAACTCTCCTATGAAAAAAGAAAAAGGTCAAGATCTCCCATATCTAGAAAATCTCTTAGAGAGAGGGAGGGAGATAGTGAGGAGACAAATGCTCCCAGAAGAAGTGCCAGGGAAAATAAGGGGATAAAACCTCTTTGGTACAAGGAGATGAAGTAAGTCATTTACGTATGAAGTCACAAAGACTATAAATCGCTACAGCTATTACCAATGAGGCAGATGAGTGCATACTACATCCCATGAGTCAGTAACACTACACTACATATATGACATACTTAGAAAATACAGTTTCCACAGAGAGTAATCTACAAACCCTCTACACCCCTAATATTGGCAAACTACTAGCCCGAAACTCTTGTAGCAATATAACAGAAAGAAAGCCCCAGTTCATTTTTCATTTTTTTTATTTCTTGTCTCATTGATAAAGAGCACAGGCATGTCCCAAAATTCCAATTTTTAAAATCTTTCTCTTCATGCTTTCATTTGGTCAAAAGGCCGACTAATATACAATCTATATTATTAGTCTTCATTATCAATATTACTATACTTGTTAGTTTTTTATCTTTCACATTTCTTTCACTGGCCTAGCGTCTACTCAAATATGAGTATCCACTAAAACTAAGGTTTAAGTAATAAAAATCTGTAGGATTAATAAATAAAAAATCCATCCCTTTCTTTAGAAATTGCTTTATTTACATTAGGATATGATACTGAGCAGATATGTCTTATTCAACTTTGCTTGGTTATCAATACACTCTGTAGCCAAGAAGTCCAAATCATGTTATATCTAATGATGATTTCCCCTAAGGGAACACAAGTTCAAATCATGCTGGAGAGAGAATGTTTTTCTTTATATATATATATGTGTGTGTGTGTATATATATATATATATATATATATATATGTATGAAAATTTCTCTGATTTAACCAGTAGAGAAGACAATATTTATGAATAAAAATGACAAAAGGAAAACTAGTAATAGCTGACACGTTTCGTCCAATGTGGACTTTATCAAAGCAAAATATGCAAAAAAAAAAAAACAAATTTTTTTTTGTATTTTGCTTTGATAAAGTCTACATTGGACGAAACGTGTCAGCTATTACTAGTTTTCCTTTTGTCATTTTTATTCATAAATATTTATGTATGTATGTATATATATATATATATATATATATATATATATATATATATATTTTGGCATTTAAAAGAATTTAATAAAACCCCTACTGTAAAATGGAAAATATGAAAAAATCAAGAATCTGTAAATCCTTAAATGACCCATGACCCCCGTGTTTACATGAAAAGCTGCATATTATAACGTTTCCTAAAAATAAAGTTATCCTGAATCAAAGAAATAATTGTTGTAACTCGGAACATTTTAGAGATCTTATAAAAGAAAAATATGCTCTCTCTGGCAGGATTTGAACCTGTACTCCCCTTTGGCAGGATTTGAACCTGTACTCCCCTTTGGCAGGATTTGAACCTGTACTCCCCTTTGGCAGGATTTGAACCTATACTCCCCTTTGGAACTGTTGTTAGATCTAGTGTGCTTTAACCAACTCAGCTATGAAGAACTTTTGCTGATCAAGCACAACTGAACAATGCCTTTAAGTAAAATCCTTCTCTAATTCTTTTGTCCATGCATTGAATATTTTTGCCATATCTGGTCTGGTGCTCCTGCTGTACATCTCAAGATTCTTGATAAAATCCAATAAAGGGTCTGTAATGTAATCGATCCTGACCAGGCATCTCGATTTTAGCCACTTTCTCACAGATATGACGTGGCTTCTCTCTGTCTTTTCTACGAATATTTAATGGCAACTGTTCTGACAAGCTTTCTTCTTTGGTGACTTGAATACATGAATTTAAGCTTCCTACTAGATTGGCTTCTAGGTCCCACCCATTTACTGTTGAAATAGCTAAATGCAACTGCCACTTCTACATTAACAGCTTCTTTTCTTGCACTTCCCACCTGTGTAACTCACTTCTGATTTCTTGTTTCCATGCCAACTACAATCTTAAAAAATTTAATATCTGTCTATATTTCTGAGATGAAGTATTATGTACACTATTTACATTATTCGGACTATTGTCCTCATCTTTGTTGCCATATTTATCACAACGTTTCAGCCTTTCATTATCTGTCTATATTTCTGAGATGAGGTATTATGTACACGATTTACATGATTCGGACTAATGTCCTCATCTTTGTCACCATATTTATTACAACATTTCGGCCCTTTAGTATCTGTCTATATTTCTGAGATGAGGTATTTTGTACACTATTTACATTATTCGGACTATTGTCCTCATCTTTGTTGCCATATTTATCACAACGTTTCAGTCTTTAAGTATCTGTCTATATTTCTGAGATGAGGTATTATGTACACTATTTACATTATTCGGACTATTGTCCTCATCTTTGTCACTATATTTATCACAACGTTTCAGCCTTTCAGTATCTGTCTATATTTCTGAGATGAGGTATTATGTATACTATTTACATTATACGGACTATTGTCCTCATCTTTGTCACTATATTTATCACAACGTTTCAGCCTTTCAGTATCTGTCTATATTTCTGAGATGAGGTATCATGTATACTATTTACATTATACGGACTATTGTCCTCATCTTTGTTGCCATAGTTATCACAACATTTCAGTCTTTCAGTATCTGTCTATATTTCTGAGATGAGGTATTATGTACACTATTTACATTATTCAGACTATTGTCCTCATCTTTGTTGCCATATTTATCACAATGTTTTGGCCTTTCAGTATCTGTCTATATTTCTGAGATGAGGTATCATGTATACTATTTACATTATACGGACTATTGTCCTCATCTTTGTTGCCATAGTTATCACAACATTTCAGTCTTTCAGTATCTGTCTATATTTCTGAGATGAGGTATTATGTACACTATTTACATTATTCAGACTATTGTCCTCATCTTTGTTGCCATATTTATCACAATGTTTTGGCCTTTCAGTATCTGTTTATATTTCTGAGATGAGGTATTATGTACACTATTTACATTATTTGGACTATTGTCCTCATTTTTGTTGCCACATTTATTACAACATTTTTGCTGTTGTACGCTCCCGCCTTGTTCAATTGGTTGGAATGTCAAACTGAACCCTTTATTTCACTCATTGGGTAGACTGTTCTAGTTCCATGTGCCATGTTTGATGGATGTCAGTTATCAGTTATCTCCTGTTAATTCGCTTCTCTACGTTCTCCACTGCCTTAACTAGGTATTGAATTCACACTCTTTGGGTCGTGTCACTGGATCTAACTAAACGCCTTTATCCACTGTGTCATGTGTAAATAGTGTAAAAAAATTTAAATGCAACGTCAATCACCATCTTCTGTCTTCTTGAACCTTGTTCTTTTTGGTCCTTTCCTCAATCTTCCTCATTTCCAGTCTTTTTATTCTCTTTCCCTTTCACTCCTCCTTCTCTTTCCCTTTCACTTTCACTCCCTGTAACTCTCTGCACTCTAATGGCATTGGTAATTTGCTTGGGGTGAAATGATTAAAAAAAGCGGTCTGAAATATATTTATTTTATGAATGGATCAGGTAAAAATAATATAGAATCAGGAAAACCTTTCATCAGTATGGCTGATGCTAACCTCCATGAGAACAACTCTTTGTTCTTTCTTCGTATTATATTTTTCCACCAACATGAATCAATTGCTTCGTCTGCTACTAGGAAAGTTGATTCACTGTGCCATGCTAGACAATTTTTCTTGTCAGAATCTATCTTGCATGTTTATAAATCTACTATTTGTTCATGCATGTTCTTCTCCCTGATACGTCAACCACAGGAATTTAAGTGTACTACTAGATTGGCAACTAGGTCTCATCCTTTTACTGTTGTTAGGTGTAAAGGTAAATTCTATTCTAATATTTTCTTTTCTCCCACTTCTTGCTTGTGGAACCCTCTTTTGGTTACTTGCTTTTTTTGTCACATACAATCTTCAAAAGTTTAAATGAAGCATTGTCATCTTTTGTCTTCTTGAACTCTGCTCTTTTATGGTTCTTTCTTTTCACTGTTTTCTCATATTCTTTTACTCTCAGTTACCTCTTCCATCTTAATATCTTTATCACCTTCCTTGTGATGAAACAATAGAAAAAATTCCTTTAAAATATGCAAAATTAATCTTTTTCTGGAAATTAAAGGTAAACATGTAATTCAAGTAATTTAGACATCAAAAACAAACTTTACATCACCTATTCATAATTCTCAAATAAAAATGACGTAATAGTATTTGTTTCTTGGTGACAGGGAAATAACTAATAACAAGACCAAAATTTCACCATCTCTAAAAATAGATAATAAAAATCACCAGGCAAACAAAGCCATAGTTCAACCAGACAATCAGAAAGCTTTTAGAACCAGGACATAAGAAAAGAAATAAACAAATAATCAAATAATAGCAAGGAGAGCAAAATTTCCCCATTTCTAAAAATAGATAGTTCAATCAACCAAAGCTTTCACAACCAGGATATAAGGCTGTGAGCCAATGAGAAACAAAGTGCATTTTTTGAAGTGGACCTATAGATTTCTTTATAAACAGAAAATCAACCACAACCAGAGTCAATAAATTAATCTTGTCCATTCTCCAATACTGTGGTCATTGTAACGTCATATGCAGAGACAAAATATGGCATTAACATGGCTAGCTGGTGACATTAGATGGCTAATCTATCCTCGCTATGTTGAACAGAATCTACCTTCCTTTGTGACATTGTCAAATAGTGGCTACTATATATATATATATATATATATATATATATATATAATACATAAAACGTTAATGGACAAAGTTGAATCATACCAAGAAACAGTAGTATTAAAAAGTGCTCAATACATGTGTGAAAAAAATAAAAATAACATGTAGCGCTTTTAACTTTAAAAATCAGGAGGTAAGCTGAATCCACTTACCTCGGTTTCAACCTTATGGGATCCTCAGGTGTTTTTTTATCAAGTGACCTCTTAATGCTTTACTTTTTAAAAAAAACCTAATGAATACTATATTGTTATTTTCAAAAATAAATAAACACACAATGTAATAGAAAGGGAGGAGGAGGACCTGAAGAAGAAGAAGAAGAAGAAATGAAAAGTAAGGGTACAGTTCCTCCTGGATGCATTCTCTCTCTCTCTCCCTTCCTCTCTATTGCTCTTATGCACCAGGGCTTGTACACTTGAACTCTTAAAACTTCAGCTTTAACTTTATATTTCTATATTATTATATTGTGTAAATAAAGATTTATTTTGTACTTAACACTCTGCACATTTTATTTTAATCATTACCCAAGGAAAATATACACCAAAATCAATTCGACTGATGTATGGTTGTAAGATAAACAAATCATCCACAACTGATAACCACCAAACCAAACATAAGTTTGACTGACAAAATCAAATCAAATCTAATATACTTTTCATATTCATTAATATCTACAAATAAAAAATGTAGGTTCATATCTGCTGCTACTGTACTTTCCTGTCGTTTATTGATTTATGAGGGTGTAGTAGGATTAGGAAGTAATAACACCATATGAAAATATACACTTTCCTCTTTACTAAGTGAGTGACAAAGAAAACTCTCTCTCTCTCTCTCTCTCTCTATCTCTCTCTCTCTCTCTCTCTCTCTCTCTCTCTATCTCTCTCTCTCTCTCTCTCTTCTATATATTTCCTTTCCTTCTATTGTTCCTATCCTCGGGTCAGTGAATGCCATAAAAAATCAACCACTCATCCCACCAAAAATCAAACAGGAAACATGGATATGTCAGCCCCAATAAAAAGAAGAAAACCACATACAAGACTAGAGATGCCACAGTAGAGAGGAATTTGATTCAAGGTAGCAGTTCGAGACCCAAGGGTTGGTGCTTCATCGACTGTGAGTTTGACCTGATGTACAACTCCAGAAGAGAAAGAAGAAGAAAGGATGAATGTAACGAATTCATTTCCATCAACCAGAAGGAACACAACAACCCTGTATGAATTCTCAAATCACAAAAAAGAACTATGATGATAGTCAACCATTTTAAACACTGTAACCAAATGGAGTCAAGAATGAATGATACTATAGGCAGTAAATTTGACCATTACTTCATCTCTATATACCATAAGGGTCAAACAACTTAGTTCCTAGGAACCAACAACCAGGCACCTGCACATATGATTTGACTTTAGTGGTGAAGGCTTTGTGCAGAACTAACCACACTTTTTGAAAAGCCAAATAAAGAGACATGGTGCACTATGTGCCACAAGGTCCCCAAACGACCCTCCACAGGTTTTGAATTCAGAGTTGTCCTTCTCCTAGACCAGTTGCCATCCAAGGCTATAGAACTCAGTCTGTCCTGTTACTTAGCCATAGCTGGAGGAAGAAGAAGAGGATTAATAACTTTCCCAAAGGTATTAGTACATAAGTGAATGTAATGGAGTCGACTGGAATTTAAAGTTGGCTCTTTGATTCCTCAATCCGAGCCATATCCATTACTCCACTGTGCCTCCATGTTTATATATATATATATATATATATATATATATATATAACAATTTTCTTGGTTTTTATCAGTATGGCTGATACTAACCATCAGGATAGCAACTCATTGCACCTTTTTGGCATCAACTTCTAAGTCTACTGCTTGGAAGGTCAGTTCACCTACGTCATGCTGGACAATTCTTCTTGCCAAAATCTGTCTTACACATTTATAAGTCTACCATTTACCTGTGTACTGAATATTGCTGTCACATCTGATCTAGCATATCTGGTCTCCCACATATGCTATGTGATTAGTTATCAGTCCTGATCTGGCATCTTGGCACTTTCCCACTGTCTCAACATGGATTCCCTTTGTCTCTACTATAAATATTTTCATGACGATTCTTCTGACGATCCTTCATATTTGATAACTCAACTTCAGAAATTTAAGTGCAGTACTAGATTGGCAGATAGGTCTCATAATTTCCCTGTTGAAATTTTTAGCTTTGTAACCATATGTTCTATGCTAACAGTTTCCTCTCTTGCAATTCTTGATAGCAGACCTCTCTTCTGGCTTTTTGCTTTCTTGTCAATTACAATCTTCAAAAATATAAATGCAATGTCAATTGTCATCTTTTGCCTCCTTGAATCCTATTCTTTTATTGTCATCTCTGTTTCTTTCAATCTCAGTAAATCCTTGCATCCTAGTGGCTTTATTGCCTTGCTTAGGATGAAATGATTATAAAATAGGAATTATTCATAAAATGATCTATCAGGGATACTCATATTCATTTCTGATCCCAGATAATCTGTTTTTTTCTTGAATTTTATTGTATTTCTATAGTAAGAGAATACTTTTCTTCAAGATGTTGGCAATCATGGTTCTCCACCATTTCCTGTCCTTTGTAGCTCTTAATAATTTTGTCTTTTTCTTATTTCTCCTAAACCTTGTTCCGCCATCCATTTATTCAAACTCATTATTCTTCTTTTATGTGCCGTGTCCCTTCAAGATGTTGGTGATCATGGCTCTCCACAATTTCCTGTCCTTTGTAGATCTTAGTAAATTTTTTTTTTGTTATCACTCCTAAACTTTGTTCTGCAATTCATTTACTCAAGCTCACTAAGTAAGTTATGCATTGTTTTCCTGTCCCTCTTGCCTTCAAATTGGCCAGGTTTATCTTTTAAAAATATTTTATACTATTATTCAACCAATACAAAGCCCTAGAACCATTCAAGGTCGAGGGTTACTAAATGAGGTTGTTGTAATGGCATACAAGAAGGAAGTAAAAACTGCATATTAAGAGAGTATGTAGGATAGATAATGACTTGAAGAGGTTAAGATTGTAGTGATCGGGGAAGCATCTTCTTGGGAGTCTGTTTACAATTAAGCTTTGTTTATATGTTGCTTAGGTATTTTTGTAATGTAAACTATGCAAACTGTTTATGAAAATATTTTAAAAGTGAGAAATGATTTACAAAAAGGAACTTAGTACTGAATAAGTTAATTTGAGTATGCAAAAATATTGATGAAATGCTGGTCGAAGTTATACTGAAAAACTAATTTATTTATGTTATGCTATTTATAAGAAAAACTCAGATCACAGGAAGTTAAAAGTTAGATTTATTAAAGTCATAAGTTTTAGTGGTTAATAAATGTTTCCCAATTTTTTATGTTGATTTTTAGAAGAGAAAAGATTATTAATGATTTTCTGGATGTGAGCTTTCATTTTTTTAGCATACGACAAGAAATAGTTGACTAATTTTTCAAATCTTGAATTGCATTTGAGACAACCTCAATGATTGGTCAATAAATGCTAACATGGGAATTTGAATTTGACATTTGTGTGATCCTATTTTGCACAGAATTGAGATCTTAGTTAAAATCTTAAATCTATTGATTTTTTTTCTACAATTTTTAACCCTGTAGATGTTTTTCCTCTTCTGTTCAACTGTGTACACACTAATATATATCGCCATGTGGAAATTTATTCCATTTCATTTTAACTTTATTTTTATAATTATTTCACCCCACAACCAAGCAAGGCAATAAAGCAACTAAGATGCAAAGTGTTACTGAGTGTTAGAGAATATGAGAAAAAAAAAACTCTATTAATGAGAGAGAAGAATAAAAAAACAGGAATTAAGAAGACAGAGTATGGCAATTGACAGTGCATTTAAATTTTTGAAGAACAAATTTGACTGGAAAGCAAGAAGTCAGAAGAGAGTTCCACAGGCGAGAAGTATGAGAGAAAAAAGTGTTGGCATAGAACTTACGGTTCCATCTAGCAATTTCAACTGTGAAATGATGAGACCTTGCCGCCAATCAAGTACTGTGCTTAAATTCATAAAGTCTATGTACCATAGAGGAAAGGTCATCAGAACAATTACCATGAAAGTATTCATAAAAAAAGGCATAGGGAAACTATGTTATGTTGGTTGGAAAGTGACTGAAGCCGAGTTGTCAGGTCCTTACAGGTAACATAACTTAGGGTTACATCTAGCCATCACTACTGTAAAAGGATGAGACCTTGCTGCCAATCTAGTACTGTGCTTAAATTAATAAAGTCTAGGTACCATAGAGGAAAGGCCATCAGAACAATTACCATGAAATTACCTCTACAAATGATGACTGCTTGTCCTTTAAATGTGAAAATTTTTGTTGCCACCACTTTTAGTTGAACTTGAAGTAGTGAGCCCAACAATATCTTAAAATCAACCAATGAATATTTTGCTTAAAATGTCATTCACTGACGGTCACCACCAAATCAGTGCTGTTCGTTAACAATCTTTGCTGCAATTTGTATCTTTCACTGTATTTCAAGAAAATTCTTCCTGATAAGAATTTATTGAAATATATTCGCTATTTCAATATTTGCATCTTTTTCTAATAATCTGCATTACTACAAGAAGGAGTTTTATCTGTTGATTGATTATATTGTAGGATTACCCCTATTGTCTATGAAGGAGCTTCTCCTAATGACTGCTCAGTTCTGTTGTATAAAGCTGTTGTGGCCTGTTTAGTGGCCAGAAAGAAAGACACGGAAGACAAAGGTACGTTGAACAAGTGTATTGAAATAAACAGATATATATATAAAGCAAGAGTGTTAGTAATAAACAGATAGAGGTGTCCATTCGAACGGTAGGTTAACATTGCGTCTCTCCTCCCCAACCGACTCATCGCAGTTAGTATTTATGAGAGGAGGAGGAAGAGTTCATTCTACTGTAGGAGGGTTTACCACAACAAAAACACTGTATAAAGAAGTGGGAACATTATCTCTCTCTCTCTCTTTTCTCACACCCTCACACTCTTCTCACTCTCTTTCTCTTTCTTCATTCTCTCTCTCTCACACTTTCACTTCTCACTACATCTCTTCTTTTCATTCTTTTTTCCTCTCTCTCTCTCTTTCTCTATTTCTTTCCACCTCTTTCTTCTCATTCTTTTTATTCTCGTTCTCTCTCTCTCTGTCTGTTCTCAATCTCTCCCTCTTTTTACTCTCCATATAATTAAGAGACGCATTTTAGATTTTAGAACATTTGTAGCATTATGGTGACTGAAATATGAAAGGCAAGCATAAATGTGGTATTTGAGTGAAAGGGACAGTGTTCAAGATGCTGGGGCGGGGGGGAAGTCAGTAATTGTGATAAGTTAGGTTAAAGGATAGAACAATGATGACTAGCCTTTCCCTTACTCTCTTCTTTTCACTGTCTCTCTCTCTTTTCATTCACTCTCCTCTCTCACTCTCTCTCTCTCTCTATTTTTCCTCCCTCTCTTCATCTCACTCTCTCTTCTTCAGTAATTGTGATGAGTTAGGTTAAAGGATAGGACAATGATGACTAGCCTTTCCCCTACTCTCTTCTTTTCACTGTCTCTCTCTCTTTTCATTCACTCTCTCTCTCTCTTTTTGCTCCCTCTCTTCTTCTCACTCTCTCTTCTTCAGTAATTGTGATGAGTTAGGTTAAAGGATAGGACAATGATGACTAGCCTTTCTCCTACTCTCTTCTTTTCACTGTCTCTCTCTCTTTTCATTCACTCTCCTCTCTCTCTCACTCTCTCTCTCTTTTTGCTCCATCTCTTCTTCTCACTCTCTCTTCTTCAGTAATTGTGATAAGTTAGGTTAAAGGATAGGACAATGATGACTAGCCTTTCCCCTACTCTCGTCCTTTCACTGTCTCTCTCTCTTTTCCTTCACTCTCCTCTCTCTCTCTCTCTCACTCACTCTCTCTCTCTCTTTTTGCTCCCTCTCTTCTTCTCACTCTCTCTTCTTCAGTAATTGTGATGAGTTAGGTTAAATGATAGGACAATGATGACTAGCCTTTCCCCTACTCTCTTCTTCTGTCTCTTTCTTTTCATTCTCTCCTCTCTCTCTCTCTCTCTCTCTTCTTGCTTCCTCTTTTCTTCTCACTCTCTCTTCTTCAGTAATTGTGATGAGTTAGGTTAAAAGTTAGGACAATGATTACAAGCCTTTCCGCTATTTTCTTCTTCTCACTGTCTCTTTCTTTTCATTCTCTCTCTTATCTCTCTCACTCTCTCTCATTCTCTCACTTCTCACTCTCTCTCGTTCTCTCTTCTTCAGTAATTGTGATAAGTTACATTAAAGGACAGGACAATGATGACCAGCCTTTCCCTTACTCTCTTCTTCTCACTTTCTCTCTCTTTTCATTCTCTCTGTCACTCTCTTTCTCTCTCTCTCTTTTTGCTCCCTCTCTTCTTCTCACTCTCTCTTCTTCATTAATTGTGATAAGTTAGATTAAAGGATAGAACAATGACGACCAGCCTTTCCTCTACTCTCTTCTTTTCACTGTCTCTCTCTCTTTTCATTCACTCTCTCTCTCTCTTTTTGCTCCCTCTCTTCTTCTCACTCTCTCTTCTTCAGTAATTGTGATGAGTTAGGTTAAAGGATAGGACAATGATGACTAGCCTTTCCCCTACTCTCTTCTTCTCACTGTCTCTTTCTTTTCATTCTCTCCTCTCTCACCCTCTCTCTCTCTCTCTTCTCGCTCCCTCTCTTCTTCTCACTCTCTCTTCTTCAGTAATTGTGATGAGTTAGGTTGAAGGATAGGACAATGACGACCAGCCTTTCCCCTATTCTGCCTTTCTAGATTTGTGTCAGATTTTCTATAATTCATAAATAATTGCTTGTCTCTTTAGCTTTACCTACAGTTCAACATATGACTTGTTTCCCAACCATGTGTCGCATTTTACACTACACAGAATAGAAAAGTCCTCAGCTAATAATTACTAACCACCCCCAAAAAAACCCTTTCCAATATAAATCTACCAACATCAACAATAGGACTTACAGCATATGCACGAATGAGAACATTTTGTAGTGACTACTACTATGTTTGCCATGCCTACATTTTTCTCAACTCTGATTGGTTAAATAATAAGTACTAATTATCACAGGACAATTTACTGATCCCAGTCACCACACTGAATTTTTCCCACCATTAATTCACAAACATGCTTTTGTTATAAAATCACTGATTGGTTAATTTTTCATCCAATCAGATATTTTTTGTGTTCTCCCGCCTTTGTTCTCGGAGCCTACCGGCAGTAATAAAAGCCAGGTTTCGTTCCAAAAATAAACAGTAGAACTCAGCAACTCACACGCGTCTACACAGACTATTCATTCTACTCACTGCGCACACACAGACACAGAACTTGAATTACATTCACCATCAGTTCTCTGTGAAAAAGCCAAGTTACACACAATGCTGTTAGTTATACAAATAACACACAACTGTATTAACTGTATGTTCTTCTGAATACAACATTCTATTTCAATATAGAACTTTGAACATTCTATTCAGGAAACTTCTTTAATTACATTTAATCTTATTCAAGCTAACAGATAAAGGGAAACTACTTTTTTCTCCTTAATATTCACACATTACAAAACTCATTTTGTATTTGTTGATTTTAATATATATTTTATCGTTGAAACACAAATCGGTTTTCCGTTGTTTTTCCTTGATTTTAAAAAATGTATAAATGTTAAATGCTCTTCAACATGCAGCCACATTAATCTTTTCAACACAACCAGCATTTACAATTTCAATATACACACTTTAGTTTTACTTCTTTTTATATCAATTCTATTTTGTTTTGCTAAGGCAATAAAATGTTGTGATATCTTATTATAATTCTACTTGTTCCCCCCTTAGCTACTTAGCATGTATGTTACATTATGCCCTGCCAATAACTCATAAATAATGAATTATTCTGTTTTGATCACATAGATCAAAATTAGCAAATGAAAGAAAGAACAAAAAATTAAAGAAAGAAAGGAAGATAGAAGTGTTTAATATCTTTTGCCAATACCTCATAAATAATGGACTATTCCATTTTGATCACATGGAAAGATGGAAAAGTCATATGAGAAACACTACTTGGTTTCAGTGAGAAAATGAAAGAAAGTAAGAAGGGAAGATAGAAGGGTTTAATATCTTTTGTCAATACCTCATAATGGACTATTCAATTTTGATTACATGGAAAAATGGAAAAGACATATCAGAAACACTACTTGGTTTCAGTGAGAAAATGAATGAAAGAAGGGAAGATAGAAATGGAAAAGTTGGCAATTTCAATTTTTTTCATTTGTACCCCCTTACTTCTTTAAATAATGATCAGTCTTTATATTTATGATTGTTATTGCCATATTGTTGTTAAGCTCAAATATTTAACAATGTGACAGAAAAATTTCTACAGATATTTTATTGTCATAGAACTCTCCATGGATTGATTCAGGCATTAACTTAAGAATTAAGAGTTGTCAGGGGATTAAAATAGGAAAACCATGAAATTTTCAGGTGTATACTTCAAGTATCTATTAATGTTTCAACAAAACAGAAATAGCATCGTATATTGTTGAGCTTCCATAAGTTCAGTATAGCAATATGTTTAGTTAGTATTAGGTTGGTGCAAAAATAATTACGTAATAATGTCGTTTTTTGACGTATTTTTTAACGTCAAAAAACGACATTATTACGTCCTTATTTTTGCACCAACCTAATAGTATGACTACAAAGAACTATAAATAAATCCACTAAAATATTGAATTCAATTTTTATGTGAGGTTACAAAACTTTCTTATCTGACATTGGCATAGAAAATATTTCTTAGATTCTAATCAGTGGAATAAAATTTCTGGTTTGTGTTGCCTAGGTAACAAGATAAATGAGGTGCATTAAATTTGATGCCCATTTGCCAAACCCCACCCCAAGTATTTCACCCAAGGCAAAGGAGCCACTCACGGTAGAGGGTTGCTGTTAAAATGGTTATGATGAACGAGGTGTTTGCTATGAATAAAAGAATAGATAGAAAGAAGTGAAGATTATGAGAATAGGGAGGATAGATAATGATTGACACTTGACTTGAAGAGGGTAGGATTATACTGTAGAGGGTTGCTGTTAAAATGGTTATGATGAACGAGGTGTGTCCAATGAATGAAAGAATAGGTAGAAAGAAGTGAAGATTATGAGAATAGGGAGGATAGATAATGATTGATCCTTGACTTGAAGAGGTTAGGATTATAGTGTAGAGGGTTGTTGTTAAAATGGTTCGGATGAATGAGGTGTGTGCTATGAATGAAAGAATAGGTAGAAAGAAGTGAAGATTATGAGAATAGGGAGGATAGATAATGATTGACCCTTGACTTGTTTGTTCATAATTTTGTTCTTCTCTTTTCCCTTACATAAGTATCTGCATCTTGCACAAGATATCTCTACACAAAACTGGTGACTTGGGAAATCAATGTAGGGTCATCCCAAGGAAACTGAAAAGGAAGAACCAATAAAAAAAAAACCCCACTAAAAGCAGCATAAAAGAAAAGGGTTTTCTCTCTCTCTCTCTCTCGCGCTCTCTCTCTCTCTTCCACCACTCCACAGGACACTATACAGGATGTGCCTATATTCTGGACAAATAGGAAATCTCATTAACTATATATTTTTTTTTTACCCCCACAGATTAAACATGGTTTTGTCAAAAGAAGAACTGACTTCTTTTTCTGGTGTCTGCTAAAGGCGAAGCTGTACTGAATGAAAATCACAGATGCAATAAACTTGATTGAACGCATAAAGAATGAATGTGCTAAAAATGGCGTCAATGTGGAATTATTGCATCAAGTTCACGTGAATCTTTCAAAACGAATCAACCTTTGCATCAGAAATGATGGAAATCATAAGGAAGATGTTATTTGTTAATATTCCAATTCAATAAAATGTCGTTGAAAATTTAATTTCTTGAAAATATGCATTTTTGCCTAGGGTCATGCCCTGTAGAGACAAAACTTGTCTGATTTCCTCTCTATGAGATTTAATTTAAAGTGAGCCACTGTATCCAACACAGCATACAAATACCCTCAAAGCAAAAGAGTTTATGTGGCCTTGTGGGTGATGAATTATTCTTCACTTTGCAGCCCCTTGTCCCAGAGATGAAATGTGGTTAGCTTCTCACTACTCAATCATTATTACTATCACAAATATTCTGAGTTTCATTCCTTAGTCCCACTAGTTCGCAATTTTTTTTATAACGTCTGAAATTTCTGAAAATGTTAAATCTTTAAAATCTCTGGGATACACCATGACAGATTCCCCCCCACACAAAAAGAGATACATAATCTCATTCTTCTTCCTGCATCTCTGTTGTTTTTAACTACTTGACCCTTGTCTGGGAGGCTAAACAACAAACCGATGTTTCTATAAAATCTTGTTTCTCCAAGAGATTCTATCGTGATGCCATGTTCTAGTGTTGTCTTTTAGTCTGTAACATACCGTTGTCTCCCCATGTCAACTGACAACTGATATATTTATAGCCATTTGACTTTATGCAAAATAGGGTAAGTCTATTTGACATATCTCACTACAAAAAGAATTTTACAAAAACTACTATGACGAGAGGGAAGTGATTTTAAATACACCCTGCTTACTGTCAACATATATTTGTTTAGTCATCTACTTTTTTTATATTTATCTATTATTTATATATATATTTGGTTTGTTATTTTTCAGTAACTATCTGTTTGTCAGTCCCTGTTTCTCCTTTGTGAACTTGGTCTCCCTGGTGGGACTCAAGCCAGGATTTCCATGTATGCTGAGGATGTAACCTTTTTTGTGTCATGACACAGTGATATTGATGTTTTTGGAGAAGGTGCTTGAATGGTACAAGAAGGTCACGGGGGCCAAGATTAAACATAACAAGTCTTCTGGTTTGCAGTTAGGTGCTTGGAAGGGTGTTGCTCTTCCAGGGTCTATCAGTTCGAGTGATGTTCCTGTCCACACTCTTGGAATGTTTTGGGACTGATCTTCAGTTACAGAAAAATTGGTCAGTGGCACTGGCATAGGTAGGAGCTTTGACCTGGGCTTGACTCCCAAGGTGGTTGTCCTTGAAGGGTAGGGCTGAGGTGTGCTCCATGTACATCTTTCCCCTCATATTTTACCAAATGTCAGTACTCCCTTAGAAAGCAATCAAGTGCTTGCACTTCTCCCTCTTGTGTCTAGCATCTGTGTCATGGGGAGCTGGGAATGCCACACTTGGTAAGTCATTGATATGCCTTGGGATTGGTTTTCCTATAATGTGCATTGACAGAAGATTTATGTGAGTGAGGAGTGTTAGGGATGCCTTCTCTAGCCTTACCATCACTCCTGTCCATTCCAGGGTTGTGCTGTCATAAGCCCCAGAATCAGTTTGAATTCTTCACTGAGTATCAAAAGGCCTTGCATGTTACTTCTGACTCCAGTGACCTTTCACAACCTAGGAGGACATTGTATCAAGAATTAGTGGAGGGAGTCATGTCAAATCTACTCTGTGGGCAGCTCAGCTTATTGGCAACAGATTTGCATTCTTTCTGGTTCTGGATGCCATTGGTGGGTTACTTCAGCAATCCTGAGTTTTCACTTACCTGGCAATTGATCCAGAATGTGCTATCTTTCAGTGGTGTGGCTTTCAGAGTGGACTTGGCAGATATGCCAAATTGTCATCAGTGTGATAGTGCTTTAGAAAAAACAGCTGGACCCACCTTCCATTGTCTGCTTGTGGCACCCGTTCAGCAATCATGTCAGCAAGTTGACAACTCATATCGATCCTAAACATCTCATGTCTATCAATTTTACATACGTGTTTGATAATGTTTCCCCCACCCCAGGTCTAGGATGAAATGAATGATGTTTCTTATACTGTTAGCCATGGGCAAGAATGGTGGTGTAGTTGATGTGGATGGAGGGAATCTTCTGAGACAAACACTATTCTCATCAGGGTCTGATTGGATTCTTTGGACATCAGCTCAGGATGAAGATCAGAACTTATAGGAAGCATTTGCTCTTAACAGATTTCAGCAAAAAGCGGGTAAAAGTTATAAGCCTGGTTTGTGTGAATCAGGCCAATCTTGATTTATTTTTCTAGTTTCCTAAACACACAACAGGACAGATTCCTCACAGCCACCACCTATCATTAAGCTAGACTCATTTGTTCACTTAGTTAATGTGTTGTTCTCAGCCTGGTCACAGTGTCAAGATTCCCAATCTCCTCAGTTTTTGACTTAGTTTTTTGCCTTAACTGGGGCAGCCTTAAATATTTCACAAATTGATTTGTCCCATTCCTGCTTGTTAGCAAAATACTCTCTTATTTTTGTGGGTTGTATGGGCCAGACAAACACAGTTTTCTTTTAGTTTGAATGTTTTGTTTTGCTTTTATTTTGTTATTGGGTTCATCCCCTTTGCCCTTCATTTCATGTAATAAAAATTAATGTAAAAATATTAATTAAATAAACAGTCCCTGTTTCTACTTCATTTAGTTCCTATCATCATAGCAACATGTTAATCTGTTACTTTTATTTCAGAAAACGGACTCTTTCAATTTAACCTGGAACAGTTTGAGTTCATCAATTCTGTACATTGTTTTGAAGACATTTTACGCTGATTATCCAAAACCAATACTATTTCTTTCCTGTTTGTAGTTTTATTATGACTAATTACATTCTACTCCATAACCTAGAGTTATTTTTATGACTTTTATTATAACCAGAAACCCTGCACTGTTGTAACACTCCTATACCATAAAGTGAGCCTACTGAATTGAGGTTGAGGCATTTGAGGGGTGGGAGGGGCAGCTAGGATGATTGGGTAGTATCCAGACTAGCAACAACCATCAGTGATCACCAGTGACCAACTGACTCCTGCCAACCATGTCTTCTATCAATCCTAGGGAAGATAACAGTTAACTCTAGACTTGAACAGGTTAAGATTGTAGTGATCAGGGAAACATCCTCTTAGGAGTCTGTTTCACAGGGCAGTAGTTGGTTTGAAGAATCTTTTTGAGTGGTACGTCCTACTTGCCAATGGAATATGGAGAGAGTGTAAGTGGTTTGCTATTATGTAAGTGTCATTGCAGGTCCTAGCTGTGAAGGTTAGGCTTTGCGGAACCAAGGAATGTATTTCGTCCAAGCACTTTCCATGGTAGTAGAGATATTGCAGTGAGAGAGAAGGTAGAACAGGGGAAAATAATTCTTCTCCAACAAGTATTTGAAGACACTTTTGAACTCTATCAAGACTGGAAAGTGAGGACCAGGCACCTCCCACCCAAATATGACAACAGTACCCCATTTTGTGTCCGATCTGGTTCTTATAAAGGTAGAGGATAGTATTGTAGTGACATGCTGTTATTTTTATTTCAGCAAACGTACACTTTCAATTTAACCTTGAACAGTTTGAGTTCATCAATTCTGTATATTGTTTCGGAGACATTTTACGCTGGTTATCCAAAACCAATACTATTTCTTTCCTGTTAGTAGTTTTATTATGACTAATTATATTGTACTCCATAACCTAGAGTTATTTTTATGACTTTCATTTATAATACCAAAACCCTGGGCTGGTGTAACACTTCAATGCTAGGATGATTGGGTAGTGTCTGGACCAGCAACCAGCAGCAGTGATCAGAGACCAGTGGACAGTGATCAGCAGTGACCAGCAGCCATTGATCAGCAGTGATCACCTGTGACCAACTGGCTTCTGCTGACCACGTCTTCTACCAATCCACTTGTTGATTCAGGTTTCACTCCCTGCTGCCCATCATCTCATGGACCACAGAGATTTCAACCACCTACCCTATATGCTCAACATGCCAACTGTCTATCGACCTTCACCAACTGCCTTATCATGCTTCAAAATCTTCCAAGTGGTTTTGTCTTCATCTTCTGGCTACTATCTACTGTCTGTCCTGGGCTACGACAGCCAGTTGGTACCGACCCAATAGACCGAATGGTTTATCAACCTTCAGGACCACTTTTGATCCAGTGATCATCAACTGTCGACACATTTAAAATCAACAATCAGCTACCAGCACGACCAGCCAGGGCATTTGAAACATATGGATTTTTGATTGTATTTTCCTTTTTTCTGCCAATAATAAATTTTAGAATATTTTATCTAAATTCCTTGTTCTCATTATCCTTGTCTTGGCCTGTGTTACTTCTTCAAATTTTAATGTTTGCGGGGTTTGTCTATTATCGACATTTGGACCCCACAATACTATCTATCTTGGTCTGCTGATATCTATCTATCTCTCTATCTATCTATCTATCTATCTATCTATCTCTCTCTCTATCTATCTATCTCTCTATCTATCTATCTATCTATCTCTCTATCTATCTATCTATCAGGTTCAGGGCCTGTCTACCTCCCCAGCCAAAACTTTGCCCTTTGGCAAAACCTTGTCTTGGTTCCTCTCTGCCAAAGACAGAGAGTTTAACAGTTGAACAGGCTATGGCACTGTTTTTTTTTTTTTTTGTTTTTGAGGCCTCTTTATATCCTGAATCAGTCTTACAACAATGCTGGTTAATCTTTTTCTTCCAGTTATTTTGTCTGCTGATATCTATCTGTCTCATTTTGTTAATACAATCTATCTATCTATCTATCTATCTATCTATCTATCTCCCTCTGTCAATACTATCTATCTATGTCTCTATCTCTATCTATCCTGGTCTACTTATATCTGCCTGTCTTCGAGTATATATCTTCAACACAGCCATCGAAGCAAAATCAGAAAGAAAACAGGAAAATAAGTGACAAAACAAAATCAAATCAAAAATCCTAAAACTCTTCTTACCTTTTACTGTTTATAAAACCTTGAAAATCAGTTCAAAGTAAAACCCAATTCTAAAACTTCACTTTGGGGATAGTCGACTTCATTACTGACCCCCCCTGCCCCCACCAATCAAGTCGGTCTACTCAGAAATGTTTTTCCATCCGATCACTTTTCATTTTTAGTAACTCATTAAATGTATCATTGTTTTTATTCCTAATAACAGGGATACGTTCATGACCTCTGCGAAGGGTGAAAACATTTGAAACTTGTTTTGACAAGTTTCAAAGTTTTACATCCTGGGTTAGATAAAGTGCACTACACATGCTAAACAGATGAAAAAATACAAATTTTTTTGTAAAATATCAACACATTTACATATGATTATGCATTAGATAGTAATCTCTATCTATAAAAGGCAGGATGTGTGTGTGAGTATAATGAATGCACGGCCGTAAGTTTTGACGGATTTGCACCAAAATTTACATGTACATGCTCCAAATTAGCGGGAAGGCCAAGACTGACTTTGTATTTCCCAACTCCCATCGATAGTGGAAATAATCGATTTTTTTCATGCTTCTACAGCAGTTTTCATGTAGTTTGCAGCCATTTTCTACTGGCCAGAGTGAGAACCTATAACTGGCTGCCATGAATAGGCAGGAAGATTCTATTGGCCAGCGTGAGAGCCAACAGCTGACTGACATGAATGTTAACTAGAATGCTAGCATGCAAAAAAAATCGATAGCTGCATTCGTCACAATTGGGAAAAATTTAAATCTGCATGGCACTTAACTCCAATTGGCTCATTTGCTTGCTTAAACTCAACGTTGCTTCTGATTCCGCAGAACTGGGTTGGGTGTGAAAAAGTATTTGTTGTTAACATTCTTTTTTCATTTGTTTTTTTCCAATTATGAGTCCTTTTTTAAAGCTGATCGTTTTGTGTTCATTTTGTTTAGTTCTTTTTTCATAACAGATTTAATGTTTAGTATAGAGTTTAGAAAAAATTTGGAGTGTGAGATAGGCAAGAAGTAAGGCATGTAGCAACATCAGCACAGGAAGGGCACTCCTTTAAAGGCAAGGAATATAATAATGGACTCGTCCTGCTGCCATAAAATAGCCGCAGTAAGGTGGAGGAACAGGGTGGAGAAACAGAGTGGAAAGTACATAGACACTGTGATTGAGTTGACGTTAGAAATCAGTTACAAGGACACCTGACTTTAAGGAAGTTTACTCCGAGACTGTATATAGCGATCTTTGATTAATACTAACCAGCGTTCCTGAATTTTACTAACAGCATTACCTTTTGTATTTTGTGTAAATACATTTAATTTCTTAGCTTAAATACTTGCGTTTGTCATTTATTGGAGACCGATTTTTCAGGCGGAATCCACAACTTAATGAACGATGATTCGAAACTCACGTGGATAACCCACAACAACTTGACGAACAAGGATTCGAAACTCACACAGAAAGAAAAACTTTTCGTACGTCTAACAACAAACAACTTGGCGAACATACGCGGAGAAAAATAATCAACAAAAGAAAAATCCTTCCCTCGTCGTCCAACAACAAATTAGCGACAAACAATTTTGAGTAAAAATACATAAAATTGAGTTATCATGGAAGATTTTAAAAATATGTTGGTAGAACTGATAAGACACCAAAATGAGCAACAATTACAAATGCAGAAATACCAAAATGATCAACAGTTACAGCTACAAGAAAAATGGCAAAAGCAAATATTACAAACACAAAAGGAAAATCAAGATAGACAAACAGAGCTCCAGGAACTAATATTGAAAGTAGCGGGCAGCAAGCAATTAGATATTGAAAAAGAAGCAACATTTTTGCAAGACGCAGTGTGGAATACCATAGAGATTTTCAAATATTCTCTAGACGAGGACAAAAATTTTGGAGATTACTTCAGAAGACATGAAGACATCTTTAACATAGACTGTCAAAATTGGACAGAAGCAAAAAAGCTACATCTATTGCTTAGAAAATTAGGAACTGAAGAATATACAAAGTTTGTGGATTATATCTTGCCAAAAAAGATGAACGAATTAAAATTTGACGAAGCAGTGACATGTCTTAAAGAACTCTTCAGCCCCAAAACATCACTCTTCCATAGGAGGTGGAAATGCCTTAACCTGGTAAAGGGCGATAATGAGGATTATTCCACGTTTGCCGCAATCGTAAATAAACATTGTGACGACTTCAAACTAGCGGAATTAACACCGGACAATTTTAAATGTCTCATCTTTGTTCAAGGGCTAGTTTCTACAAAAGATAGCAAAATGTGCAGAAGAATGCTTGCAAAATTACAAAATGAACCGGGTCTAACATTACAGCAATTATCAGAAGATTGCCAGAGATGTTTAAGCATAAAGAAAGATGCAATGGACATTGAAGAATCAGCTGTTTCTCATATACGTAAGTTAAATAAAAGTCTACGTTCTTCACCCTCCCCGGAAAGAAAACTAAAATTTTAGGACAATGAAAAAAGATTCTCACTCCCCCGGAAAGAAAAATAAAATTTTATGATAAGAGAAAATTTTACAATAAGAAAAGTACAACTTACAGGACAAATTATGATGGATATCAAAACAAATATAAGCCTCCTCCATCAGTATGTTATCGATGTGGAGGATTACATTGGAACAAGGATTGCCACTTCAGATATAAAAACTGTCATGAATGTGGAAAAAAAGGCCACAAGGCATCCCAATGTAGAAATAGAAAAGATACTCATAGAATAAGAGCTACAAGGATGAATAATGATGACAACACCAATGTAAGGAAATATGTAGAACTGGAAATTTTAAACGAAAAGATTAAATTACAACTGGATTCGGGTTCCGACCTCACAATAATCAACTTACAGACATGAAAAAAACTCAATAGACCTACCATGTTACAAACTCAAAAAATTGCCAAGTCGGTTACAGGCAAATGAATAAAATTTGAGGGAGAAATAATAGTGAATGTTAAATTTCATGGCAAAACAAAAAAACTTAAGATATATGTCATGAAAGATTTAGTAGGTATCAACTGGATGCAGAAATTCAACGTTTGGGACCTACCTATCAACTCGTTTTGCAAAAAGTTAGAGGTTGAACCATTAGATACCATAAAATTGAAGGAAGAATTATACAAGCAATTTCCTGAGGTATTTTCAAGTGGGTTGGGACGATGCAACAAATTTAAGGCCAAAATAGAATTAAAAGAAAACGTCCAATTTTCAGAAAGAAGCGAAATGTACCGTTTGCTACTATAGAAAAAATAGACAAAGAATTGGAGAGACTTGAACAAACTGGGATTTTATCTAAAACAGAGTTTAGTGAGTGGGCTGCGGCGGTGGTTTACGTAAAAAAGAAGTCTGGAGAAATTCGCGTATGCGTAGATTTTTTGACAGGACTCAACAAGGCAGTAAAAGACCACCATTAACCACAACCGAGCCCAGAGGAGATATTTACAAAGCTCATCAGCGGTAAGATATTTTCAAAAATAGATCTTAGTGAGGCTTATCTACAAATTCCAGTACAAGGAGAGAGTTCGAAAATCCTTTGCATTAATACGCACAAAGGGTTGTACAAGTTCAAAAGACTACCATTCGGAATAAAAGTTGCTCCTGCAATTTTTCAACAAACAATGGACACAATATTAACTCCCCGCAAAAAGGGATCTAAGGAGGGGGGTGTTATGGAATCCACACTTTTCTGATATAAATGGACTTGTCCTGCTGCCATAAAATAGCCACAGTAAGGTGGAGGAACAGGGTGGAGAAACAGAGTGGAAAGTACATAGACACTGTGATTGAGTTGACGTTAGAAGTCAGTTACAAGGACGCCCGACTCTAAGGAAGTTTACTTCGGGACTGTATATAGCGATCTTTGATTAATACTAACCGGCGTTCCTGGATTTTACTAACAGCATTACCTTTTGTATTTTGTGTAAATACGTTTAATTTCTTAGCTTAAATACTTGCGTTTGTCATTTATTGGAGACCGATTTTTCACGCAGAATCCACAACAGAAGGGCAAAAATATTTTAAGTCAAGTGATAGCGATTGCTGTATGAGTCGTGCAATTTTTGAATCAAGCACGGGCAATGCCAGGCCATGCTGACAGTGTTAAATATATGAAAGTAAAGATTGATTTAGATTTGTCTAATAGACGTGTTGAGGGTGGTATATTGGCCTGTAAATAGATATTGAACGACAGAAGACAATAACAAACAAAACAAAGACTTGAGTAAAATATATATTGCCAAGTTTATTTTTGTTAAAAAAAAAATGCATAAATGGTTAATGTTATAGTTCACTAGGCAAAAATAACTCTACTTGTTCATGTAGAGGGCGAGGGGAACGTTGTCCTGAAAGAGGCAGTTTAGTGATCACTGAAAAGTGATGTCAAAAGAACAGTTTAATTGCTGCTGACCAGGATGGAGCAGTGGACAATAGCTGGCTGCAACTGTTGCTGATGGTTGGAGCCATTGGGTCAGCTGCTGCTGAAACAGATACTACACTTTAATTCTTGTCATCTTGACTGCGGAACGCCTGTTTTTTTTTTTTTTTTGTTGCTTTTGAGGCCTCTTTATATCCTGAATCAGTCTTAAAACCACACTGGTTAATCTTTTTCTTCTAGTGATTTTTAAAAAAATGTCAGCATGCCAACAGGATATGACACATGTAAAGTATATTTAGGCAAAAACTGTTCATCTAAGCAAGTTTCACAAAACACGACTGACACATTCTGCCCGTTTAATTTTCTGTTGTAGTTGTATGTCCATATTAAAATTGAACATAAACTGTCAGAAGTTTATGTCTTGTTCTGTTTTTGTCAAGTATTTCCAAACATCTCAGTCATTATCAAGAACTGGATGTTGTCAGTATGGTAGACTGTTAGCTATATCCTAGTAATTTTTAGAGTTCTGGGATTATTTAAAGCAATATTCAAATCAGGGACGGATGGACTACAGTAAATATTCCATTCAGTACCATAGATTTGATTGTTAGCTGCCTGATTTCGGCATGTACCCTGGAGGCTGATCTTAACTATTTAGACATGTACCCTGAAGGTTAATCTTAACTGTTTGAGCATGTACACTAAGGGATGATCTCAAATATTTAAACATGTACCTTGGAGACTGATCTTAACTATTTAGATATGTATCCTGGAGATTAATCTTAACTGTTTGAGCATGTACACTGAGGGATGATCTTAAATATTTAGACATGTACCCTGGAGGCTAATCTTAACTGTTTTGGTATGGACCCTGTAGGCTGATCTTAACTATTTAGACATGTTCACTGGGGGTTGATCTTAACTATTTCAGCATGTAACCTGGAGGCTAATCTTAACTATTTAGACATGTATCATGGAGGTTGATCTTAGCTATTTGGGAATGTACCTTGGGGTCTGATATTAAGTATTTTGTCATGTACTCTAGTGGTGATCTTAGTTATTTCAGCATGTACACTGTGGTTGATCTTAACTATTTAGGAATGTACTCAGTAGGCTGATCATAAATATTTAGGCGTGTACCATGGAGATTGATCCTAACTATTAGGGCATATACCCTGATGGCTGATTTTAACTATTTGGTCATGTACCCTGGGGGCTGATCCTAGATATTTCAACCTGTACCCTGGGGTTGATCTTAACTATTTGGGAATGTACCCAGTAGTCTCATCATAGATATTTAGGCATGTACCATGGAGATTGATCCTAACTATTAGAGCATATATCCTGGGGGCTGATTTTAACTATTTGGTTATGTACCCTGGGGTCTGATCTTAACAGAATGACTCTGTTCATGAGTGAGAGTATTGCAGGGTATCAAGACTAGTTGTTGATGGTCATTGTTTTTTCAAGTTTAAAGGATGGGGTGTCATGTCTAGATATTTGAGAACACTCTCAATCAAAAATGGATACCAAGCCTGAAAGTATTTCTAACTGGACTCCTTTTACAAGGTTATGAATTGCATTTCTAAAAGCATATCACCACATCACACATACTTTGCTGTTCAGTTTCATGAGACACCAATTGCATGTGAGTACACTGGCAGGAATGGAGGAGTACCGGAGTTTGTTTTTTCTTGGTCAATACGTGTGGCACCCATGCGCCATGTTTCTTCATTGAGTGAAGACGACAACCGACAGTAACATGAGAGATGGCCATCTTCTGAATCACTTCCCTAGTTGTGTTGTACAGTTCAATGGGTACAGCTTGTTCTCTTCAAATTCAACAGGTCAGCCAGAAGGCAGAGAGTCTGTGAGTTCAAAAGAATTATCTGAGAATTATATATCTCTTACCAAATTTTATTTATTTAGTTGAATAATCTTATAGAGATCCTTGTATACTTCTTGTCCATATAACTTTACAATTTCATCTGGTCCAAGGTAATCAAGTGTAGCAGTGGTATTCCAGTGTTCTCTCCAGTTTGGTCTTCCCATCTCTTAGGTTGTTTATCATGAAGTCTTTTGTTCAGGAACGAATCTTTGTAGGATTTATATAAGAAATTTTGTTTTCCTCTTCTGATTACATTTAACTATTTGGGAATGTACCTATTAGGCTGCTTTTAACTATTTGTGAATGTACCCTGGAGGGTGATAGCTATTTTGGCATGTACTCTGGAGTCTGATGTTAGCTATGTTGGCATGTACTTGCGGTTGATCTTAACTATTTGGGAATGTACCCCGGGGACTGATATTAACTACTTGGGAATGTACTCCGGGGGCTGATCTTAGCTATGTTGGTATGCACATTGGGAGCTGAACTTAACTATTTTGGCACGTAACCTGGTGGTTGATCTTAACTATTTAGGCATGTACTCTGGAGGATGAACTTAGCTATATATCTACCCTCATAAATATAGTAAATTCTTTTTTCTGCTCCATTCATTTAATTTCATTTAATATTTAGTTTAAACCATTAATCTTCTTTGAAAGTCAATAAACATTAATATTTTTTTTTAATTTTAACTAATATTGCTTGTAAATTAAAAACATGACTGATAAAAGATCCATCAACAAACCTATAAAGGATTACTGCCCAAATATACAGTATATATATATATGTATATATATATATATATGTGTATATATATATATATATATATATATATATATATATTAGGTTGGTGCAAAAATAATGACGTGATAATGTCGTTTTTTGACGTATTTTTTAACGTCAAAAAACAACATTATTATGTCATTATTTTTGCACCAACCTAATATATATATATACATATATATATATCGTTTATGCAAGACTAGGTAATCTGTATGGGTAGACCCAAGGAGGATGATACTCAGAGAGCTCAATGAAAATTCAGAGCAGATATGTTTGAATAATAACAGACCACTTTAAGGCTCCATGTAATAATTTATTTCACCACAAGCCCTTTAAAGGGCTCTGGATTATCAGACTTTACTTCCAAAGGTTGAAATGAAAAATGACTTTTCAGAAGTGTAAATATATGCAATATATATATATATATATATATATATATATATATATATATATATTCCAATATTCGCTTGAAGAGGAAACGGAACTAATGCTTTTAATTTAATTATATAATTAAATTTAAAGTTTTTAGCTTCCATTTTTGAAACATGGTTATTACTGTGTAGCGAAGAAACCATATTTTAAATCAGTTAATTTATATTTATGCTCTGTAAATTTAAATTTACATTGAGCACTGTTTTGTAAAAACAAAAATAAAAAATAACAAGAACACTGGATTATATATCTTACTGTTCTTTCTTTATATATATATATATATATATATATATATACTTTACAATTGGAATTAAGATACACTTAGTAAATGACCATTTTCACCTATGAATTTTAACTTTAAAATTCGTTGGAATTTTCAAACTGTTTATAGTATCAGTTTGCAGTGTACTGAGGTGAAAATGTTCATTTAGTAAAGGTATCTTAATTCCAATTGTAAAGAAAATTTTATCTGCTTAATGAAAATAAACATTGAGTGTTCTTTTGTGAGTCAGTTTTAACATATTTCAAATTCTATGTTGTGTTAATAGAACTCGCTTGGATTATACCAACAGATTACTACCTATATACATATATATATATATATATATACCCTCTTCCCTCATAAATATAGCAAATTCTGTGAGTGTGTTGATTTTTAAGACATCATGGTCACCTTGGTGATAAAACAAAAATGTACATTTTAAGAAATTGAAACTCAAACAGCTTCTTGGAAGTTTTATCCCTGAAACATTCAACCACAAACTTGTCTACACCTCAAAAGAGTGAATAAATATTTTTGGTTAGATTTGCAATTTTCAGTCTTTGACCAGATTGTTTTATCACAGTCAATTCAAACTGTATAAATAAATTCTATCCCCTACTTAGATATATCATATAACCAAACAAATCTGCTTAGGAACATTATTCAAAAACAGAATTTTCAAAAGAAATTCAAAAACAACAAAAAGTGACAAGTACATTATTTGCACGCAGATTATTGTCTCAATTTTTGTTGTTAGTCCAATGATTCAGTCATTGTGCCCTCTAACCTTCATCAGGTGTATATCAATCAAGATAAACTACAAGGAATTGTGTTATTTGATCTTTGGTGCTAAACCGTTCTCATTCCACAGCTCATGTCAAGAAATATCTCATCTAGTTCTTATTTTTGGTGCTGCTCAGTTATTGCTCACTGATTTCCACTATATACTGCCCAGCCCAGGGATTGAACTCACAATTACTATGTCACCAAATACACATTCTTGGTTAGATTTTCAATTTTCAGCATTTCATCAGATTATTTTATCACAATCAATTCAAACTGTATAAATAAATTCTATCAACTAGTTAGACATATCATACAAATCTGCTTACAAACATTATTCAGAAACAGAATTATCAAAATGAAAGATATTCAAAACCAACATTATTTACACATGAATTATTGTCCTAATCTTTGTTGTTATCCTTTAGTCTCACTTCATACCAGCAGAGAGAGCCTTGTGTTCACATGAATAAACACATACAAGTATATTAAATTGTAAATTAAAATCATATGATTTTATTTTTTTTTTTGCTATATACCGTACATGTGAACACTAATGGGTATGTCCTAATCCTTATAAATACATTGGACACTATTGTAAGTGGGAGTAATATGCTATCTAAGTATAATTTATATATAATAAATACAAATATGCTGTCTAAGTAGTCCACCACTAGCTGTGGTTTACCTACTTCACGCAGCTGGCGAGTATTGTTTTTTGCTGATGTTATAAAGATTACCATTTAATTTCCAACCTCCATTTTGGTTATTCCTCATTCAGTAAGAGTTTCTCAGATACAAAATTTTTGTGTACTGATGTGTGTGCATTTTCGTTATATGTGTGCATTTTCGTTATATGTGTTTTCAGTTTGTATGTGATATAAGGAAGAAGTCATATGACAAGCAATGTGCTGAGTAGAGGAGATGGATGTCTTTGTAAACAGATTGATAGAACATGAAGACAGATATATGGTGCTAGCCAGCCATGTTTGAACTGGCTACTTTATTTTTAGAAAGAAAAGAGTACTCTTTTTTTGAGAAGAGTTCTACAAGGGAGACAATTCCAAATCCTGACATCTCTCTTTTTGTCTGGAGTTTTGCGTAATGTCTGGCTATATGTTGTATTTAGTAGGAGATCTTATGGCTCAACCTGACAGTTGTGGTCAGAATGTCTGGTTTCTGAGTGTGTAAGTTGGTGTTGATCTGACCTGATATTGTTGGAAATGACCTCTGGAGGGATCCTTGGTTGGTTAACTGCAGTGTAGTTTCTGGTCTGATCTTGTTTGGGAATGGTCTTCCTTTAGGCGTCATCAGCTGCAGTGAATGATTTGTGTTGATTGCCTTTGGTATAGACTGTTTGCTATTTCATCTTTCCTTGCCTGATGATTTGTGCATTTGACTGGTATGTTGCTGGCAAGTTTTTGATTGTATATGAGCTCACCTGGTGAAGGAATAAAGTCACTTATTGGTGTAGCTCTAAGGCATAGCAAAACCATGTTGCAGTTGCATTAGGCTGCTTTCTTCATGGCAGACTTCACAGATTGTATGCACTGCTCTGCTATCCCATTCGATTGTGCGTACCTTAGAGACAATGTGTGGAGTTTGAACTTCCAATCTTTCATGAACTCTTAGAACAGGCTGGAGCTGTAGTAGGATCCATTATTGCTGATAACACTTTCAGTTACTCCCTGTTCTCCAAATATTTGTTTGGTCACATTGACCACTTCTTCACTGGAGAAGTCTCTCAGTCTACGTATGAATGGGTATTTGGTGTATTTGGGACATTGCTTCATGATCATTTTTTTGTTAGAAGACATTTGAAATATTACTAGGTTGAATAGTATTCTCCTGAAGTAGTATCGACCAAAGGGGGAATTAAATGTGGTTAGTGTTTGCGAGTCAGCGTCCAACTTGACGGAACAGTAGCCATTCTTGGCATCCATTTTTGTGAAGTACTTAGCGTTTGCTAGTTTGTGGTAGACCTCCTCCAATGTAAGGGTCTTGTAGTGGCATTGTTTGATGGCTTTATTCAGGTCTTTTGAGTCTAGGTATATCCTGTGTTTTTCACTGCTTTTGTGCACAAACACAATGCTCTTAACCCAGTCAGTAGGCTCATCTATTTTACTAATAATTCCTTGGGTCACCATATCTTCTAGTTCTTCTTTGATTTCATCCTTAAGGTGGATGGGACATTTCCTGGGTGCATGGATAACTGGGTTACTGTCTTCAATACAATGTGGTATTTTAGAGCAAATTTGACAACTTTGTCAAAATGATCAGGATACATTTCCATGAGGTCCTCTGCAGAGTTAATTGGGCATTTTATTTACTGGATGGCACAATGTATGGTTACTAGTTTCAACTCTCTGAGGGAAGGAAGTCCTAATATGGCTGGGATTTCTGAGGTAACTACATGGAATTTGATATTTCTCAATTCATGGTTGTGTGCACATCGTATATTCACAGACACATGTTGGCATATGGTTGTGACATTGTATGCAGTAAGTATAGTAAGTAATGGAACAAATATGGTTATGAACATATATATAGATACAAAGATAAATTGAAAGATAATATCAAATATATTGGAATGCAGCTATGGTGGACAGAAAATTAATTTGTTATGGATGAGTTGTGTGTTGTGGTGTATTGGATATCAGCTCTGAGTGAGAACTTGAAGAACCATGTTTGAATTCCAGTTGAGTTCATTAGATTCACTTATGCATAAATACACTTGGGAAAAGTATGAATCCATCTCTTCTCCCCCCCCCTAGCTATGGGTTGAGTAGAAGGACAGACTGTGTTCTTTAGCCTTGGTTGGCAACAAGTCTATTGCAGAAAGAAATGGCGACCCACTGCGGGAAATAAATCTACCTTGTCAATCATATACCGAAAGATACACCCAAGCATGTATCATGGAACTTAACTAATGGACTAACTGTTCATCTTATGATGACATCTGTTCCCACAATATATCATTATAATTAATTATATTGGTCTTGTGCAAGATTGAATGAAAATGCACAAAGTGTTGATAAAAACAATATAAATCTTTATATAACACAATATAATAATTGTAATAATAATGATTGATAGCTCTTGAGGAATTTTTTGGTGAAGAAAGGTTATCAGCCCTTAAGGTATTCTCTTGGAGTAAGACACACAACCTGCATGCCTCAGGGAAACAAAGGCGGACTTTTTAAGTCACTAACAGTAACCTGTAAAATTAGTTTATTAAAACTTCTTAAGTTGTAATAATTGTTGGTTATTTTCATTACATTTTAATAAAATAATTTTACAGGCTACTGTTAGTGACTTAAAACTTGGCTCTTATTTCCTTAAGGGCCAAAAACCATTGTTCATCATGGAGTTCCTCAAGGTCTATCAATTGTTATTATTACAATAATACAGAAAAATAAGGTGAAAGTTGAAGTTTCAAGAGTTCAAATGTCATGGATTATGTTAACTCCTGACGAGTGGATTGAACAATTGCACAAAGGTTCTTCTACAAAATTCTCGATTAGATGTGCTGAATATAGCATCAATCAGTTAAATGACAAATTTTATATTTGTATTAAATTAATCCTATATATATATCTATATGGAGATTTTCTAAGCATAGCTTAGATGTGGCACAAGGCCTAAAGTATAGGACACCCAGTGAGGATCAAACTCACTACTCAGTTGTAATTGTTCGAGCAAGATAATCTTGCTAACCATTACACCACGTCGAGGTGTATGTATGCATGCATGTATGTATCCAATTATAGTAGATGCCACTTGACCATGTGGTGAAGGAAGGTATATTTGTTTTCAATATAGCAAGGAATGGTTTAGCTGTTTAAGGACATCAGCTAGTTGTGCAAATATATTTCATATCTGGGTATGTTATGATGACCATAGCATTGGTGAATGGACAAAATTTATTGACTGGTTTTCCATTTGTTTATATACACATTTATAGATTCACTTTGAAAAGGCTGCTTACTTCTTATTAGCTCAAAGCCTTATATCCTGCTTGTGAAAGCTTTCTGATTGGTTGATTGAACTATCTTTTCTTAGAAGAGGGGAAAATTTGGTCTCATTGTTATTATTTGTTTATTTCTTTTATTACATCCTGGTTGTGAAAGCTTTCTCATTCTATGGTCAAACTATGGCTTTGTTTGCCTGGTGATTTTTATTATCAGTCTATTTTTTCAGGGGAAAAAACGTTTGAAAGAGGTATTCAGGGCCACATCCACACAAAGATTGAGCATGTAAATGAATCAAAGACAAATTTATAAGAATACTATCTCTGTTCAACATTTTGCACTTGAAAGATGCAGCATTATTTGCAAATGCAGAGAAGGTTTCACAGAAGACACAAACTATGGATTTGTGTAGGTTGGTGCAGAATGTTGGTTTTAACATTCCTAATGTATGAATACTGAGCAAATGTTGTTTTGGAAAGTTTATTTTCTTTTTTATAAATATGTTGTGTAGTAAGACTGACTAACCTTCTCTACACCTATTATTGAAACATGAACTTTTCCATCTGCTATGAGTAGATTGTCTGCTCATGGAATAGGAGCTTTTTAAGTATACACTTGTTATACTGAGTTATTGTATTCTCACTTCATGTTCTCATGTGATTAAACTCTTCTTTACACAACCTCTTTTTTCCAATGTTTTCCTTATCATCTTACTAACTGGAAACTATGTGATACAAAATTTATAAAATAATATAAATTGTATCCTTCTTGGGGGAAAGAGATTGTAACTTGCATTATGTTTAAACAGAGAAAGAAGAGAGAGAAAGATAGGGAGATAAAAGGAGAGAGAGAAAGAAAGTGAGAGATAGAAAAAGAGAGATAAAGAAAGAGAGGGAGAGAGAGAAAGAAAAAGAGAAAAAGAAAGAAAGAAAGAAAGAGAAAGCAAGAAAGAGAATAAAAGAAAGAAAGAAAGAAAGAAAGCGAGAAAAGAAAGAGAGAATGCGGGAGAGAGAGAGAGAGATATCCAACAGCATCCTTTCTAATAGTGTGACACTATTTAGCTATGGTAATTGATTAAGTAATTAGCCATAAAAATTAAACAAGAAAATACTGAGAATGAAAAAGAAGGGTTAAAAAGATTTTATTTTTACTTCAAAAAAAAGTATTGTGTCAACGATAATTTCATGAAAAGGCAATGTGGTGAGATTTGACAATTGATTAATTATGGCCGTTAAAAGTGCTAGTTAACAAAACACAAGTGTCGAAGATATCATTCAAAATCACAAAGATTTTAGGAGTTGGTCAAGTGACAGGGCCATGTGTTATTTGTAAGATGAAAAAGGGAATTTAATAAACAAAATTCCACTTGATAATTCTGAACTGAAAATCTTGGATATCAGCGATGTCAAAGAGTTAATTAATGAAGCAAGTTTAGCCACACCCACACAACTGAGACGCCATTGGTCGGGTGGTAGAAATGCCGATAGGCAGAGGTAAATTGGTAAGAAAGATGGGGAAATTACTAATTCCCACTGAAAGGATTTGGTATGAGGTACCAATGTGAGAAGGAGGGAGTTTAAAAGGATGGCTATCCTGCAACCTCTCCTGATGGCCAAAGAGATCCCCCTAAAAAATGGAAAGTAATTAATTTTCCAAAATGGGAAGTAATCAATTTTCCTAGCCAAACAACAAAGATGTCAGAAATTGGGAGTTACCAAGAACCCCAGGCTGCATCTAACCCCACACCGGTTTTTGGTCAAAGTTCATATAAGCAAGTGCCCTCAGGCAATTTGCCAGTTGTTGAGTACTTGTTTTTTCAGTTTGCTAGCAGGAACCAGACAGTTGCCTTGCAGAAGCTGTCTGAGAGATTCCATGACTTCTGCCTCCAACCTCGGCTTTCTACAAAACAGCAAGTTATACTGACAAACAAAGCCAACAGTTAAAAACTAAACCAGTTGACTTAGAAGACCAGAACTTGCCTAGAAGTATAATAGCATCACTCTCAGAAGAAACGGGTTGGGAAAAACACACACTCCTGTATAGAACAGACTGATAAAAATTGATTTACTTTCTTTTAACATACCCGAATTTTTTTTGGTTTTCATTTATTACTTTTTTTGCTTGTGCAACGTCACCTCTAGTTTAGACTTAATTTGCACTATGAACCCAATGCCTGATTGACCTTGTCTACCTAAGATCAAATCACAACATGGGTAGGTTAGACTTGAGATTGAAATAGTTACTTCAGTAACCAGTCATTGGAAATGAGCTGAGAATGATGGAGCTGGTGTTGGACCAATTGAATCTGGTGTGAAGCTGTTAGAATCAACCGACCATCCCATTTGGTACCCTAACCAAAGGATCCTGCCAGGTAGTGCCAACTGCTGATTGACTGGGTCACATATTGGTGGCAGCTACTAAGAATCAACCCCAAAATGCTGATAGGAGAAATATCACAGCTTCATGCTGTGACTAAGAGTTGACCCCTGAGCTGACAATACTGTGTCACAATAGGCAGTTATGGGTAAATGAAATAAAATCGATAAATAGAATAATACAGTGTAACCCGGATATAAGAGAGTTGTCGGGACCGGAGAAGAAGTCTCATATATCCGGGTTTATCTTATATCCGGGTTTGGTGTATTTTGTTTAGGTAAGTATGGCTCTAATTTGGGACCTGAGAAAATCTCTCTTATATCCGGGTTTCTCTTATATCCGGGTTACACTGTAATAATAATAATAATAATAATGAATAATAAAAAAAGAAATACATTTTCCCATAATGCTAAGAGTAAAGAAATTGGAAATATAATTACCCCACTTCATCAAACACTATGAGCTAGTGCTGTTTAAGTCTATAAAAAGATGAACATTTTCCTGTCTATCTCTCTTTCTCCCCATTACTCCAATACATAGCAGTAATGGAAAAATGGATGGCCCCACTGGAGAATGTTAATTTGCCCTATTTTGCATAGAGTCAGTTGTTACTCAGTTGGCTGAGAACTTTTACGTTACAGACTAGATGACATCACAACAATATGGCGTTACCGATAGGATTTCTAACACCAGTGGATGAGCCTGACTTTGTGAAAACATGTGAGAACAAGATTATAGATCTTTATTTGGGTTTGACAGGAAGTAAAGCCATCAGAAATATCTCTGTCTTGGCGTATCCTGGAGAATTGGAGGATTTAACTTTTCACAAATTTTTGGAAATTATAAAGAGGAATTTGCGACTGAAAGAGAAGTTGGTTATTGCTGAGAGGATATTTTCGCGCAAACAAACTAAAGTCAATCGAAACAATAATACAGTATGTACACAAGGTATGAGAGGCTTTCAGATTCTGTGAGTTTGAAAAGCTTGGTACTGGAGAAATGACCATCAAAGATCAATTGATACAGATGAGATTAATTGAATGTATATGTGATGTTTCATACAAACACAAAATTTTAGAATGGTTACAACTGACTAAAATGTCCTTGGATGCATCTATAGAGTTTCTGCAAGAATTAGAGTTGATTGAAAAATTCAATATATCCAAGAGTAATGCAGAAACATACAGAATATTGAATTAGCTTGTGCAATGCAAATACTGTGATAAAAGTATGAACAGGAAAATAAAACGTGTCCAGCAAGTATGCTGGAATTGTGAAATGAAAAAACATTTCTATTCTGTGTGAAAGCATAAAAGGAAAATAGAAAGAGTAGAAAATGTAACCCTCCCTGATAAAGTACAGATGAGAAAAATGCCAGCAAAGAAGTTAAGCTAATTGGTATAACTTTTCTGATGCAAGTAGATACCAGGAGTGATGTTACCCTAATTCTAATAAATTTCTGGGAATGGATGGGCAAACCCAAATTAAAGAAAAGTTCATTTAAACTAAGACAGTTGATTGTTTCATTAAAATGATAGATTGTTATGAAGGAACCTTTGAGACCAATACACACTTCAAAATTATTATTCCCATAAATGGTAGTGGAACATGGAAGAAGTAATGAACTCATGTGAATAAATGTCTTAAAAGTTGATACAAGCAAATTAACAGTATGAAGTTGGGAAATAATGACATGGAGATGTTAAAAGGTTACAAATTGAGTATTCAATTAAAAGAAAATAGTCAACCCTCTCTAGGGATGCAGAAGGCAATTATCTCCCTTTAGTGATGTCACTTCATATAGTGACAAAAGCGGCAGTCAATTTTCAGTTTGTTTACAGCAGCCAAACAGAAAGGATGCTTTCTTTAGACCCCATCCCACTCATGGCCCGGATAGAGACTCAATCTGCCTTCCCAGCAGCTTACAAGTTCATGGTGCTGTTTCCCTCTGTGAATACATCTTTGTCAGATATAGAAAGAAACTCAAGCACGCAGACCTCAATATGGGAAAATCCAAGACTAGCTGTTTCCTGTTTGTAGAATATGTCCTCACCTGGGTGACAGTAGATAAATTCATCCTGTTTAAATCTGGACTCTAAAACATGGCTTCTCCAGATACAGGAGTATCTCTATATTATATGTAAAACCCATCCTTTTTGTTTCTCCTTACACTCTGCTTTGCTGTGCAGATATATATGATATATTATTCTCTGCATGGGACATGTGTACATATGTATATATATAGTTTTGTATATGTGTTAGTTGTATAAAGGTCTGTCTAAGAACAAAGCATGTTTGTCATCCCTTTTCCTTTCAGCTATTCCGTTCCATCCGTGAAGTATGTTGTTATTATATCATGTATGTAATAATGCCTATAATGGGGGAAATATAAATAGGAGAATAAATCTTTCTTCCATAGCTCTCTCCCACTACACCTCTTTGAGTCTTGGCAGAATGCCCATTCACATGTTATCTTTAGTAGTTGCAAAATTAAAAAAAATGGTGGAGCAAGGAATTTTAGAGCCTGTTCCCCCCTCGAGATAGTAATTGGGCCTCACTCATTGCAGTTTTGCATAAACTGGGTGGCAATTTAAGGATATGTAGGGATTACAAAACAGGTGTTAACCCCAAAATTTGCTCCAATTTGTTTCCTATTCCTAACATTGAAATTGCTATTCACGAGTTGTCAGGAATTAAATACTTTGCTAAAACTGACCTCAAATTTGCCTATAACTGGATACAAATTGATAAAAAATTTAAAAAGATCACTATGCTTAACTCTTTGATAGGCTTAGTCAGATGGAAGCATATACCTTATGGCATAAAAACAGCACATGATATTTTTCAAAGAGCCATTGAAAACACACTAACTGGTGATGTTAAGAATATGATCATCTGTCAAATCGATATATATATTGGTGCTACTAGGAGAGAAGAGCTTAACGAAAAACAAACAAAAACAGGTCATCTTTTAAACAAATTAAAAAATGCTGAGATGACCATAAACTTTTACCAAACCAAGATACATTCATGGCCTAAATAAAAAGAGCCATGGGCCCACGTTCATATGGATCATGTGCTTGTTAAAAGCACCTGACTCATTTTAATTATGGTTGACTCATTCTCTGGATAGCCTGAAGTGGTTAGGGTTCAGGATATGAAGGCAGCCACAATAAAGCAAATATTACAAGTAATATTTTCCAGAAATGGGGTACCTAAAACATTAGTCTCTGACAATGAACCAGAATTTTGTGATGAAACTTTGTGTTGGTAGTTAAAACAAATTGGATACCTTCCTTATAAAACACTACCATACTACCCACAATTGAATGGTATTACAGAAAGAATGGTGCTGATATTGAAAATGGGGTTGAAGGCATTTTCCACATCCAGAGACATCAGAGATAATTATCTACCAAGACGATTCTTCATGCTGGCAGAATGCAAAGTCCCTCTCCATTGATCAGAAAACAAATTAGATTGCTGATAACAGGGCTGGCGCATCTTACCCCCAAAACCCCCAACATAGGGGTGTGGAGCATTTTTGGGGCCCCACTGTGGCCTCTGCCATTTTTTTCAACTAATAATATACATTGTGTATCTACATGGCCGGTGTGTTGTGTACTACGCAGGAATCCCTAATGAGGTTGGAGCCCCAAAAGGAGTAGTTTTAGCAGTGTTTTTTTGCTTTTTGTGCTTTTTACTACCAAAGTTATATTGTCAATCATTAACTATAATAATTAACAGGGCTGGTGCTTACTACCCCAAACCTCTCAACCACATGGGAGCCCTATGCCTACTGGTGAGGGGGAAGGGGCAGAAGTGCTAATTTCAGTCAAATTTTAGTCATGAAAATATTGGTGGTTATTACAAAAAGAATAACATTTTCTCAGATTTTTTTTAAAATAAAAAATATTCATTATAAATGTTAAAAATTAATGAATATGTACTGACATTTTCATTTAAATTGGATAATTCCCTGATTTTTAGAAATTTAAAAAAAAGCGCTGCCTTTCCCCTACACTAATTTTCCTTTGTGGGTTTGTGGCCCTTAGGTTGGGAAACATTGAAATCAACATGTAGTAGAGTGGTGTCCATATCAAATTTTCCCCGAGATGCTAGTGGCCCTGGCCTATAATAATGTCCTATTCAATAAATAGGACAATCTAGTGCAAAAAAGACAATCAAATCCTAAAAAAGCTAATTTTATTACACAAAAGAGACATAACACGCCTATAATAGCAACAAGTAGACAGAATTTACTTGCATTATTTACATTATTCAGACTGTTATCCCTATTTTCATTGCCATATTCACAACGTTTTGGCCGTTTTACACTCTGGCCTTCTTTAGGTGATTGGAATTTTCAACCAAACCCTTTATTTTGTCCAACGGGGTAGATTGTTCTAGTTCCAGGTGCTATGCCTCTTCTGGATATCTCAGTTATTTCCCTTTAACTCAACTCTTGAACTCACAACTCTTTGGGTCTAGTTACTAGATCTAACCAACGTCTTTATCCACTTGGCCATGTGTACTTGAAGGATTGGCATGTGGAACTAGAACACTCTACCCCAGTGGATGAAATAAAGTGTTCGGTTCAAAATTCCAATAACTTGAAGAAGACTGGAGCGTAAAACGGATGAAATGTTGTGAATATTGCAATGAAGATGAGGATAACAGTCTGAATAATGTAAATAATGCAAGTAATCATAATACCTCATCTCAGAGATATAGAGGCTGAAATGTTGTGAATATGGCAATGAAGATGAGGATAACAGTTCGAGTAATGTAAATAATGCAAGTAATCATAATACCTCATCTCAGAGATATAGAGGCCGAAACATTGTGAATATGACAGTGAAGATAAGGATAACAGTTCGAGTAATGTAAATAATGCAAGTAATCATAATACCTCATCTCAGAGATATAGAGGCTGAAACGTTGTGAATATGGCAATGAAGATGAGGATAACTGTCCGAATAATGTAAATAATTTCTATCTACAAATGTAAATAATGCAAGTAATCATAATACCTTATGTCAGTGATATAGACAAATATGGACAGAATTTATTGGCTCATTGTGATCAGAGAAGACCTAGAAAAGACTATGAAGAAGTCTATATGGAAGAGGAGGAGGAGGAACCTGAGAGGGCAGAAAATAGTAGTGCTTCAGATGGAAAAAGTAAATATAGTAGTAAAAAAAAATGTCTGTGGGTTTAGGGTGGAAAGATCACTTATATGAGACCGTCCGCTGAAAAGTTGAAGCAACACAAAGACAACATGAGATATAGTAAACTTAACTTATTTATTCAAACTCCTCACTGGATCTGTCTTGATCCCAGCATTCCCAAGTTGAACCGGAAGTGTTTACAATTCCTATCATAAATGTCATTGTTGATGTTGCTATAACAAAAAACATGGAGGATAGATCACATGAATCCAACATGGTGTTGGAAGATCAGAAGAAGATGAGTTCAGACCTAGATCCCCAATAAAAAGAACCAGGGGCACACCCCAAGACAGAGATAAGATCACGTACTTATGTTCAAAGAAGTCACAGAGTAATGAAGAGCATAAAGCCCTCTTCATTTCCATAGGCAAAATGGACTTGCCCTATTTTGCATAGAGTCAAGCAAATATTAATAAGTCAGTCATCACTCGGTCGGGGGAAGAACATCTACATCAAAGTCTAAAAGACATCACATCACATCTGAACCAAAAAAGAAATCAGACTTAACCAAGAGACCTTTCTTTCACTACAGTCACCATAAAAAATGAATAAACATTCATTCGTAGAAACCCAAGTTTTTATATGCTTCTTCTTTGTTTATGCACACAAACTCGCAACTTTTTAAATTTTATACAGTCATCCTGATTAGTTCTTTGGTGGTTAGAAGAGTGAATACTAACCCTAAGCCTACCCTGCTTTCTAGGTAGAGAACTAAACTTGAAAAACTCTTTTCCTGGATTTTTAAGTGCTTGGGGTATAGTGGCGTGGGACTCAGGGGTTTAAATGAACAGTTGATTTAACAACACCAAAAAGATTAATGAAGGTGAAGGATGATAATGATGAGGAAACACACGGATAATTTTTAACAAAACAAGAAGGAATTTATTCATAAATTTACATGCTTGAATCAGTATTAGGATAGTAAATCAGAATTGTTTCAGGAAAATAAATCAGAATTCTTAAAGTCTGTAGTCTTAATGAATTGTCATGAAGTGGTAATGTTCATACAACAGGCTAAATGATCTGACACAAAATAATATTAAAAAATGTTTAAAACAAAGGTAAGACAGTCTGTTGTTCACCAAATGGATATATGCTTTTGTATACTTTAAAAAATAAATGAAGAGAGATAGCTTTGTCGAGAGAAAATTCTTTGAAGTGCTCTGTGCTGGTTAGAGGCCAATATTAAAACTGGTCAGTAATTTTACATTAATGAGTACTTTAGCGCCAGGCACGAGGAATTGAAATGAAACATTTTACATGACTTCAGACACTCTTCTCTGATTAATTTAAATTTTCTCATTTTATATCAAAAAGAATTTTGCATGGCCTCACTACTTTCTTTTCTTCTTCTTGTTTGATTGGCTAATTTCAGTGAAGGTAAGGTTTTCATTGGTCTCAAAACAATTTCACATAGGCTCACAAATTCATTTTCATTTTCTTCCTAATAATTTGAAGGAAGTGGGTGGAGGGAGTTATTATTATTTCACATTTACTACAGGTGAATGTGGTGAGTGCAGTGGGATTGTTCTTCACTTTGCTGCATGGGCTTTGATCTTTTGTTTTGCTTATCCAAGTATATTATTTCAGAAACAAAGTTAGCTGATTGATCTGTCCTTATGAATGCCCATATTAATGTTAATGAGGTGTTAAGGAGATAATAAGTAGGAAATACTTTTCAAGGGATTTAAGGAATATTTTATTATATTTATTAAACTTTGCCTACTACTACAGATTAAAGTAAAAATTTATTTTTGGCCATCATGCATCAAAAATACCACCAGAGTTCATTATACAAAGCTGCTTTGGATGGATGGAGCTTGACAGGCCAGGAGAAGGAAAACACTGACTTTAGATATCCACTGCCTTGTGGTCATATCGAAACACAGAAAAAGGTGATAGAAGTAAATCAAAAGACAGTAAACCCAGAGTGAAACCCTGAAGGTGGTTTGCTGTCAATGCTGACAATTTTCTGGTAAATCATGAAGCCACTGTGGTCTCAAATGGCTCTGTATTCCTTTGGATTTTGAAAGTACAGCTGAAAGGGCAGGGTCATATAGTTTGGGCAGCACATGGTCTCCATATAACACCAGCCAGGTATGCACCAAAGGACTGAATTTTGACCAAACAGGGCTCTACCTTTACCCCACAATATAAACAGATGCATACAGTTATGCCTCACCCTACGTCATTAATTCGTTCCAGGTGTCACAACTTAGGTCGAAATAACCACACTACAAAACACAAATTATCTATTGCCTATTATGTATGTACATTATTCTGATTAAAATAATTAATTTCCACCTTATCTTCCAGTGATATATCTTTACACTTAGCATTAGCACTTGCACTGGGACTTTTCTTCAGAGACATTGGCAAAAATCTATTGTAAATCACAATTGAAATGTAATTGAAATAACGTCAACAGCAGAGCACAGACGTAAACCAGTCTGAATTCAAAATGGAATGGGAAAAACACACGAGGCAGGAATTTGCCATATGAACATCTGCTGAACATACTTTATTATACTAATTGTTTTGTTTTTGATGATAGTATACATAATGTTATTTTTAAATTTATTTGAATATATGTGTTTATTTTTAGTGTTTTGAAATTTCTAATATTTTTAATGGCTGATGTAAACTTAAGTAAAACAACCTAAGGCGAGTTTTATTTTTCCATAATATTTAAGAAAAACCGACATATCTTTGAAAATGACTTCACTCAAAGTAACTTAAATCGAGGTAATGGACTTGTTTTCATTTCAACACATGAAGTTGATGCATAACTTACAGACTCTTAATAAAAGTAAGAGGAGAAATGGTGAAGGGAAAAAGCAATTGAAAGGAAATGTGGAGGACGAAGACAACAGAAAGACATTGGCATATAAATTTATTGCTCTTTTATCACCTTTGATTTTTCTAAGTACAGCTTCCCTTTTGAGTTTTGAAACATGATACATACCTTATGTAGGCTGGAAAACAAAACAATAAAACTGAAAGAGTTTATTTTTTTAAGCTACTAATTTCGAGTGAAGCTTAACTTGTGGCATCTATCTCAGCTTATGAATTGTGTTTACCAAATCAAAAGTTCGTAAGAATCGATGTTGACAAACTACCTTCCTAAGTTGACATTTTTGTAATGTATCAAATAGTCGATGTATAAATGAGAGTTAACTGCCCCTGATGTAGTCTCTGTATTTTTTTTTTTTTTCTAACCACATGGTGGCGCTAATAGTTTTACGTTCCCTTTACGATCAGTCTCTCGTTAGCACACATGGATAGCTGGGAGGCTTTTTGCTGAAAAGGAAAATAAAAATAAGTTAATCTCCTGTAAACGGAATAAAACTTATAAAAAAAGAGGCATTAAGAAAAAGAAAAGAAAGTCATGGGATCTGAGGAGAAACTAACGCCTTGGGCAAGTGAGTGAATCTATTTAATACTTTTTTTTTGGGGGGGGGGGGTAAAACAAGTGTAGGCAGAACAGGGCGTGATTCCCCCCTATTGTTGTTGATTTTTGTAAAATTTCTGATCTTGTCTGTTGTTTCTTTTTCTTCTTGACCTTTCTAGTTTAAAGAATAAGTAAGATAAGCACATTAATTGTGCTAACGATTATATATCATGGCTAAAAGAATCTCCTTTAAGGTCCGGTCATATGAATTTTTGGTGATTTTTCGATTCATTCTCCATTGTGAGTTGTCATCTGAATGATTTATTTTTTTGTATTTGAGTTTCTAATTGCTAGCTCTAATTTTTTGGTCTAACTGCTTTTCTTGATTTTAGTTTTAAGTAACATATATTTCCTTTTATTTTTGTATTTTTCTTTATAGTCTATTGAAAATTACACTTTTTACTTCTTTCTTGATGATACATCTATTTTTAAAATAAATCTCTATTAAAAACAAAAATGCACTACTTTCCTTAGAAATAAGAAACGGCTAAGTTTTTTAAATCCTTTCTAATTTGAATTCTTCTTCCTGGAGTCGTGTAGAGACATGAATTAAAAAAAAATATACTTTGAATTTGTTTTAACTTTCATTTTCGAAAATAATAAAAAAAGGTTGTTTACCCCCCCCCCCCAAAAAAAAAAGCAAAAAAAAAACTTAACTTTTTTTTCCTTTTGTTGAATCTTAATTATTATTAAAATAGCGTTAGTTTCCGGGTTTTGGAAAGACAAATTTGCAGATATTTGTGACAAAAATAGAATTTGTTTAGTTAGGAAATATTTAAAAAAATGCATTTACTTCCTTCCTTTCAGATGTTCCAAACATCAATCCGTTATAAACTGGCTGCATAAAAAAATAAAAATCATCTGTATAAAATAAATTATAGACAGAGAAAATGAGAACTGCAAGTTATTTTATTTAAAAATAAATAGTAATTTTAACTTGAACACGCCTACCTGACACACGAAGGCGAAATGCGTTGTCATTAAAAAAAACAAAAAGGTTTCCTACTTTGTCTCATTTCTCCATAACTAGTTTTATTAAATAAAAGGTTGTTGTCCAAATATACAATTATCAATTGTATATTTGGACAACCTTTTTTTTATATGTATGTATGTATGTATCTAATTTGTCTTTGTTTTATTAACTAGCCTATATTTATTTTACACGCACAAAAAGTATTTTGACAACAATAACTTTTTTTTTTTTTTTTTTTTTTTTAAACATGTTTACGTTGAATTTGACAGACAAGAAAAATTTGAGTTTTTTTTTTCCAGCATTCTTACATTTTTTTCGATTTGGTGGGAGTAATAAGGGCGTGCCAAAAAATGGATTTTGTATTAAATTAATTTTTATTAATAATATGAAAAGTGAAAACTGAAGTCATAGTTAAAAAAAACAAAAAAAAAAACTTGTTTCCCTTGTTTTTATTTTCTTTCAATCGAATTCATTTATATTTTTAGAAAAATAATTTTCACATTTTTTACTATCTGTTGTATACTACATACGCTTTTAATTTCAAATATAATTGATTGTTGCTGTGCTTTTTTTTTTTCATTGTTTCGATATTCTAACAACACTAACAGCGATGTAACTTTCTTGACATATTCTTTCTTTTAGTTTTTAAATAAAGGTGTGTTATTTTTTTTTATTTTGTTAAATTTTCATTCCTCACCAAATTGCATTTAAAAACCAAAATGATGGATTTTTAAAATATTGCTTCTACTTTTAAAATCGGCACAGTTACTATTTTTAAAAGTAATAAAACAGTTTAAAAAAAAAAAAAAAATGACAAATGTTTGATTAATTAATAATAGAAAATAAAATTTCTTTTAAGCATAAGTTTTTAAAATTAAAACGAACTGAAAAAAGATGTGCAAGTTAAAATGAATTATTTAAAATTAAAAATATGTATATTTTTCATTTTGATAGCATCTTTTAAAATATTCCTAAAAAAATTATAAAAAAAATCTTTTTAACAACTTTTTCTTTTTTTTTTTTTAGCTGTCTTTGTAATTAATGTGAACTTTCTGCCCCCCCCCCAAAAAAAAACTACGGTACGAATATTTTCCCAAATGTAAACTTACTGTAATCAGTTACAGCCACCGATTTGTTCTAATTTTTATCTTGTATTTATTTAACATTTTTGATCATATTTGAATTGATTTTGTTTTGATGATTTCGGTTTTAAACAAACGATATCTTCTTCAGTCTTGGTCTTTGACTGCGAAGAAATTCTTTATGCCGGTCGCCCGGTGTGCTTTCAGCATTCTGTCGATAAATCATAACTCAATAAAAATTAAAAATGCATATATCTTTAATTATTTAAATTTAAATGTAAATAAAGTCATTAATGCATTTTTTCTACTGATTCGAATGTAATTTTGTATAAAAATTACATTAGCGGAAGTACATGTTTCCGCCAAGTCTGTCTTGAAATCTTTTTCCGGTTTCGTCAGAATTTTGGGGCAAGAAGGCAATTGTCACCGATCTCTTTCTGAGGGTTTCTCATTTAAAAGTCTGATCGCTTGAGTTTTCGGTTGCACCAAAGCATTCCCCGTGTGCCTATTACGGAGGTCAGTCGTCCTTGAGAGAGCGAGGTGAAAAAAGACGAGGTCACACGCACCTTGTTACTGATGTCGAAACCGCAGAAGTACCTGTCTCTCGTTTTTGGTAAAAAAAAAAAACGAAACAAAAAAAAAAAAACAAACCCCAAAACAAAACCTGCTGCTGTTGGACAAAATATGGTCTTCTCTTAGTCCTTAATAAGAAAACTAGGTTATAAATAACATTTTTATTTTTATTTTTTTCAATGTAGCTAATAATGGGTCTTCTTTTCAGGATTATTGTAAATATGTTTTTTTTTCCCCGTTTTTATCTGCACTCTACTAAAAATTGTGGTGGATTATTTATTTTAATTTAAAATGCAGGTAGAAAATGAAATGGCTATTTAATTTTTAATTTATATATTTTTATTTACTAAAGGATTTAAATCACTATTTGTATTTCTCCATATTTTTCAAACATTGCCTATTATTCACTCATAGCAAATTCTCATTGTGTTCGTTTATATATCTCTCTTCTTATTTTATTTCTTTAAAAATTCATTTTACTTGTATTTTAGTGCTTTTTTTAATACAAATCTCTAGGGATTACCTGATTTTATAATCAAAATTGTCAACAAAAAGATTTTATCTGAGACATATGGCAAAGGCACCTCGAGGTGGTGTAATGGTTAGCAAGCTTGTTTCGCTAAAAACAATTACGAATGAGTAGTGAGTTCGATCCTCACTGGATGCCCTTTACTTTCGGCCTCATGCCACATCCATTGGAAAATAGCTATAAAGCAGCAAGGAATTTCTTGGGGGAAAAAAAGTCATTATTCAAATTTAGTTATCAATAATTGACAGTATTTGACATATAGATCAGAACATTTGTGTGCTTTCAGAGTGTCTATTTGTGACACTTCTTCTGAGGATCAGTGTAATAGTCTGGGCTGGATTATGACTTTTTGGGACCCCTAAGCTAATTAAATTACCACCCTCTAACTTGCTGGAACCTGTAATATTTTTTTTTACTCATAATATATTTTAGCAGCATTTATATAGCTTGAAGTAAGTAAACTTATTGCAAATTCTTCAAATAAACTAGCTATCTTTTTTCTTAAGACTACGACTACGACTATTGCAAACCAAATTAGCACATATTTCAACACAATTGTAGTGAAACAAAAATTATAACCAGCATTAACAATAAAACAAAATGAATATGAGTTTGTGTGTTTATCGACTGAGAAAAAACTGGTGTTATATAGCTCTCCCAGTTCCAGACCCATGCTGATTATTGGCTAATACCTGCCCAGTATCGTTCATATGCAAATAGTCAGCGCCACCTACTCTATGTAGAAGGTCTTCTCTCAACAGCCCATTGTGGAAGGGGACACAACTCTCGGTGCTTACAACACCACATGCAACCAACTCTGAGTCTCTTATCAGGTTGACCTAATTCTCTGTTAGAATTTGTCATATTGATATAATTTCAGTTTATAGGGTTATTTAATTCAAGCATTATAACCTCTAGAGAATTAAAATCACTGCTTTCTAAAAATTTCTAAGATTTAGACATTATGAACTAAAATCAAATGTTATTTATTTGAAATAAAATAGTACAAACTAATTCTTTTCCTTGCTTTGCTTCCTGCAAAGTTAAATATGAGTGTCATATTGATATCATCTCAGTTTATGAAACTATTTAGAAATTATAACCTAGAAAATTAAAATCATTGCCTTATAAAAACTTGAGGGGCCCTAGGTTACAGCCTATACTAGCCTAAAATATAATCTAGCCCTGGTAACTGTAGTTATAGTAAATTAATTGTTGCATGTCCTAACTCGCATCAAAGTCATCAATGGCATATGTTCATTTTCACATGACCACAAATTAGATGAAAGACAAAAAGAAGATATTAAGTAAAAACAAAAAGGAAAGTGAATGAAAAGAAAGCAAGATGAAATGGAAACATACAAAGTGTGGCAGAAATACCTTGCACATAATGGCAAGACATTAGTAAGACATATTGTAGCTAATATCTTAACCATTATGTGCAAGGTATTTCTACCACAGCCTGTATAAACAGATACTGCTTTGAGTTTTATTACTCTTTTACCTCTTTAAAGAGAGTGAAGATTTATTCAATACTTTTTTCCTTTTGAGCCTTTTATAGGAAAGTAGGTCATTTTTTGGTTTTAATGTATGTGACCAAATAGTTAGAATCTTAGTATTCCAAACTACAAAACCTGGGTCCAAAGGTGACTTCTTGATGTTAGTGACCCAGGGAGAAGATCACAAAATGCAGCATCATCAAGAAGTACAAGTTTGAAAACCAAATTATGGGTTGACCTAAACCTATTGAATAACATTGGGTAAGTGAAACAATTCAGAACCTCATAGTGGTTATTATAGAATTGTAAACAATGATTTCAGCATGGTGGTCTTGTTCCTCTACTGATCACACCAGATTGTACTCTCATACCCTCAAACTGTAGCTAAGGTTCACTCAGCATAGTTGTAATGCAAACAACAAATTGTCACAGGTTATGTTCAGAACAATAACTGAAAGAGCAATACAAATGAAAAAGAAAGTCTCCCCATGTTTTATAGATATGCAAGAGTGTTTGATAAAGTATGTCACAAAAAACTGTTTGAACTGCAAGGTAAGCTTGATTTATTTTGGAAGGATATTAGAATAATACAGAACTTATACTGAGAACAAACAGTCTGCATGTGGATAGAAAATGAATCCAGTAAATAATAAAAATACATAAAAATAACAAGGTGTAAGAGAAGGATGTCTCTTCTCACCAGACTTATTCAACCTTTACAGTGAAGTGATTCTGAGAGAGTTAGAAGTCCTACAATTGGCATCTACAATCTTAATATAAGATGTGAAAGTTCAGGGTAGGGATGATTCAGTGATTAAGCAGACTATAATGGGTTTGTATTTGAATAAAGAGGTTTTTTTTTTTTTTTCCTAAACTAAATATTCACCCAATACAAAGCCCAAGAACCATTCAAAATAGAGCATTATTAAATGAGGGTGTTCTAAGGACATGAGAAGAAAGTAAGTACAGATTATGAGGATATGTATGATACTTCACCCTAGATTTGAAGAGGTTCAGATTGTAGTGATCAGGGAAGCATCCTCTTGGGATTCTGTTCCACAGAGTGACAGTTATGGAGGAATAAGCTGTCTGAGTGGAACTTCCTCCTTACCAATGCAATACAAATGAAATAAGGATGATTCTACTTTGTGTACATAACATGGTAGGTTCTAGTTGTAAAGGCCTGAAATTCTAATTTCTTGAAATTTCATAAAATTAAGTTGGTGTAACAGATGTATTATATAATTTAAAATTTGTTTTTTTTTTTTTTTTTACCAAGATCTTATAAAAAAAAAAAAAAAATATCAAAAATAATTTCATAAATTTGTGAATAAGTACTGAAAATTTCATTAAAATCCAACAATTATTTGACTTTTACAAGAATTTCAGATATAATGAGTTTTTAATGCTATAAAAGGTGCTAAAATTCCCTATACTAATCTTTGGCCCACCTGTTGATGCAAGAAAAACAAAATTTTTAACCGAAATTTCGAATTTGCTAGAAAGGATGAAAAAATTTAATAAAATAATCAAAAAATACTTTGTTTTTTTTTATTTTTTTTTTTTTTTTCATTTTGATGATAAAGCTTAATTTTTTATCAAGTTTGGGGCCTTTTTCATCATGTTAGGCTCCTTTTAAGAAAATTTTTGGAGGTACCTAATTTAAAAATATTAGTTTGAATTTATAAATTACTTATGAGGGATGCATCATGAAGATTTGAACTTAAACTAAACCAAGAAAGATTTAATAAAATCCAGTCTAAATGAAATTCTCTACCTAGACCCAAAGGTGATATGTGTTTGCCAAAATTCTGCAGAGACCAGGCAGAATTGGGAAATGTTATTTTAAACTCTTATCCAGCAGATTTATATTGAAAGATTACCAAAATATTTGATCTTTAGTACTTTCGAAACAAGAGTCACATGCAATGTTAATAGAAAGTTCTTTGTTTAACAAAGAGGGTCTTAGTGTGGATGCCTAATTAATCAAAGTTTCTATTCGGACCGTTATGTCCTTATAAGCGTGTGCACACACCACTTGGTTCATGCTTGACATCTGGACCATACTGCTGTCTGTTTTCACCAAAACTCTAGCAGCAGTGAAGTTGGCAACACACCAACATTTCATCCATGTGATATCTCTCAATACCTTAAGGGAAGAAAAGAATTTACTGAAGTCGAACCACAAAAGTGAGATGGTTGCAACTTTCATATTTTCTCATCAGTAATAAATTGTTGATTGCTTTATCGATGAAGTTTATTCTTTCTGTGAGAAATTTCTCACCTTTCAGGAATTGTCCCCCAAATTAAGAAACTGCAATGAAGAACCATGGCCTGTTAGAATGACATGCCACGTAATTCATCCCAGCAGGTTCACAATGCAAAAGAAGATCTATGCTAGACACAGGTCCGGTGAGAGAGAGGGACACCTAATTCATCGAATAATCCTTCCCTGAACTGTAATACCAGGAATTGTCATTACCAGCTAAAGTTTACGTTAAGCATACGATGACCAGAATTGACAATTATATCATGTTTAAGTCACATTGGTTCCGTGGTGACAGAAAAAAAGGCCTGTTACATTTAAGTGTAGTGCATGCTTGGTGAAGATGGAATGTTACTAATTATATCAGTTTTATTAAATTAGGGATTCTTAACAGTCGTCAACACGACAGAACTAGTGACATTTGACCGAATGTATTCGAGAAATGATTCTTTGTATTATTTACATCATTTATACTCAGACTATTGTCCTCATCTTGGTTGTTTCTATTGCAACATTTCAGCTGTTGTGCCTTCTGGCCTTCATCAGGTGATTGTCAATCCAGGTAACCTTTAGAGAATTTTGAACTGGACCCTTTAAGCTATAGGGTAGATTGTTCTCATTCCACTAACTGTCTAGTGAGAACAGTCTAGTGCAGCATTTCTCACCCTTTTTAACCTTGTTGGAACCCTTGAAATAGTTTTCATATAAAGACAGGAGAACTATTGCAAAGGAAACACTGCATAAAAATTGTTATATACCATTATCTCTTTTATATTTTATTATAGTAACCAAGGGTTTTCCAACAATATGCCAGACATGTATAATAAATTTATGAATATAAAATTAAACAAAAATTACTGAAAAATGCATAAGCCAATTTACCACTGTTTCTTGCGGGACTCCTAGTGACTTCTTGTGAAACTCTAGGGTTTCAGGAAACACAGGTTGAGAAACATTCATCTAGTGCAGTATTTTCCCAAGCTTTTTTTTTTTTTTTTTTTTTTTTTTTTTCAGCCAGTGTCCCCTTGGTCATAAACTTTTCCCCCACTCCATTAAGTTACATTTCGAATATTATACTGAATTCATCTTTCATAGTATGATAACACTTAGGTATTCAACATTTGGCTGTAGTTGGGATCATCGAGCAAATGGGAATGATCCTTTCTTTAACTGTATAGTATGTGCTATGCCAGGGCTACATACAGTTTTGAATTTGGAGTTACTTTCTCTTAGATTGGTTGCCATTCAAGGCTATAGAACCCAGTCTGTTCTGCTATTTACCCATAGCTGGGAGCAGAAGTAAAGAATTCATGTCTTTCCCAAGGGTATTTGCACATAAGTGAATATAATGGATCTGACTGGAATCTGATTCCTCAATTCAAGCCGTTATCCTTTACTTCACCATGCTTCCTTTAACTTGCGTATTAATGCAATAATAATTTTAAAATTGTTTTCATTTCTATTATAAATGCCAATGATCAAAATGCTAAAGAAGTCTTTCATTTGCTAGCTTATCTCAATGTTTTCAATGCAATGGCTGACTTTAGATGCTTACTGGCTATGGTTCTTTAAGTTCCATGCTGCTTAGAAGTAATTATAGATCTCCTTGTTTTGTAATTTGCAGGCAGTTTCTTTGTTTAGTAAGAAGCTGTGTAACTGCATTGAAACCACATTCAGCCATATTGGAATCTGGAAAAGCAATGAAAAAAAGTTTGATAGCTTCCCACAGCTTTAGATACCTTTCAGAAATTTCCTTTTGTAGCCAATATTGAATAATTTTTGGAAATTTGAAAAACAAATAGATAAATACCCCCTACCATATGTTTACCACCCTCTATATGAAATAATAATTCCCTGTGGCTCCTTTCAACATAACAGAGCCCACAAGGGGATGCTGGTGCCCACATTGGAAAACACTGGTCTAGTGTATTAAAGTATCAGTTTATGAATTTGATGACATAGTAATTGTGAGTTCAATCCTTGGGCTGGGTAGTGCAGATGTAAACTCAATAGAAATTGTAACAATATCTGAGCAGTACTAAATAATAACAAGATGAGATATCCCTAGATGTCTTAGGACAGTTTAAAGTTTCTATTTTGGTGGATGATTGAAGTTGTTTTACAGTATGGTTCTGGGATAGTGGTGAAAAGTGTTAGTCTGGAGCTCTGGCTCAGGTGTGTATAATAAAGCAACAGTAGTTTTGATATTTCTCTATATTTCTGAGTTGAGGTATTGTAACAATTTACATTGTTCAGATTGTTGAAATTCCAATGTATATCAACTGAAGGTTGGAATATACAATGGTCAAAATATGAATATGACAATAAAGATGAGGACAACAGTCTGAACTATGTAAATGGTATCAGTAGGAGTTCTGACATATTTTACTTATGTACCTCCACCAGACAATGTGATAACTAAGGCTTAAAATGAATTTTTAAAAATGTAAAATTTTTCCTGAAAATTATTTTAGTTTTAATTTCAAGCTAAATTTAATATTTATTTCTAATAAGCAAAATACATTTTTTTCTTAAGACAATAGTATCCATAATATACCTTATTCATATCTAATTAAATAATAAATAATAATAAGTAATGACTTAGTTTTATTGCATTTTTTTATTTTATGATTCAGAACAGATTTTCAGTAACTGGGGTCTAGTTTTGCAAAAAGAAATTGATTTAAATTCTCCAAGGGATTTGCTTTTAACTAATATATTTTGACCAAGATTTTTGTAAAAACAAAAAAAAACATTTAAATAATTTTATTCATCTGTAAATAAGTTTTAAAAGTTTCCTTAAAATCCAACAATTATTTGATTTTTGGCAGAATTTCCAAATCGGTGTTTTTTACCACAAAAAGACGTTCAAATTTCCTGTGCTTGTCTTTGGTTGATGCAAAAAAAAAAAAAATTTTTAACCAAAATTTTGAACATTTTAAAATGGATCAAAAAAATATAATTTAATAATCAAAAAATCCTTTCATCTTTCCTCTTAATAATAATAATAATAAAAAAATTTGATGATAAAACTATGAGTTAATAAACTCTTAGTTTTATCATCAAAATCTGGTGCATTTTTTCATCAAGGTATGCTCACAGGGAGAACATGTTGAGCTTGTTATAAAGAGATGAGGGTTGCTTTATAAGAAAGACCAATACTGTAACACTTTCACATTCAGACAATACATTTGCTACCATTTATAGATATAGGATAAATACTGTAATACCTTGCAATGTTGTCAGATTGGCCTACATTTGAAATCTCTGTGCTAGTAAATTTTGAATTGAAGTTTATCCAATACAAGGCTGAAGAACTACTCAAGGTAGAGGATTACTGTTAAAATGGTTATGAAAGAAAGAGCAAGTGAAGATTATGAAAAAGGTCCACACTTCATACTGATGTTGTCCTTTTATTTAGGAAAGGCACTATGAAAACTAGAAACAAATAACAAATCTATCTCTCAAAAGGGGAAATAGACAAACAAAATACATTTCAAAGAAATACATAAACAAGGAAAACATTTTTCAAACAAAAACAATTTGGAACAAATTCAAAGAAATAATAAAGGAACTCCTGGTGTCTTCGAGGAGAATTTCAAACTTAGTAGTCAAGAGCAGATAATTACCATGTTGCCACTTTGACCAGCAGTAGCTAAAGAAGTCAGGATAGTTTCCTTACTCTGTAAGGATTCACATGCTATCAGACTTGCAGAAATTACAGCTAAACACATGTAATAAATGTCTATTTTTATATTTTTACTGAATATTAAAAATTATTCTTATAATTTTAACACTATTGCTACTGCTACCATGTTCCTACTAAGTAGCAGTCTCTCTAAGTCCGGGAATGCATTATACCAATCACTTTGGTGACTGTTACAGAATTAGAACTCTGCTCTCTGATTTACAATTCTGAGGTGATATCCACTGCACCAACTGCATGTTCATGTTTACAGTCACCCATTTAGGTACTGACCATGTTTGATATTGCTTAACTTTGCTGAGTGTATGAGAACCAGTGTTTCAATATATGTCTATACACCTTTACCATTTGAAACAAACTCAAAGAATTAATAAGAGAACACCTGATGTCTTAGAAGAGAATTTCAAACTTAATAGTCAGGAGCAGATAATTACCATGTTGCCTCTTTGACCAGGAATAGCTAAAAGAATATGTGGTATTTTCTTTACCATAAAAGGGTTGCATAAAATTTCAGGTAAACACATGTATGTGATAAATGTCTATTTTTATTTTTTATGGAACATGTAGGCATGGTGGAGTAATTTATGATGGCTCAGATTGAAGAATAGGTGAGCCAAGTTTGAATTCAAGTTGTGTTCGTTACTTTCACTCACGTGCAAATACTCTTAGGAAAGGTATGAATACATCTCCTCCCTCACTTCCAACTCTGGGTAAATAACAGGACAGACTGGGTCTTAGAGTTTTGGGTGGCAACCAGTCTAGGAGAAGGAGAAACTTAATTCAAAACCAGCCTGGAGAGAGTTGGGCTCTGTCAGGCTATCTCACCCAGGAAACACCACTGCTACTGTGGCTGCAGTACGTGTGGTGCTCCTACAAACCTAATGGGTTACAGGTTAAAAAAAAAATATCCTCATAATTTTACTGCTGCTACCGTACTATTGCCAGTGTTGTTCAATTTAAAACATGATTTAAATTAATTTTACAAAAATCTTTATTTAAAGCAAAAGGTTTAGAAATCAAACACATTTTTTTTTGTTTTCATGAAGAAAGAAGTGTTAAACATATTGAATTAAATATTAATCAACTGAATATTATTATTTTTTTTTTTACTATATAAAATTCTTAACCATTAACAACTTTTAATCTTCAACATGAGCAATGTTTGCATTCATGAATAGAAAGATGAGTTTTGTTACTTTATCTCTACCAAGATGGTTTCTCAGTTTGGAATGCACCAGTCGATAGGACGAGAAAACTCATTCATTGCTCGAAGATGAGGCCATTGATGATGGAGTTGCTTAACCACAGAAAGTATATCACTTCTCAACATGCTTTCAAATTTCAAAGTTAAAAAAACAACACAGACGGGAAATGAAAAACCCAGATCTAAGTTTCAAAAAACAATGCTGGCTGGCTGGCTAGCAACCAACTCATAAAAAATTATAGATTATTTATGTACATATCAGTCATACATAACTGATAATCACCATGTCAACTTGTTAAATTACTTTAAAGTACTGTTAGAATCAAATTTTATGACCATATCTGAGGAAAAGAAAAACAAAGCTGTAAGTTGAATGTAGATGTATCCAAAACCTTAAAAAATGGTAAAAATTAAAATGTAGATTTTTTTATCAACTAAATTGAGAAAATTGGAATCGGATATAATCCAAAATTGTTAATTTGACAACCCTAAATGATCTGACTGTCTGTCTTAATCTCTCTATCTGTTCGTATCAGGTTTGCTTTCTTTGTGCAAAATGTAAAAAAAAAAATCCAATTTAAATAAAAAATCAAAAAAATCCGATTTTTAAAATTTAAGAAATAAATCAACAACCCTGAACAGGGTAATGACCCTGAAATTGATGTTTTAGAAATAGGAATATAAAAATGGTATTTGAGGGTTAATATTTAAATGAACAGAAAAAATTAAAACATGGTTTGTTAAATTCAACTCTGGCTTTAGGGTGGGGTCGAATCCTGGACCAGAAATTGGAAGAAGGAAATGAGAAGTTATGTTGATGATTGATAAAGTAAGTTTAATGTATTTTCAAGGGCAGATATCAGCATGAAATGCCAATTTGTTATTTTAAAATGCTGTTAGAATAAAATAGTTGTATAACCTTATTTTAAAAATAAAAAAAAGGCTGTAATTTGAATGGAGATGCTTCTAAAACCTTACAAAAATGGTAAAAATTAAGATTTTTATCAATTGGGAAGAAGTGAGCCAGATATAACCAAAAATGGTTAATTTGGCAACTGTAAATTATCCGATGGTTCCTCTTAATCTCTCAAGCTATTTGTAAGAGCTTTGATCTTTCTTCTGTGAAAATGAAAAAAAAAATAAAAGAAATCAACATCTCTGATTACTACTAAGTAACAAGTTCTCTAAGCCTTGGTAACACATATACCAGGACATTTGGAGATTTACAGAGGATAACAATGACAGATATTGTTTGACCCCTGATTTCGTGTTCCAGGAAGTATCCATTTGGGAGTATGTCCAAATAGCAGGGGTTCAGAGGTATATGAGTAGCACTTCCTTGATACATTTAGAATATGGCGGAAATCAGGATGATTTGACTTTGTGAAAATAGTATAGCACTTAGGGGTTTAGGAGAAATAAAAGATAAAATTTATTAAGAGCTACAAAGGACAGGAAATGGTGGAGAGCCATGATCGCCTACATCCTGAAGGGACATGTCACATAAAAGAAGAATAATAATAATGAGCTTGAGTAAATGGATGGTGGAACAAGGTTTAGGAGAAATAAGAAAAAGATCAAATTTATTAAGAGCTACAAAGGACAGGAAATTGTGGAGAGCCATGATCTCCTATTTCTGAAGGTGTATGGCTTACCACAACTTATCTTTTGTAGTTGTTAATAAATTTGATCTTTTTCTTATTTCTCCTAAACCTTGTTCCACCATCCATTTACTCAAGCTCATTATTATTATTCTTCTTTTATGTGACATGTCCCTTCAGGATGTAGGCGATCATGGCTCTCCACCATTTCCTGTCCTTTGTAGCTCTTAATAAATTTTATCTTTTTCTTATTTCTCCTAAACTTTGTTCTGCTATCCATTTATTCAAGCTCATTCTTCTTCTTTTATGTGCTGTGTCCCTTCAGGATGTTGGCGATCATGGCTCTCCACAATTTCCTGTTCTTTGTAGCTCTTAATAAATTTGATCTTTTTCTTATTTCTCCTAAACTTTGTTCTGCTATCCATTTATTCAAGCTCACTCTTCTTCTTTTATGTGCTGTGTCCCTTCAGGATGTTGGCGATCATGGCTCTCCACCATTTCCTGTCCTTTGTAGCTCTTAATAAATTTATTCAAGCTCACTCAGTAGGTTATGCATTGTTTCACCTGTCCCTCTTCCCTTCAGTCTATCCTGTGAGTATCAGGTTTTCCAAACCCTCTTCCCCATAAATTTCAACTGTCTCTTCCTGATGTTAAGTATAAGTTTCCTTTTTGTTTCCATTTTCTGTAAAACTTTGTTGTTGCTCGCATGCTCTGTCCTTGGTATCCTCAGCATCCTCCTGTAGAACCCCATTTTTGCTGCCTCAAGTCTCCTCTTCATCTTTGAGGAGATTGTCCAGCATTCATTTTAGGACTGATATCACGTAACAGTTCAGTTCCCTTTCCTTTGTTTCTAATTAAATTTTTCTGTTCCTTAATACTTTACTTAGCTTTTGTTCTACTTGTTTGATTTTGGTATTTCCAATATTTAATTTGCATGTTGGTCTGTCCAGTTTGCTAGCAACCTTTGTGGAACTAAAAGAATGGTGCTCATCTGATCAATATACAATTTCTTAGTAATCAAACTTTTAAAAAATAGTCTCCAATGTCACAAAAATGAAAAATTTAATAGTGCAGGACTTTCAAAAGTGTAAGCGTTCTGAAAGTAAAGGAAATGTTTGTCGCAGATTAATTCCACAATGCAGAGAACAAATCACTGTAAGTTCGGACTCAAATATTGGGGACAGAAAGAAATGCCGAAAACTTGATTTGCAAGTACTATTTCACAAATCCCAATGCACGTAACCAGTCAGAAAAATAACTCACTCTCTGGCGAACACAGTAGCCAAGATACGTCAGTTTTTTCCCCCCTGATTCGAGAACACCAACTGCTTTTATCAGCTGAGCATTTTTTTCCATTCGCCGACAGCTGGGAGAGGACGCCAAGTATTTTGCATATCAAAGTATTTTTATAGAGACTCCTGCAACGTGCTTGTTTTTAACTTAAATATTCTGTCTTCAGCATGTCATGCAGAATATGTGCCCATTTTTTTTTTTTTTTTTTTTTTTTTTTTTTTTCCTGAGTAATTTTCTTTTCCGTCATAGGATACATGTGACATGCTGTCGCTTGGTTTGATGGGGTAAGTCGCCATTTTCTTCGCTATAAAAAATAGGCAAATCTGATAGCCCTTTCCCCAACTACAGGGTGTGGCAGAAATCTCTCTCGCATATTGGTACATTAGAAACAAGGTTCTTATGGTAAGGGTTAGGGCTGATAATATTTTAGTACCTACTTGTTTGTGCCCCGCATAAGCAACTAATACATTGTGTTTTGAAAAATATCCCTTTTGCGTTCATATAAATTTTTTTAATTCCTCAAGATTTCTCTCATATATTTTTTGTGATGTCAACAAACACTTATTGCCACTTTCGTAATGCTTGTTGTATTAGGTCGGTGCAAAAATAATGACGTAATAATGTCGTTTTTTGACGTTAAAAAAATACGTCAAAAAACGACATTATTACGTCATTATTTTTGCTCCAACCTAATAGTAGAGACTTTGCAATCGCAGTTACAACTATAGTAACACTGTTGAACAATACTGGTGTCAGATGCCTTCGAAATAATACTTGTACTAATAGTACTTCGTGTAGTAAATAGAGTAGAGAATAGCAGTCCGAATAGTATAAAGGGTATAATAGAGATCCGAATAGTATAGAGGATAGACTAGGATAAGCAAACACATCCAAGGTGACACACGATTTCTCTATATATGTGTTTCCTCTATGGTCACATGATCTACTTAGTTCAATAATGAGACCACCTGTGTTTGCTCACTGGCTTTCTATGTTCAAACATAAGTGTCAGTGGTGATATTGTAGCGTTTCCGTCTCGGATCCACTTCTAGTTCTTTTGTACATTTTCTTTTTCTTGAACTTGTCCTTGTTGGTTCCACGATTTGTTTTGGTGCTGGCACATCAAAAATGTTGTACAGCATTTTAACCGGGTCTTCAGGTCTTTCATCGGTTAATCTTTCCTTCAGCTGATTTTCGTGTCTTTTATGATGCAATTTTTTTTTCTTTTTTAACCAAATAAACCAATTTTCAGATTCTAGCTGCTATTATGCCATCTTCTCATGTTTCCTTTCCATCCTTGTATGAAAACTTTATTGCCGACCTTGAAAGTATTGATGTTGCTTTTATTAACCTCTCATGATTTTCAACTTGTCAATAACTTGTCAATAACAGATTTTTACACTTCTGGCAAACATTAATTCCACCGGTAACATGCCTGATGGTTTGTTGGGGTTAGGTGTTAATCAGTACACTCTCAGAAATGTTGTTGTGCTGCCTCATTTAATTTGTCCAGATTTGCTTTTTTTCAATGCTCTTTTAAATGTTCCTACAAATTGTTCTGCTTGTCCATTAGATCAGTGCTTCTCAATCTTTTTCAGTCCGTGGATCATTTTTTTTCTTCAAAATAATTCAAATGGACCACTCCTACTTTTACTTTTAGGCTCTTCAATATTCACACTAAAATACTCAATGAAAAGACAAATTAGTCTGTTTACACTTTAAAATTTATTTTTGTAAACAAGAATAAACACAGGATAAAATATTCTCTGTAATTCCTCAGTTTTGCCATTTTAGCAGTTGCTTCAGACATTCTTACAACTGTTCTGAAAAAATAATAAATTAGAAATATCAAATTTATTATCAAACAATATTATGTAGTGATCTATTAACATAGGAATAATTTTTCATATAAATAAAAAATTTATATATAGTATATATAACGTTTTGTATGTATGTATGTATGTATGTATGTATGTATGTATGTATATAAAATTTGAAAAAAATCCAGACGACATGCATTTAACGGATTTCAGAATTCGTTGTAAAAATACATCCCTACCCCTACCTAAACGTAACCCCTTTTTCAAACGTACCTAATAACTGATACAACAAAAGTTAATGAAAATGAACAGGCAACCACCTCTTGTCTGGATGAATGGATTTCTCTGTATCCTTGGAAACGTGAATTATGATTTTTTGCTGTGCCTTTAAAACCCAATAATAAATAAGTTACTCCAAAATTCGCTTGAGGATGAAATGGAACTAATGTCTTTAATTTAATTAGAAAATTAAATTCGAAGCTTTTAGCTTCCATTTTTGAAACATGGTTAGAACTTTGTAGCGAAATACCATATTTTAAATCAGTTAATTTATAATATTAATGCTCTGTAAATTTTCATTGAACACTTTTGTAAAAATAAAAATATCTATAAGAACACCAGATTATATATCTTACTGTTCTTTCTTTTTATTTATTTATATATATATATATATATATATATATATATATATATATATGATAAGAAATAAAATAAATATAGCATTGCATAATACCTACGTAATTTTGAAATTTTCAACATGTGTGCAATTAAACAAAATATATTTTTTAATTCTTTAAAGTATGAATAATTTAAATACATTTTTGTGAAATGGCTACAATTTTTTATGGCAACAAATTCTCTGTGGACGACTAGAAATGCTATGTAGACCACCAGGTGCTCCACCTGGACCACATTGAGAATCACTGCGTTAGACCTTGGATGATACACTTGGGTCATAATATGTTCTATAGAGAACAACTTGCAAAAAGTCTTGAAATTCTTTTCCAGTGAATTGTGTTCTGTTATTCGATACTATAGTATCTGGTATGCCATATCTTGCAAACAGTTCATGCAAGAAATTCACTGTTACTGATGATGTAGAATTTTGGCGTTTGTAAATTTCCAGCCATTTTGTAAAATTATCAACTACCACTAGATAATATGCTCCATTCATAGGACCTGAAAAATCTATATGCCATTTTGACCATGGAGTGTCTGTCTTTGGCCAAGGTTCTATCTTTGTGTTAGGTATTTCTGCTGCTAGGGCACAATCTCTGCAAGCTTTCACTATTTTTTCAATATCTTGATCCATTCCATTCCAATATACAAAACTTCTCATGAGATTTCACTCTTAAAATGCCAGGATATCTGGGATGAAAATCCTTTAATATATGGAGTAATGGATAGTGGCCTGGATTAAGGAATCTGAGAGCTGAGTTTGAATTCCAGTCAAATCCATTACATTCACTTATGTGCTAATAGCCTTGTGAAAAGTATGAATCCTCTTCTTCTCCCTCCAGATATGGGTAAATAGCAGGACAGACTGGGTTTTATAGCCTCGGATGGCAACTGGTCTACCGCAGAAAGAAATGGCAAAGTACTGTGGAGAAAAAATCTGCCTCGTCAGGCATGTATCGAACGATACATGATCACCTAAGCATGTATCACGCATGGCAAATAACTGACTGAATACCCTTAGTATTACAATTACAGACATACATTACAACACCATTGCATATAGAGTACATGTTCTGTTCTTGATTCTGTTGTTGATTAACCTAGGTAATCCATCTGCATGTCCTAATTTTTTAGGCAGTTGGTACGCCATCATAAAATTATATTTTAACAGGATGATACCCCTGCACTGTAATCTGCTAGCTGTATGGGTAGATATACCCTTTCTTTGAACCATATATCACTAATAATGGTTTATGGTCTGTGTGCAATGTGAAATTTCTTCCATAGTGAATATGATGTCTAGAGCTTCTTTCTCTATCTGGCTGTAATTCCTCTCTGCCGGTAGAAGTGAGTGTGAAGCATGTGCGAAAGCTTTTATCTTACTATTGGGTTGGTGCATAATTATCAGGCGTTTTTGTCGGCGAGTTACTTGTTAATAAAAATTGCTGTTTTGTTTACTTTTTTTAATAAAAATATTTTATTTTCAGGTTATAAAAATGAGTTTCAATAATCATATGCTCTGGAATAATCATTTAAAAATGTTATTGTTGAATTATGTTTCTTTTTCATAATAAATATTGTTTAGAAAATGCCTGATAATTATGCACCAATCCAATACCATTGTATTTGTGTAAAACCACCACTCCAACACCATAATCACTAGCATCTGATGCTACTACAATTTTTGCTTTTGGATCGTAGTGCTTTAATGATAAATCAGGCATAAAACTTTTTTGTCTCGTCAAATGCTTTTTGACATTTATGATCCCAATTCTACTTTACTCATTTTTTCAGTAGATTGTTAAGTGGAGTTGTCAAATTATGTATTCAATAATAATTAGACTAAAAAAAGGTTGAAACATAGTTACATTTGTTGGTGTAGGCATATTTCTAATTGCATTTACACCTGACGGATCTGTCCAACACTTTATTTACTTGTTCTAATGCTGCAAATGTTACGCTCTGTTTTGGTTTAAATACTAGTGTTGAAACTTTTTTTTTTTTTTTACTTGAAAATTTACCTTGAATTTTGAACACTGACCTGGTTTTCTTTTGACAGAACATCAGGAAGACAATTTTTTAATTCTTCTTTCAGTTTTTCATTGTGACTTTTTAAATTTGTCCACTTACATTTTTACAACAAGCATTTATTGGCAAATCTCACCATTCCAATAGTTCCATCCTGTTTGTACTGAATAGATTTGTAGCATTTCTTAAAATATAGGCTTCTGTTTTTATCTGCTTATTTTGAAAATAAATATCGCACGTTAATTCTCCCACAGAAAATAATTTCTTGCCAGAAACTGAAAGAGACTTCCTGATGTTATCAGAATGGACCAAGGTCGATCAGTGTGCAGCACCTTTGGAAAGTGCTTGAAAATCATACCATGTACTGACCCAAGCCTTGTGAGTGAAACTGGATAGATGAAACTCCTGAGGTTCAACGATAGCTGTGCTAGCACAAAGCCGCAAGTCATTGTTGATATAAGGGCTTGAGCATGCTGGCTTTGTTCAAATTGTTGATCATGCTAGATAACACGCTCTCACCCAGAAACTGTAGCTAAGGTCTGCTCAGCATAGTTGTAGTATAAACCACAGGTGGGATCTGTGGGTGTTAAGCAAACACAAATGTGCCTGAGCGAGTGTCTGTAATAGGGAGTGGCAAGGTGCCCTAGCAGATTGGTATCCTCAAATACGAGTGTCCAGCTAATATATATATATATATATATATATATATATATATATATATATATATATATATATATATCCCCGCCAATAGATAGTTTGGTTAATAAAATAAAGGGCAAATGAAATGATAACAGGATAGTCAGTATGATAAATATTTATTAAATATCAACCATTTAACAAAAATGAAGCATGAAGAGAAAGGTTTTAACTTTGGAATTTTCTCAGATGTCCTGTGTCTTTTATCAATGATCTAAGGAACAAACAGAGAAATGGGAATTACTCACCAACAGATGTTTTTGTAGATACGGTATTTTCCAGTGGAAATCATATTATGAGCAAAATGAGATATCTATCTAATCACTCGATGTGCAAAATTTTTTTATTAAAATAAACTTAAATTTTGATTGGTGTAAAAGTACTAGGCTATTCTAGTGTTACTTACGCATGTCAGTGGGAGGGGGGAGAGGTTGTAAATATTGATAAGTTGACAGGTTCTGATAGTTGATATTTAAATATTTATTGACTAGATTGGTATTTTTTTGTTTGTTTTTTATTTTATTAACCAACATATCTATTCTACATACAAGAAACACACGTGGACCACCTTTTACTTTAATTATATAGGGAGGAAATGATAATGATATTTTTATATATTGAGGACAATATTGTGGAAAAAGTTTTCTTGTGACATGTTTTGTCCTTTAGGACTCCATCGGACTAAATTTGTTTATGTTGGAGCAACTACACATCTGCACAAACGAGGGATGCTGGTAATTTAAAAAAAATTTTTTTTTTTAATTTAGCCAATTTCATTTAGATACTTTTTCTTTCCATCCCTTTTGTTAGTTGATATTCCACACTGTGATAA
>OZ010599.1:81946278-81978778 GCA_963932145.1 Acanthosepion lycidas | reverse complement strand
ATGAAAACTTCGGAATAGACCATTTCTCCTCAATGAAGAGAAAGGTAACATTTTCAACAACTAATCATCGATAAAAAAATACTTTTTTTTTTTTTTTTTTTTTTAGCCTAAAAAAGTGAGAAAAAAATCAGTTTGACTATTTTGCCATTCTCTTCATTTTTCATTGATAATTTTTCCTTAACTGGAATAATTGTAAGAATCAAACAAGAAAGGAAAACTTTCTTATCAGTTTCTGTTTTCCAAAGCGAACCTATAAACTTAAAAGCACAATGGTGTTAGAATTATCGCCTTCGGAAATTCGCTATTCACAAAGCACCATAAGTTCGAGGTTTCGAAATGGTAACCCCATAGAGGAAACCCTTAGAAAGCTTTTGTCGCAAAAAATTACAGTCGACAATATACCGCGAATAAGTGTTGCTAAAAAAGATGGAAAATATTACTCTATGGACAATCGAAGGTTATATGTTTTCAAAAGATTTGAAGAGAAGAAAGGTACCAAAATAAAAATTGAATGCATCGAAACAGGAATGCAGCCGGGAAAGTTTACGACAAAAAATGATGGAATAAGTATCTGGATTAACGAATCTTGGAATGATTCAGATTCAGATTTGGATTTGGATTTGGATTTGTATTTGGATTCGGATTCGGATTCGAATTTTTTTTATTGATTTTCCTTAAAAAATATTTTTAAAAAATCCACTGAATGAATGGGTGGGGGGGGGGACAGTAAAACATTTAATAATAATCTTGATTTTTTTTATTTATTGTTATTATGTTAACTTGTTCTTTTGTTTTCATATTCAATTCTGGTTTCATTATTAATTTGATGTTCAAAATATACAAGTTTGTATTTGATGGCATATACACCCATTAAAAAGGGTGTGGGGTGGACGTCCCCCCACCCAGGATCCTAAGGTGAAAGTAACTACAAGGCTGCTATTATTACTCTTTATAAAAACTGAAGAATTTGTGTTCCGGCATTGGTAGTTGCATTTAGTTATTAGTATTTTTCGCCTCCCCGTAGCTATATTGCAGCTACTTATTTGAATGACATTTTAATGCTTACCTAGAAAAAAAAAAAAAAAAACTCTTAGTGTCCTGTATTGAAATTGGGGAGTATACCGCCAAATACAGTGAAGAAGAGTTATAACTTTCAAATAAATCTTAGTTTTATAAATTATTATCCAGGATGAAAAAAACAAAACAAACAACTACGACTCTGAGTGACTGTATACTGTATTGGTGGGAGTTTTTGTGTTTGTGTCTGCTAAATAGCCTTTATTAAAAAATAAAATAAACCTCTTGAAAATGGTGGATTAATGATACCTTTTTTTTGTCTTTTTTAATCTCGATTCTTTCGTAGGCATCAACTGTCATAAGAAAAAAAAAACTCAGCGATGTATTTGATTTTGAAGAAAATAAAAACATAAAAAATGTTTCTTTTAGTTAAAGAAAAGCTTCTTTTTTTTTCTGTACCAAAAATAAATTTGATTTTCTATTATCAAATTTGTGTGTGTGCGAGCGATATAATCGAATGTCTAAAGGGAAGAGGTCCAAACTCCAAAAATGTGATTCGTCCCAAGAATGGTTTATCGATGGAGTCAATTGTAGTTGAGGCGAAAATAAAGTGCTCTAATTTCAGAATCTCTCCAGTAAATGATAAATCTCTACGTCCAGGATCATACGACTTGCATAAAAAAAATATTTCCAGAAACTTTTTTGTTTTTTAACCTTTTGAAAAATCATTTCATAAAAACGATGAATAAATTCTGATTTTAGAAATAATTTTAAAAACTAAATGCTTAAAAAAATATTATGTTCACTTTGTTTTACAGAATTTAAACAAGTTTTTTTTTTCTTTCTCCGATTCTCTGAAGTGTACTGTACAGAGATGATTTTTATGAGGATTTTTCCAATCTTTCTTGAATGCAATAAAGACTATAAATATAAATTTTGAATGCTTTTTGTTAGGAATCGATTTTCGTCATAAGACTTGATTGGACCTACCTAGGTTACCTGCACGAACATTTCAAAAAACATAAAAACGCGTTTTAAATAATTTAAATGAAATGAAATGTCTTCTTTGAAGTTAAATTGTGGTTTTATTTGGAAGATAATAGCCTAAAAAGTTAATCCATAAATAAAAGAAAAATTATTTCATGTTTTCAAATAAAGACTTTTAAACCAAAAAAAAGTGAAACGAATTTGTTGACGAACGTCGACAAAAGAGGAATTAAGAGTAAGACACTTAGTTTAAAAATCTTTGAAAAATCCAATATCTGTTCCAGGCATTTGTTTTGAGAAAATAAGGAAAGTAACTTTAATAATTAGATTTTGTAAAAATATTATTATTTTTTGGCAAAAGATAAAAATTATACATTTATTTTGTTGTTGTTGTCAATATGTATGAAAATCAAATAATTTTTGAGTTGTCATCTTGTCGGTATCGACGAAATGGAAAGAACAAAAATCGCTTCCTCTTGTTTTTTAAAAATATTTGTTAGAAATCAGAAAAATATTCGATTCAAACGAAATTTTAAGTACTTATTCATTCAGGAATTAATTGTAGACTGAATAGTTTATTTTATTACAAAACCATTTTGTGTTTCAGACCCCCCCTAACCTTTTTCTGATATTTCGCGTACTTTTTAAATAGGGGGGGGGGATCATGAATTTTTTTTTCGTAGATGCTTCTATTAGGAGGTTGATGATGCAAAAATAATGACGTAATAATATCGTTTTTTGACCTTAAAAAATACGTCAATAAACGACATTATTATGTCATTATTTTTGCACGGACCTAATACTCTACCGAAAAAAATTTGCTGAAAAATAGCATGATGAAAAAAGGTCCCAAATTTAATAAAAACAAAGTGTTATCGTCAATAAGTTTGTTATTATTAAGTGGTAAAGATCAAAGGACTTTCGATTTTTACAGTGCAACCTATAGTTGTATCCGGGTTTCTCTTATATCCGGGTTTGGTCTAATTTATAGTGATTTTCCAAGCGTAGCTCGGATGTGGCACAAGGCCGAAAGTATGGGGCACCCAGTGAGGATCGAACTCACTACTCAGTCGTAATTGTTCTAGCGAGACAAACTTGCTAACCATTACACCACCTCGATGTAATTTGGGACCAGAGAAAATCTTTCTTATATCGGGGTTTCTCTTATATCCGGGTTACACTGTATTTTAAAATCATTTTTTAGCGCGTTCGAAATTTTGGTTTCTGCCTGATTGGAGTTTTGGCGCCATTTTTCGGGTAAAAAACGCATTGGTTTGGAAATACTTAAAAAAAAAAAATCAAATAATTGGGATTTTAATGAAACTTTTAGGACTCCTTCACAAAAGAATGAAATTACTTTTTAAATTCTTTTTTACAAAATCTTTGTAATTGAATATATATATATTTTGTTACATATGTTATCCCCTTCCCCCACACATACATTTAATTTTATGTAAGTTTTTATTAGTTAAAAAAAATGAAGGACTTCTTGGGGAATGAAAAAAAAAAAACCTTTTTTTTTTTTTTTTTTTTTTCTCAAAATGGTACTCATTTCCCGTAAATCTTTTCTGAATCATAAAATAAAAAAATAAACAGATGATATTTAATTAGAAAAGCTTTTAATTGCTTATAAATAAAATTTATGAAGGACACTATCTTAAAAAAAAACTCGGTGAATAATGAATTTTTATTTTTCGTTATTTAATAAAATTAGTAAAAGTCTAGAGCCCTGAATTATGCGCAATATTTTCAAATCAAATCCCTTTTTTTCCCCTCTGTGAAAACGTTTTAGTTAAGTTCACAAAAAAAAGAAAAAAAGAAAAGACTAAGAGCCTTTTCTTCTGAAAGATATTTTTCCTACAGCCTGTTTAGGATATTTCCAACAAATTCATCCAGCAGAACAACTTTTGGATGCCGTACAGCAACAACTTTCACGAGATTTCTGTTCTGCGATTAAGTTTTTTTTTTTTTTTTTTTTTTTCAGAATGTTTGCAAAAGTTCAAAACAAAAATTCTAGCAAATTTTCTTTCATTTTTACGCATGCAGATTATGATCCCGATTCTAGACTTTTGTTTTTGTGCCCCCACGAGGAGCTTTTCACTGGTATAATTTACATATTAAATACTTTTTTTTAATGTACTACATTTATGTATAGAAAAAAGAAAATGACACTGTTATAGATAAGCGTATAGTTGCAAGAAAGAAATACGACAACAGCAGAAATAGATTTACGTGGTTTATTTCAACAGGAACGTGAGGGTTTGGGACAGCTCCCTTGTGGTAAAGTTCATAAGCCGGTTTCGGATCTAGGTCGATCTCTCATAGTAGTTCACACATGTTGACGCTGGCACTACCTGCTGTGAACAGGTCTCTTCGGTGGCCACCTGTTGACTATATTCAGTCACCCCCCCCACGAGGGTGTCATGTGGCACAAGGCCTTTTTAACGTGGGCTTTCCGAGCCCGTGGGCTCTGCCAAAAATATGCCCATTGAACCCGTATAAACGGGTTCAGGGCCGGTCTACCTCCCCGAAGGAGACTCCGCCCTTCGGCGTATCTTCCTTCGGGTTCCTCCCGCCCGTAGGATGAGAGTATAACCGAGCAGTCGCTCAGAAAGTACTGGCCACCTGTTGACTGCCTGTTGAACTTCCGTGTGACCCCTTTTATAGCGTTTTTTTATGGCTTAACAGGCTCGAAAAACGAAGCGAGTATAATTAGGAGGGAAGCATTTTTTATTGGACGAAAAATAGAGCACTTTAAATATTATTTTATTTTTCGACTGGAACTCGAGTGTCGGGAACATTTGTAAACGAAGATAATGTTCATTTTGTGATGGGGCTTTGTCCCGTTTACATCCTGTTCTCGCTCTTGAGTATTTGCCTGTAAATCAGCTGAGATATGACTTATTTTATTTTATAACAACACCTTCAATCACTTTCTGACTGACTTGACATGGCTTCCTTCTGTCTTTTCCACAACTATGGCAACTTATCTGACGAGTCCCCCACCCCTGGTGTCCCGCTTAGATGAATTTTTACACATGCTACTAGAATGGCATTTAGGTCCCACCTGTTTACTGGCTAAATAAAACTACCACTTCTACTCGAACAGTTTTTTTTTTCTCACTTCCCACGAGTGGAACTCTCTTGCTTTCCTGATAACATGTTGTACATTAGAATAGATAAAGGTGACTTCCAGAAACTAAGCAAAGTATTAAGAAACACGAAAATTTCATTATAAAATAATGAAAGGCTACTACACTGCTGTGTAATATCTTTTTTTTTTTTTACATTTAGAGAAAGTGTGACACTGCGACAGTAGTAAATGGAAAGGAAAAAGTTAAGAAAATATAAACTCGGAATGGATGAAAAAGTGTTAAAATTATAGCTTAGAATAATAAGACGAAAAGAGTTAAAAGATAAGAGAGATGAAAGCCACCAGCATATGACTTGAAGAAAATAGCTTTATTGTTTGCAGCAGATATTGCCGAAAAAGGCTCCTGGAAAATGTAAAACTACAAGTGGCGAGGGAAAGACATTTGGAATTGGAACATTTCTTTAGAAACAGACTAGTGCTGAACTGCTATGTAAAAAAAAAAAAAAAAGAAAGAAAGAATCATATTGAATGGTAGTGATTGCCTGAGAATCGCCTATAAAGATGAAGTGAAAACTCACTTCCCTCCCTGTAACCGTTAACGCCTCTGTGTACTAGTGGCATTCTCATTTTACTTCAGATGAAATGATTAAAAAAAAAAAAAAAAAAAAAAAAAAACTACTGAAAAGAAATTTATGAATTTGATAATTCATTGCTTTTATTTTTTTTATTTCCTTGTTTGATGTCAAAAAATATTTGCACCCAGCGATTTTTAAAAAAAAAAAAAAAAAAAAAAAAAAAATGAATTTAAGAGTTATTGATTTATTATTTTCCCCGAAAGAGATGAATAGTCTGACAAGAGGAGGTAATTCAGAAACGTTCTTCTTGAACTTCCATACAAAAAATAATGTATCAATTGCTAAAATAAAAAAAATTTAAAATTAAAATTCTTTTAAAATGGTATTAAACTTTATATCCTTCAATTCTTCAAACATGCCTTTATTTAATAAAAATAACTCTTGATGTGAAAGCAACAGGATGAAACTTTGCACTGAAAAATTAAAAGTAATTCTTTTTTTATTCAGTGTGAAAATGTTTCCCTGTCCAATCTGAAAGAAGTACTAATTTTCAACAAAAATTATTTTTTGAGTTTCATTGAATTTTTTTTTAGTAATGTTCAGGACAAATTTTCCATATGTTTACACTTGATATTGTATGAATTATTTTACTGAAATAACATCTCCAGGAATTATTATTTTTTTTTTTTTTACTAGCAGGGATACCCAGTGTTGTTTGGAAGAAATAACTTCATGTTAGGTTTCTTTGCAATTCAAAGAAATTGAAATTCAGTAACCAGTTGATTCATTGTCTTGATAATCAATATGATGCCATTGCAAAGATTCAGGGGTCTAGATTTCTCAAGAATATGACTGGAGTTCTCCCTTTTACTGAATGAGATTGAAAAGTGTCCATGCCAGATGTTTGGAATAATTATGTACCAATTTTTTTTTTTTTTTAAATAATTATAGGTTGGACATTCTAATATTTATTAAAATAAATATATTGTCTATGTATTATATCAAATTAACACCAGTATTTTTTTTTTAAATCAGAAAATAATTACTTTATTTAAAATAATTTATTTAGATTTATATTGGTTTTTTTTAAAAAAAAGCTATGTTATGCTTAAATTGTTTTTGTCTGTAAAGACAGATTGATTTAATGGAAAAATATTGTTAATTCAAATATATATATATATATATATATATATATAAAACTGTCCTTCATGTCCTGTCTACAATAGAAAAATTATATATAATATAAAGTATGAATATTTTTGAAAGCATAAATTTTTGCAAAATTTAAATTTAGTATCATTTTTATTAATGATAACAAATAATTCAACAAACAGTATTTTTTACTTTTTAATTCTGCTGATAATTTTGAAACACTATAGGAAAATTTGACCTGATATTTTTCATATATCAGGGTTTTAGTCAGATATTTTTGTATGGAATTTTAGGACATTCATTGGATCTCTGAATAATTGTTTATCATTGACAATTTATTGATATTCTTAGGCTGTCTTATGGAAAATAATTTTTTATTCAATCTTTAAAAAAGAAACTTTTTTGGTTTGTTACAAAATAACTAAATTTAGGAAAATACATTGGGCATTCTGATCACCCCTATATTTTTATTCAAAAACACATTTTATTTCTCAATTTAAATACTAACATAACTACTCTGTTAATGTTGTTTTCAAACAAATCAATTTATCTAAATTCATTGACCTTCTTTTCAAATTATTAATAATAAAAATGTAAATAATTTTAAATTAAGTTATATTTAAAATTTAATCATTTTTTTTTTTTTTTTTTTTTTTTAAAGCAAAAACTTTACTAATTATTATGGGTAGGAATTTAGATTTTCTTTAAGTAAATAAAGTCTTACTTTTAAACATTAGTGACTTTTTTTTTTAAGTGAAAGAAGCAAACATTTCTCCATAAATGAATGAATTACTATTTTGAAAGGCAGTAGAAGCAAGATACATTGAGAATTTGATTATGATTCAATTTCAAGTTATATTTGTATTTGAAAGGAAAAAACTTTTAGTTAAATAAAAATTATGAGAGACAGACATGAGTTACAGGCAACATTAGTCGTGTTGAATATTTGTTTTACAAATTTAAATTAATTTATGAAAAAATAAGGCTCGCATAATCTTTACTTTAATAAAACAATTTAAAATGATTTACTTTTTTATGTTAGTAACAAACCAAGAAAAACATAGAAAAATATCTGGCCAAAACCGTGGAAGTTGAAAAAATATTGGGTCAAATTTTACTATAGTGTTTCGAAATTATCAGCAGAATTATGAATGGGAATAATATTTATTTGTGTTTGTTTTTACTTTTTAATTCTGAGAATTTTAGATTCATTCTAATACAGTTATGTAGTTTTAATTTTAAAATATCTTCACAAATACAAATCATATGATGATAATTTTTTTGGCAGAAAGGTGGGTTCGATATATTTATTTTGTCATAATTAATGTAGTTTTTTTTAGTTTTAGCCAGACACATACACACATACAGGCAACTGCTCTTTATATATGTATGTAACTAAAACAAAATTATGCATCCCTCACTCCTCCAATTAAAAGGTGCACTTGAAGTATTCAAAAGGTGTGCAGGGCAAGTGAAACTATCAAAATGACATTCCCACAAATTTTCATAATAAAATGACCTATTCAGTATACCAATTCATTCTTTACTAAGTATTGAATTGGATATTTCTGTATTTTGACATTTTTTAAAAAGTTATATTTTTAAATTTTTTTATTTTGCTTTCATTTTGGGGGAAAAAAATACATTTATTTTGGTGGTACATACTATTATATGGTATCTATTGGGACATATTTTGGTGGTACCTCATATATGCTAATGATTTAACGCTGACTAACAGAATGAATGAGAGATCCTTGGAAAGTTATGGTGGTCAAACAGTTATTCTATGTCCCTTCAAGATGCAGGTGATCATGTCTCTCCACAACTTCCTATCTCTTGTGGCCCGTAGCAGCATTTCTTCCTTTGCAAATCCTCAGGCCCCTTCAATCCACCATCCATTCATACAAACTTGACAGGTAGGTGTGGCCAAGTCTATCCCTCTTGCTTTTGATATGCCCTGTGAGTGTCAAATTATCCAAGCCTTCCTGTCTCTTCTGTGTTAAAAAAATTTCAGCTGTCTCTTTCTGATTTTAAATGTGATTTTTGTTAACCATTTTCTTTTACACTTCTTTGTTATATACTCACTCCATCCATGAAATTCTCAGTATCCTTCTGTAGAACCACATATTCTGTTGTCTCCAGTTTCCTCATCATCTTTGGCAAGATTGTCAAGCAAACAATACCTTCAAGAGGGTTGTTACATAGCAGTTAAGCATTCTACTTTGTTTCTAATGAAAGTTTCCTGTTTCTTAATACTTTTAGTTTCTGAAAGTCATCTTTCTCTATTACAATGTTAAAAATTAGATATTATGCAGCAGTTCAGTATTCTTTTCTTTGTTTCTAATGAAATTTTCCTTTTTCTTAATACTTTGCTGAGCTTATATAATGCATCTTTCACTAATCCAATGCACATTCAGATTTCGGCATCACATTTTCCATTCTTGGTTAAAATACTTGAATGATGTTGACATCTCAGATTTGCCTCTTGAGATTTTCTCTTGATGACAACCATTCATTCTGCCTTTTTGCAATTGGTGGTTAGTCTTTTCTTCTGGCTTTCCTTTACTACCTTTTCTAAGTGTTCCTGTAGTTTTCTTTCTTTCTTCCTTTGTCTGTCATCAATAGTTTCATCACTGATAATAAATCCTGGTAGATGTCTATAGGTCCTTTAGGATGGCCTTTTTGTAGAGATTGAATCAAGAGGAAAAACACAACCTTTTTTTTTTTTATGTCTTATTTTTGTGTACCGCCACAATTCATCCTCATCTGTATGCAGGTGGGGGGTTTCCCCTCAGAATGTTCTGGATTAGTTAACTTGAAGGAGACTTTAATAAAGGAGTTTGGTTACTTCAACAGGGATGGAAAGAAGGTATTTACACTATTTACATTGTTTGAACTGTTGTCCTCATATTTATTGTCATCTCCCCAATGTTTCAGCGATTGTATTCTCTGGCCTTTCAATTGAAATTCCAATCGCCTGAAGGTGATTGGAATTTCAAACTGAACTCGTTATGTCTGTGGTGGAAAGTTGGCTGGTTTCATTCACTGCCTTGAAAACAAAACTAGTGAAATTCCATCATCTCTGAGTGGGGCTCTGAATTTTTGCATATCCCAATAAATGAGTGTGCTCTCATGTTGGACAAATACATTAAGTGCCTCAAGTGGAACTCATACATATGATCAATTGCTAAAAATGAAGGAAAGAGGGTCGGGTTTCCTGTGCCACTCCAGTAAATATCTGACTCCTCCTGCTATGCCCTACATTTACAAGAGGCAGATCAGGCTAAAGATAGAGTACTGCTGCCATAAATGGGCAGGAATTTCTCAATCTTCACTTCTCAGTCTTAATAGTTCAAAAGTGTCTCCACGTCCCTGGGGGTAATGAATTATTTTCCACCTTAATTCTTGATCCCTATTTTTATGGAAAGTGTTCAGGTGAACTACATTCCTCAGTTCCACCAGTTCTAATCTTCACAGCTAAGATCTGCTATCCCACCCACATTGTAGCAAAACACCCTCATTCCCTTTGTATTCCATTGGTGAGATGTAAATTACACTGGAGAAGCGGCAGCCTCTCACAAACGGATGCTTTGGGAACCAGCTCTGAAGAGACTACTTACTTGATCACTACAATGTTAAGCTGTTCAAATCTGTGGTTTATCATAAACTTTCTCACATATCCTCATAAATGGCAATGTCTCATGTTACAGTTGAAATGGCTAGATGTAACTGGAAGTTTTATGCTAACAATTTTTTCTTGGAATGTGGAACTCTTTTCTGGCTCCATATTTTCCAGTCAAGTTTGATCTTCAAAATTTAAATGCAATGTGAATCATTATCTTTTGTCTTAATTCTTGTTCTTTTATTGTTCTCTCTCCTTAATGGTAGTTTTTCTCATATTCTTTATCACTCAGTGACCCCTTGTATCCTAGTGGCTTTATTGCCTTGCTTGGAGTGAAATGCTAAAAAAAAAAAAATTAGCTAGATAGGTACAGAAGGTCCTTAGGTTATGTTACATGCGGCATTTCGTGGTTACGGTGCCATCTCCCATACTGCATTGTCGTGGGGCACTATACGAGGAAGATGGTGTTGTTTCTTCACTGGGTGTGCACCATATTGGATTGTGTTACATTCACTATCTCTTGGTTTGCATCAGTTTTTTTTTGGTGGGGGGGCTTTCTGCCCTTCATTATGGCTCCCAATTGTAAGGCAGACACATGGATGCTTATGCACGTGTGCCAGGTTACATCGCACAGTAAGACCCTTGTATATAAAAGGAAAAAAAAAAAAGCAAGGAATCAGCCTAGAAAAAGAAAGCAAACTATTTACATTATTCGGACTATTGTCCTCATCATTGTTGCCATATTTATTACAACATTTCGGCCGTTGTACGCTCCGGCCTTCTCCAGGTGGTTGGAATGTCAAACTAGTTCCACATACCATGGATGTCAGTTATCTCCTGTTAATTCCCCTGTCCAAGTTCTCTACTGCCTTAACCAGGTATTGAACTCACACTCTTTGTGTCCTGTCACTGGATCTAACCAATGCCTTTATCCACTGTGCCCAGTCTACCCCAGTAAGTGAAATAAAGGGTTCAGTTCAACATTCCAACCACCTGAAGAAGGCCAGAGTGTACAATGGCTGAAACATTGTAATAAATATGGCGACAAAGATGAGGACAATAGTCTGAAAAATGTAAATAATGTACATAATACCTCATCTCAGAAATATAGACAGAAAAAAAAAGTAGGTTTGTAAATTACCTTGATCTTCCACTTGTCTCTTGACTGAACATATGAGATACAAGTCATTGCTATTAAACTTGAAGTAACAGATAAGTGGCAGGAGGTTAATTGGTAGAATAGCAAAGAGAGTGAGTAGAAGAGTAGCAATGATACAACAACAGGGTTTTGGTTATTCTTTGATAAGGAGATCAGGGGGGGGGGGCTACCCCCACCCCCACGAAGGCATTTTGAATTCTTTCAATTGACCCCCAGTGAAAAAGAGGTATTTTTAGTAATGTGATGAAAGGAGGAGACAAAAGGAATGTCTGCTCAAACTAATAATCATAATATGAATGTGTGGACTTCTGGTTGAATTTCACTCCCAAATATTTCCATATATATATATGTTGCCACTTGTCAGTGCCATATTCACCATTGTGCTCAGTTGTGTTTAAGCACAGCCCCCACTTCCCGTTGGGGGTGGGGGTGAGGGTAATTAAGGGGGGGGGGCTCATTTGTCCTAAATCTGGCACTGCCACTTGTGATTATGACTCTTTTATATTATTTTCTGAATGTGAAATTTCTAGCCCTCATGAGTTGAAAGTTTTGACCATTGAACTTTTTGTTTTTTGTCCTTCATTCGAAAACTTAGAGTGTTCACTTTTACCACTTACCACCGCTACGTATCCAACAGACCACCACACTGAGAACAGCCTGTACTCATGAGGAGCGTTGAATCATGTAGAGAGAGTCCTGTATTTGAAAACTTAGAACTTACACTTTTATCACTTACTAGCACTACTTTTTTTTTTTTCTCTCATTTAGTTGACAGTTTTCTAAAGAAATTTTATTGGATAAAAAACGTTAATTGGCCGCAGTATTCCATGGGAACATTATCTTTTCTTTTTTTTTTTTTAAATTACAGACAACTTTTGTTTTCTGAAAGTGTTGAAAATACCATGTGGTTTATCTATTGTTTTTTCTATTGATTTTTTTAACATTCCTGTTGTTATGGCTATATCACATTGAAACACTTATTCTCATCCAATCACTGAAGTTAAGCAATGTCTTGCCTGGTCAGTGCCTAGATGGGTGATCACTTGGGAATGCCGGGTGCTGTATACTTGGGATATGTGGATGATGTAATGTAACAATAATCGGCATGGAAAACGCAAACTGAAAGCTGAATGAATTTCAGCTGGGCTTGCTGAATTCCACTTTGTATGAATGATCTTTGGAAAGGCATGAATCCATTTCTCCCTTTTACTCTAATTACCAAGTATCTTGACTGGCATTCCATAATTGTCGACAAGAATGTAGGGGATAGTTTTTACAAGTGAGAAACAAACGTCTAGCTTTGGCAGTTGCAGTAAAGGCTGTTACTGTCATAGCCAACCTTAATTGGAGATAGTACTAGTAATTTTATTTATGTTTTCATTTTGCAGTATTAGTTCAGGGCAATTTGTCATTAAGATATGTTACCAATTACTGAAACTAATTTTCACCCGAGAAAGAAAAGAAGTTATGGTATGCTAAAGTATACAAACTCTGCTTTCATATGAAACTTATGTTTACTTTCAGGTCCTCCTATGGCACAGCTTCAAGAAATTGGACGGGCCCTCCGATGTATTGGTGATGAACTTGATGGAGATCAAAAATTACAGGAGTAAGTGTTGTCTGTAATTATATATATATATAGTCTTTGAATATGTGTAAAATTTGTATGTCTGAGAGAACTGAAAATTCATATAATGTTGGAATATCAATATGTTGGTAGCCTAATGATGAAAAAAGCAATCAATGTGTACAGAAGAAAAGGGCGTCATCAATGATCAAAATGACCTCAACCCCATGTTTTGTTCATGCTGTTTTGTAAAAGAAAAAAACAAAAGCCAGAATTGTAAATCAGTGAACATTCACATTCATTCCACGCCTGGCCAATTCTAAGTTCTATTAGGAGCTAGTAGTAATCTTCCTCACGCTGAACTTATTGTTCGCTCACCACAAATTTTTGTCCTCGCAAAAAAGGAAAAGAATTTTCCAGGTTTTTCAGGACTCTTTAGGTTAATAATATTTTTTTTTTTCTTCTCTTTCTCACTCTTGTTGGTGAGGAGGAAGATCTTGGTAGGGTGGTAAAAGCCCCTCTTTTAAACTCCTGGAAAGTAAAACAAAAAATGAAATGAAGAAAAAAAAAGATAAAACAAATGAGGTTGGATCAGGAATATCATCTGGAGCTCCACCTTCTTTATTGAACTTTTCTCCAATTTGAATAATTTATACTATGGGCCCAAGTCTGTGGTTCATATTTTTCTTATCTTCCTAAATCTATTCCCTACGATAGCATCACTGGTATGTAACCTTTTAAGAGCTTTTCACTCTGCATTGGTCTCCTAATGTCATGTTATTAATTGAACATTTGTTTAACGTAGCCATCTTTTATATTTACACTATTCACATTGTTCAGACTGTTGTCGTCATCTTTATTGTCATATTCACAATGTTTTGGCTGTTGTATGTTCTAGCCTTCTTTACATAATATATGTTGAAATTTCGAACCAAACCCTTTATTTTGTTCACTGGGGTCGATAGTTCTAGTTCCACATGCCAGTTTCAGTTATTTTCCCTTATTAACTCAACTATCTAAGTTTTTGTTCACCTTTGCTGTAGCCAGGTATTCAACTCATGATTCTTTTCAGTCAAGCCACTAGATTACTTCAACCAATGCTTTTATCCACTGGGCCATGCGGAACTAGAACAATCTACCCCAATGAACAAAATAAAGGGCTTGGTTCGAAATTCCAACCTATATCATTTGAAGAAGGAGCATGCAATGGCTGAAACGTTGTGAATATGACAATAAAGATAGAACAATGTAAATATTGTAAATAGTTACAATAGCTCGTCTCAGAAATATAGACGAACATCTTTTATATGTTTATATTTCTGTGTAGAATCCCCCCACATGTTCACTATTTATAAAATGTTCCCAAATGTAACTTTCAACTGAATGTTTCAATTCACATGTGTTATCTAGATTCTTGTCAGAGTGTGTATCTAGGAGATTGTCTCTTAATGTCAGAACTCAAGAAGTAGTGAGAGTGAATGTAAGCCAATATATGTATTCTTTGACAGGAAGTGATGAAGTGTTTTTCACAGGGGGTTGGGGGTGATAAAATATTGGTAAACATGGACCCTCATACCCGCAACAAGGCAGAGCATCAAAAGGATAGTTTTTCCCTTGACACCAATATTATTTTAACTACCTTCACTCCTCTGCAATGTTTGTTTTAAAAAGCAATGATTAGAATTGGAATAAAGCCTAAACATATGATGAAATTGAATTTATACATTTTTTTTTTTTTTTTTGACTCCTGAGAATTTACAAGAAAAATATTAAACACTTTATTAGATTGTTTATTTAAAAGAATAATTTTGTATTTACAACATTCTAAAAACTAATACAGTTAAAACTAATACAATGCAATATTTATCATTTAGCAATTTATAAAGAAATAAATATGAAAACAATTTTTTATTCATAAATTTATAAACATTTACTGAATTATTAAAATATGTGAACCATTTATAAGGAAATTCTTATTTAGCATTTTATAAAGTTTGAATCGATTGTAAATTAGCCAATGTTTTAACAATCATTTCAATAAAAAAACATGAAGGAAATTAGATAAATTGGAGAATCGGTCGATGATTATGCCAATAACATTAGTAGATTGGCAGGATTCATGGGGAGGAGGTCTTGAATCAGTTGTTAAACTAGCATTTGTTACTGGATTTCCAAGTGATATCCAAACACAGCCCTACACCAACTGCTTGGTATTGAGAACATGGAAATGAGTGTTTTATTAGTGAGCTCAAGGGCTTTAATAGAGTGTGTTAATAGAGCACGCAACTTGGATCCACTGGCAACAACAAAAGAAGGTCCCATACAACTTGGGAAATTCAGGAGTTTTTGATGTAAGGGGCCTCATTTGATTAAAGATTGTAAATGTAAAGCATCATCTCAGCAATATCTTAGCTGTTACAGATGTGGTGTGTCAGACCATATTACTCGATATTGCTGCCCAAAAATGGTGAAAAGGGGCCTACTGTATGAGTAGCTACCCCCTTGAGCTAGCAGCAGCTCACTACAGGTGATTGCTGACTATGGTTGGAGATAAGAAATCAAGAGCCCTTGTGGGTACGAGATGCATGACCACACTAATAACACCAAAGTTAGCAACCATTTGGAATGGAAGGAAATGAAATATTTTATAGCCATGGATGGAAGAGAGTTTGGATGCAAAGGGATCAGCACAATTGAGCTGACAGCAAATGGCCTCTGCTTAATGGCAGAAGCTATAGTGATCGATAAGATGATCAAAGATATCGATGTTGTAATTGGACTGAATTTGATTAAGCATCTGAATGGTGTTTTCTTTGACAAAGGTATAGGAAATTTGGTCAGATGCAATGTGCCACAGAATTTGCAATTGGAACAGCACCAAAACGGACAGATACCCAAGAGCATAGAGATTTCTCAGCAAAATTTGATGGTGACAAAATGGGTGGTGAAATGTTTTTGAAATGAAGAGCCTCCAATATTAAAAAACAAAATCAGATGTTACAATAATTTTTTTCAGTCAGAATATTGAGAATTTTGAGAAGGAACTGGAATGTAGACGAGTGTATACTTGTGCCATGAAAGGAGGAAGTGAGAGAAGGAGTGTTACTGCTGATGGCAGTAGTTCAGACCTGTACTGGACTTTAGGGAACTAAATGCCCATGTGGCATGTCACACAGGTGGTGATACCATAGACATGTGCTTGGAAACTATGCAAGAATGGCATTGAATGACTGGCCCCCAAAACCCTTGTTGATTGGAAAAGTGCCTACTTGAAACTACATCCTTACATGCAAGACGCTAGTGGTCTGCCAATGACAATGCCAGTAGTCCTCTGGTAGTAGCCACCAGCAGACCAATGGTGTGCCACTAGTGATCAGCAAGTGTTAACATTGCCAAGATGAACACGCCGATGATCCAACAGCGGGCCATCAGTGGTAAGCACTAGTGACCTGCCAATGACAATGCCGGCAGTCCACTGGTAGTAGCCACCAGCAGATCAACAGTGTGCCATTAGCGATCAGCAAGTGGTAACATTGCCAAGGTGAACACGCCATTGGTCCAACAGCAGGCTACCAGTGGTAAGCGCTAGTGGCATGCCACTCACTAGCAGACTGGTGGATGTAGTAGAATAACTAAGGCCATATACAAGGAGCGTATGTATTGTTTAACCCAAGTAGGGTTTGGATCATATTCTGTACATAAGATGATGACGGCTGTGCTTAGAACCATGCTCAAAAGAGGAGAAAATAAGATAAAGAATGCCACCAATTCTTATCTTGATGTCATTTTGGTGGATGAATCCATTTCAAATGTGAAGGAACTGATATGCTATTTGAAGAGATTTGGTTGAATGATAGAAAAACTTCCAGAATCGTTAGACAAGGACATAAAGAAAGACAACAAGGGAAACCTGATCTTCTGAAGAGGAAATGCAGTTCCCAAAGTCTGTGATGAATTGACTAGGTGAGAGTTATTTTCAATATGTGGGAAATTGGTGGGTCACTATCTCCTTGCTGGTTTGCTCAGGGTAGCGTGTGACTATATGAAACGACATGCTGAGGGAACAGCCTGGGGTGACTATACAGACCAAGATACAATTTCCATAATGAATGGCATCATGGAGGAAGTAGAAAGGGACAATCCAGTTCAGGGTAGATGGCATGTGCCCAAGACAGAAAAAAGGTGTGGTATAGTCTGGTGTGATGCCAGTAGTATTACTATAGGTGTTTGTGTGAAAATTGGTGGCATCATAGCTGAAGATATAGAATAGTTGAGGAAGAGAAATGATTTCAATCATATCAATGTTGCTGAACTGAATGTTGTGTTGAAAGGAATCAATCTAGTGTAGAGCAGAAAAAACACGCACATTAAGTAGAAAATGGAAAACACAGAAAATCATGGAAAATGTGATTTTTCTTACTAAAAAAATAAAATATTCCGATGGTAAAATGTAAAATTCCTGATCTGGAATCCAACAGAATCATTATTTTGCATAAATTTGCAATATACAGTGTGGGTGCACACTTTCAGCAAAATACAGAGCTGAAGAGCCAGCTTTCTGTGACAATTTTTATCATAATGGCAATAAATTATTTTGCAGTTTTGTCAGCACACTGTAGATTGGATTTGATGGGGACACACCCTTGTAGATCATCAGAAATCACTCAAGCACACAAAAAATAAAGATGCCTATATAAGTAGGTTATATAATTATACATTTTACTGTTTATACACAAGTCTGTTTTTTATCCATTTTTGTTTCAAAAACCGAAAATTGATATTTACCATCATGGAAGAATACAAAATTTGACATTTTAGAACACTGAGAACTTGCCACTCTAATCTAGCGTTAAGATGGAGATTAAAGGAAATGGAAATTAAAACCAATTCAACTACAGTCTTCAGTTGGATCAACTCTGTGATTACCTTAAAGAATTTAGTCCAATGGTGCTGCAGAAATGATCATAAAGAGACAGCTTGGAATTCTTGGTAAATTAATGGTTGAGTTTAATCTAAAGTGCGGTGTGTGAGTTTTGTACCATCTGACAGAAATAAAGTGGATGTCCTGATGCGAGTGAAAAGAAATGGCTAGAGATGATTGACAACAAGGGAAGTATAACTGTGATGTGCTGCCTAGACAACGCAGAAGTTAAGGAGTTGCGTGACAGACATCACATGGGGGTCAACGGAACTTTCTTTTGGTATGGAAGGTACAGCCAGATGTCATTAGGGAGATCATTTGAAAGATGGTCAGAGAATGTGATAGAGAATAGTTCATTGATCCCACACCAAACAGGCATGAAATTGGAGAACAAATCAGACAAGGTTAGTACTAGATGTGACCTACTACAGAGGGAGGTTATACCTTTCAATGATTGACTGTGGACATGGTCGGATAGCTATTTGGAGTGAAATTCAGACAGAAATGGCAGCCATAATTACACAGAAGCTGAGTGAGTTTTTTTTTTTTTTTAAAGGGGCTAAGTGAAAAGTCCTCATGGATAATAACACGGCATTTTGCTCAGAAAGTCTTCAAGAAATGCTGAGAAAATGAAGTATCAGGAGATATTTTAGAGTAGCTTTTATATCGAGTGGAAATGGTATTTTATGGAACAGCATCACTGCACACTAAAAGTCATAGCCAAACAAGAAGAAATTTTGCCTGTGGAGTTTTTTTTAATTTTATTTTGGTACATGTCATCAAAATCTAGCCAAGCAAAGGAGATGTTCCCACAGAGATCTCTCTTTATTTATGAGTGGTGGCATCCAAGAGTTAGACTGATGAGTGTAGAAGGAGATGTACCTGACATGGTCTGAATTGGAGAGGAGGTTTGGGTTAAGCCACATGATGCCTGACTCATGACTCGATGGGGAAGAGGTGTAGTGACTGGGGTCCAGTCAGCAAATAATGTTAGTTGACAGTGTGCAACCTGCAGAATTGCAGGATGAAGCTGATGATGAACAGGTATGAAAAACCAAATGGGAAAGATGTCTACCCTACGTGGCCGAAAGATGAATTGTAAATAGAAATGAGCTGATAAGATCGGGGGTGGGGGTAAGTCATTTGGTTGGAGAAGTGAGAGGAATAAATAAACTGAAATAAGTAAAGAAAAAAAAAAAAATGATTTACTGCCAGCATAAAGACTTTGCATGTGCATTGAATGTAAAGAAATCCAGAGAAAAAGGAAAATGATGGCTGTTCATAAGACAAATTCTCACAAATACAAGATTTTGCTGGTAATAACTAAATTTCTAGCTGTTGAAAAGAATATAAAAATCATATAAGCAAAGGTGGGGATTGTTTTAGATCCTACCATTGTCGCATAGTCGAGTGTGGATCTTCGGTGGGCAAATGAATGCTAAGAGCATGAGAGATTTGAGAAGAGGACAAGGGGAAAGGAGGACAAGCAGAAGGGAGATGAGGACAGGAAGAAGGGGAAAAGAGGAGAGGACAAGGAGAAGGGGAGACGAGGACAGGAAGAAGGGAAAAGAAGAGGGTACGAAGAAGGAGAAAGGAGAAGGGGAAAGGAGAAGAGGGGACAAGAAGGGGAAAGGAGAAGAAGGGCACGAAGAAGGGGAAAGGAGGACAAGAAGAAGGAGACAAGAAGGAGAAAGGAGAAGAGGGCACAAAGAAGGGGAAAGGAGAAGAGGGCAAGAAGAAGGAGGACAAGAAGAAGGGGACAAGAAGGAGAAAGGGCACGAAGAAGAGGAAAGGAGAAGAGGACAAGAAGAAGGGGAAGGTAGAAGAGGACAATAGAGATTTATTGTTACTAAACATCAAAGAACTGACAAGAAAGACAATGAAATTGATTCTCTCACAAGTGAACACAAACTACAGAAAGAAAATGTATAAATTCACTTTCATATCTTTAGTTTTTATTCCAATTCTAACCATTGGTTTTTTAAACAATAAACATTGTCAAGGAGTGAAGGTAGTTATAATAATAGTGGTGTCACGGGAATAAAACCATCCTTTTGACACTCTGTTGTATTACAGGCATATTTGTCCATGTTTGCCAAAATATTTTTCACAAGAAGTGATGAAGCACTTTTATGAAGGGTTCATGTAAAATCTAAAGAAGTGAGTAATCTCTTATGATTTTTTAATTATTAAAATCTGTTGACTTTTGTCTTACTGGTGTTCACTTATAATCATCCATGACATTTTCTCACTTCCTGTGTCACGTGTGCCTATTCAAGGGACTTGTGTATATTGCAGGGCCACATGAGGTTCTTTTTGGCTTTGAAATAATTCTAAACATAATTATTTGCATAATTTATTAGTTTAATGTATTCTCTACTTTATGACTTAACCTTTTAATTTGTCAAGGAATATTTAGAAAAAATAGTACTACTATTTCACATTAAATATAGTACTATTATTTCACAATAAGTAACTAATTCCACTCTTTTTATAATGCAAATCTAGCCACTTATTTTGGAATGGAAGGAGTATAATTCAACTGGTGATTCAACCTCTGTTTTTTTATAATTTAACATTATTTAAAATTTGTAATCAAAATTTAATCATTTATAATTATGTATATTTCATTCAAGGATCATCAGGTGTCTAATGTGTTAAAAAAAAAAAAAAAAAAAAAAAAAAAAATGTATTTTTACAGTCTATCATAATTTGATAATGGAACATAATTGTTGTCAATGAACAAGTATCTCAAAAGAGTGTGTTCGGGTGTTAGTCTGGTATCAGGTAACCCAGCAATTGGGGTATAAAGTTGCCAGGTGATTTTTTTTTTTTTTTTTTTTTTTTTTTTTTTTTAAGGCATCCTTTTGAAAGCACCTTTTGTGGCAGAAAATATGTTTCCAAATTTAACCTTATATTTAATACCATTTCTCTTTACAGATTGATTTCAAGAGTCGAACCAGGAGATTCGCACACCACATTTCTTAGAGTTGCCAAAGCCATTGTGTCTGTTAGTTTTAGTTGGGACACAGTTGTCAAACTGTTTTTCTTTGCCTACAAAATGGCCATTAAAGTAAGTAGAATTCTTGAAATCTTCCACTTGGTAACTTTTGTCCATCTGACAATCTTTTAAAACAACAAATGATGAAAGTATCTTTGATAAAAGCACTTCTACTTAATCAGTTCACGGGAACAGGTTTGTTTTGTAGGGTGAAGCTGTTTCCAAATATTGACCTGAAAGAAGCAACTTAACCGAATAGAGAAATCACAAGTTGGAGAACATGACCGAGAACAGTATGTATTCCATACCCAGCAGTTGTGGCAAAGAATACAAAGATAAAATTAGCCATCTCCTAAATGTAAGGCTGGAGGAACATCAAAATGCTGTAATTAGGGATGAGACAATGAAATTAATCATGGTTGATCCTATATGGAGGGAAAAGGGTAGTCACCAATCCCTGTGGAATGAACTAAATTAGGACTACTGAGGTTTTTGTAGCCTAAGATAGAAATAAATACAATATACAAGCCATTAATAAATAAATAAATATAAAGAAATGGCAGCAAGGTTTTAACAGCAGCAGTAGTAATTAAAGAGAAGCACAAGCAGTAGCAAGCAAGCAGAATAGTTTTAAGGTTCCAAGTTCTAGACTCAGGATTGTCCCATGGAGCAATAGTCTGGTGGTTGGTTTTAATTTGGTGACAGTAATTGTGAGTTCAATCAATGACTCAGTGGAAGCAGTGTGAGCAACAACTGAGCAATACTGATGTTTGCCCAATAAAAAGCACAAGAGCCACTCAAGGCAGAGAGTTATTGTGTACTGTTGTATGAGCATAAGAAAGGAGCAAGAAGTGAAGTTCTTGGGGTTATGCAGGAAAGATAACAGCTAACTCCTGAATTGAAGAGGTCAAGATTTAATTAGTTCAGTGGTCCCCAAATGGTGTAGCATTGTTCATAGGTGCAAGTGAAATTGAATGATAATCAAAGATTTAGAAACAGTTTCAAAAAATTGATATGTCAAAAATAAATATTTTAAAATTTAAAATATTATTATGGATTACTTGTAATTGCATGCATGAGTCCCATTATAAATATTTTATTGGCCAATTTTATGTGATATTTTGCATTATACTAAGTATTAAGATTATTGTAACTAGGGTCTTGCAGACCCTAGTTACAATAATTGGAGGAGAGAGTTATCAATGATAATGTTCTGAGTTAGAATCCTCAGTTAACTCCCTTTAAACCTCTCTGTTTTATTTTTAAAAATGGACTTTTTATCACATAAATTTTCGTGAGGCATGGACAAATTTTCATGCATCCCAGAAAAAAAAGTTTGGGAACCACTGAATTAGTGAATATGAACAATATGAGATGCCAGAAGAAGCCCAGAGAGTACAATGACCGAAACAGTTAAAAGAAAACTTTACTATCAAACAAAAATCTAAATAAATTAGACTAAATTTTTAAATAGAGAAAATCCTTAAAGCAAAATCTTTATTTAAAAAATATTATCATTGCTAAGGTTGACAAGCAACTGAAGAATATATCAAGTGCTTTTGTACCCTCTTTAGTGACTGAATTGGAACAAAATCAGTGCAAATACCTAATGAAGGTAATGGATTTCCTTTTATTACATTTGTTTTTTGAAGTTGGGTCACGGTGTCATGTCAAAATCCATCTTGGGCATTTACAAATCTACCATTTGTCCATGCATTGAATACTGTTAATATATCTGGTCTGCTGTCCCTGCTGTACATCTCAAGATTCTTGACAAAATCCAAAGAAGGATCTGTAATGTTATTGATCCTGACCAGGCATCTCGACTTCAGTCACTTTCTCACCAACATGACGAGGCTTCCTTCTGTTTTTTTCTACTGTTTTTTTCTATTTTCTTGTATTCAGTATGGATCTCTAGCACAAGCAATGTCTGTTCTGGGTATGACAATAAACTACATCTGGCAGCAAGGCCTCTGATTGGGAGATTTTGAGGAGCATGGAACCACCTCTTAATTGCTGCTGTTCTCAAGGTCAACCCTGACCTGAGATGGTTGCACCAGTTAGGGTCCCAGGTAGGGGTAAATAGGGAACCCCCAAACTGGGATCAAAACACTATGAAAGTATAAAAATAAATTTTTATAGTAAAAATACTAGCAATACATTTTTACAGCAAAAAAATTACCAGCAATTCATTTTTTGCAATAGAAAAAAAAAATTACTAATGCACCCAAGAAAATTAAATTTCGTCATTAAATGACTCATAAAGATGTTGCTATGCCATTAAAGAAACAAACAAGCAGATTATAATTGTCTATCTTGATTGGGGATTGAACTTCTACTTCATAAAAGAAAAGTAAGTTCAATTGATACAACTTCTTATACCAAAGTGAAACAAATACGTGTAAATAAAAATTGCCATCTTTATCATTCTGTATAAAATAATGTCTAATTTGTTGTCCACCTATGACTCGTATAAATGCCTCCAAAATGAAACTTCTTTCTATTAATTATAAGAGAGACTCCTTTATGCCTTCCATCAGCATGGCTGATGCTAGCCTCCAGGAGAGCAACTCATTGCACCTTCTCAGGCTAACATTCTCAGCTGACATGACCATCCTGGGTATGATGATAAACTACGTCCAACAGCAAGGCCTCTGATCAGGAGATTTTGAGGAGTGTGGAACCATCTCTTCATTGCTGGTGTTCCCAGGTCCACCCTGACCCAGGGTGGTAGCACCTGTTAGGATCCCAGCTATGGGCAAATAGTTAACTCCCGGATTGAGGTAAAAAGCATTATGAAAGGGTAAAAATAGGTTTTAATACCAGAAATACTTTGTAAAAAAATTATTAACAGAGATAAAAAAAAAAACTATTACCAGCAATATATTTTTGAAGGAAAAAAAAACAAACTATTACCAGCAATATATTTTTGAAGGAAAAAAAAACAAACTATTACCAGCAATATATTTTTGAAGGAAAAAAAAACAAACTATTACCAGCAATATATTTTTGAAGGAAAAAAAAACAAACTATTACCAGCAATATAGTTTTGAAAAAAAAATATTACCAGCTATACATTTTTAAAAATATTACCAGCTATACATTTTTAAAAATATTACCAGCTATACATTTTTAAAAATATTACCAGCTATACATTTTTAAAAATATTACCAGCTATACATTTTTGAGGAAAAAAAATGCCAAAAATAGATTTTTGACAAAACAAAATATTACCAGCAATAAAAATTGTTGGTATTAAATGACCCACTGAGATTGATGTGCCGTAAAACAAAATAACCAACCAACCAACCAACTAACTTGGCTGACATGAAGTGGAAAGATTATATTGAATCGATTGTTCGGTCTGCTTGCTAAGAAAATTGGTTCATTATGTCATGCAAGACAATTTTTCTCTCCAGAATCTTTTACTTAAATAGAAGTCTGCCATTCGTCCATGCTTTGAATATTGCTGCCACATCTAGTCTGGTGTTCTTGCTATACATTTAGAGATTCCTGATAAAATCCAAAGAAAAATCTGGTGTGCCTCTTGTAAGGGAATAAGAAAGAGCAGAGACATTACGAAGGAGCATGAACAATGGATAAGCAATCAAGAAGACAGTAGATAACGATTAACATTGCATTTAAAATTTGAAGATAAAATTTGTCTGGAAAGCACGGAGCTGGAAGAAAGTTCTACACGCAACAAGTGCAAGAAAAGAAACTGTTAGCATAGAACTTATGGTTACATGAAAGCCAATTCACCTGCAAGTTGATGAGACCTTGTTGCCAATGTAGTACTGTGCTTAAATTCCTAAAGTCTAGGTACCATAGTGAAGACTCCATCCAAACAATTACCATAAAAGTATTTATAGAAAAGATGTGTGAAATCTATAAGAAAGTGACTGAAGCCGAGATGCCAGGTCGGGACCAATAATATTGCAGATTCTTTGGATTTCATCAAGAATCTCTAAATATACAGCATGAATACTAGATCATATGGATATTTTGTTTATGGTAACTCGGATGTACTGTTAACTTTTAATTTATTTTTTCCATTCTTAAATTTATTTTTTTTTTATTCAGCCTCTGTTATGATCATAGTCTATGCCACTTTGATGCAATTATTTTTAAACCCCATAATATTTTTAATGAGTGTATAGTATGCACCTCACTAGAATATGTATGGTTTGAAATTCAGTTGCTCTTCTCCTAGACTGGTTGCCAACTATGGCTAGAGAGTCCAGTCTCCTCTGCTATTTAACCCATAGCTGGTGGGGGTGGGGAGAAGAGATGCATTCATACCCTATCCATTGGCATTTGTGTGAAAGTGAACTTGGCCAGAATTTGAACTCTGCTTGCCAATTTTTCTTCTTGAATTGTTAACCATTACACTACCCACATGTCCATCCATATTTAATGTAATGAAGTTATAAAAATCTTAAAACCCTCAGCCTCCTCCGTAGAATCAAAACAAGGAAGTTCCATGAGAAATTTTTATGGATCCTGTTGATATAGCAAATGTTGCCATGGATTTTTACCGTCTTTCTGTGTTGATACTCTTAAATTATTGTTTTTTTTTTCTCTTTGCAGGCATTGGACAAAATACCTTTAATTCGTGCAATAATTAATTGGGTAATTAATTTCATAGTAGAACATCTTGCTGATTGGATCCTGTCTCGAGGAGGCTGGGTAAGAAGAAATTTTGACAATATCTTTGTTCTATTTTCCCTTTACTTTACATTTGCAGCAGGGGGGATGGCCAAAATGTCATTTATTGGATAATGGAATAAAAAAAAAAGTGAAACGAGAGCAATAGGAAGTGAACAATAATGACAAAGTCCCATTGTAAAATTGTTTATTTTTTGTCAAAACAATTTGTGTTTCTATTTGAAAAAAAAAAAAACTTTATTTCCATGTGCTGGGTCCCTTCACAACTTAGGTGAGCATGGTTCTCCACAACTTCCTGCCTTTTGTAGATTTTAATAAATTTTGTCTTTTTTGTTATCTTTCTTAAACCCTGTTCTGCCATCCATATACTCAAGTTTGTTAGGTAGGTTATTATTATGGGGTCCACCCTTTTCTGATATAAATGGACTCGTCCTGCTCCCATAAAATAGCCACAGTCAGTCAGAGATGAGAGTAGAGGAACAGGGTGGAGAAACAGAGTGGAAAGTACATAGACACTGTGATTGAGTTGACGTTAGAAGTCACTTACAAGGACGCCCGACTCTAAGGAAGTTTACTTCGAGACTGTATATAGCGATCTTTGATTAATACTAACCGGCATTCCTGGATTTTACTAACAGCATTACCTTTTGTATTTTGTGTAAATACGTTTAATTTCTTAGCTTAAATACTTGCGTTTGTCATTTATTGGAGACTGGTTTTTCATGCGGAATCCACAACAGTTATGTATGTTTTCCTTGCCTTCAATTTGTCTTGTGAGTATCAAATTTTCCAAGCCTTTTTTCCTCTTTATGTGCCCTAAAAATTTCAACTGTCCCTTTCTGATGTTAAGTATAAATGCCCCTTTATTTTCCATTTTCTCTAAAACACTGTCATTGCTCACATGTTTTTGTCCATAGTATTCTCAGCATCCTTCTGTGGAACCACATTTCTGTTGCTTCAAGTCTCTTCTTTATCTGTCATTCACTGCCATATAGGAGGGGGTGATATTACGTAACAGTTTAGTAAACGTCTCTTTGTTTTTAACTAATTTTTTCTCTTTCTTAATATTTTGCTTAGCTTTTGAAGGACAACTTTGCTATGCCAATGTATCTTTGAATTTCAATGTTGTATTTTCTGTTTCCACTTCCCAAATTTAAATTTTTGTACTTGTTTGATTTTGTTATCTCCAATTTGTAATTTGCATTTTGGGCTGTCCCCTTTTGCTAACAACCATGGATTCTGTCTTGCAATTGATGATTAGTCCTTTCTTCTCTCTTTCTTTCACTACCTTCTGTTGGAACTCTTGTTTCCTTTCTTTTTCATCTGCATATGTTAAGATTGTGGCCTCCAAAAATGAATCCTGGTAGGGCTTCTAATTCTCTCAGAATCGCCTCACTGTCGATTGCCTTTTACAGCAAAGACCCCTCTGCTAGAAGATCTTCGGAAATATTATCAAATATTATAAGTATTATCTGTGATGGGATGTTGGTTCAACTTCATGGCTGTACTGAGAAGGTATTGCAGTGTTGGTTGCTTATGTAAAATTATAAATAAATTAAGACATTTGAACATGTTGCTTCTTTTTTTTTTTTGTAAAAAGACGCTATTTTTCTTTTAGTTTTACTTTCTTTAAACAAAATGTAATATAGTTGTGTTTGGTGTTGTAAATTTTGAATGAATAAAGTTCTTCAAGAAAAATTACATAGAAATGGCGCTATATAGTTTTTGCTTTTTAAAAAAGAAATAATTATCTAAAACTTAATTTATTTACTACTTTTTTTATTAAAAAAATAATTTAAAAGGAAGATACAACAACTTTAATGTAGATAAATCGATTTTATTTGCTTGAAATCAATATATTAATTAATTAAAAAATATTGGAGGGGGAAGGCATTAGCCCCCTAAAGCCCCTTCCCCCCACCTCTGGAAAGTATGGTCCTGGTATTGTTGTAGCAAGGTTTTATCTGGCCCCCCATATTTAATAGTTTTTAAAATATATTGAGGAAGGAGGAGGCCTAGCCCCTAAGCCCCTAAGCCCCCACTTCTGCAAGTATGGCTCTGGTATTGCTGTAGTGGGGTTTTGCCTGGAACCAACGATTTTAATTTTTAAGTTATTTTAAAAATATAGGAGACGGGGTTTAGCCAACAAATCCCCACTCTAGAACGCAGCCCTAAAATCAGTTTTCAATCAACTTTTATTTCATAGTTACTGAATTTTCCTGCCTTGTAAAAATTGCTGAATTTTCCATTACCAAATTTTTCTAAATTCATTGCCAGCTGCACCCTATTTTAAATCGGACTTGTTTAAATAAATTTTAAACAGTTTAAATCTTTTTCTTATATTTCCTTTAATGATGCATTTTAAAACTGTATAAAGCATTTATTTTAAAAATAAATTCAAGCTGACATTTTGACCCCTAAACATTTTATTTCCTTCAAATTGTCACCTTGAATGATTGCTGCCTCACCTATTGTGATTTTCTTAAAATAATAAAATTAACTGAAATAATAAAATTAAAAAAATAAACTAGGTCTATTTTTAGTTTTTTAAATTTTGCTCATTCTCATTTGTCCATGAAAAATTAAAATAGAACTTTTAATGGTCAATTATAAAGTATCACTATGAATTTACTGAAGAAAACATTAAAGTGCATTTTGAATAATTTAAATGTCTCCTTTTGTAGTTTTGTTTTTATTTGAAAGATATTAGTCTAAAACTAATTTTTAAAAGAAAATAATTTGACCTATTTAAATAAGGTTTTTAACTTTTTAAAACATTGCCACGGTCACTCACTTGATTCTTGGCGACAAATGAAAATGACAAATTTAAAAATCACTTAAAAATTAAATGTTTCTCTTTTGTTTCAAAGTAAATTAGTAAAATTAAGGAATAATTGACTGAATTTTTTTAAAAATAATACAAGTGGAACGTCATTTCAAAGGGGGGGACTAATAGTGGGGAAGGGTTGTCTTTTCAAGCTGTTTGTCCATTAATTTGAAGCACTTTTTTTCGTGGTCTAAAAACACCCAGTACAATACAAAATTATTGTAAATAAATGTAAATACAGTATATTTGTATATGTATTTTATTTTTAAATTACTATTAAAATAAATTACACACACTGTTACAATTGGATGTCATAGTGAAGGACTTGACATAAAAACAATACTATATACTGTACCAAAATCAGTATCAAATGTTTGAGAGACAATGTATGTGTGTACACGACAAGCACTCAAGTAAACAACAGTGGCCATTCCAGGAACTACCAATCTCTGTCTGTTGCTTCAGTGCTGTGATAAAGTTTTTAGCTTCAACAAAGAGGAGAAACGATTATTTCTTATGGTCTTTGTTAGATGACATTGTACAAGTGGAATCAACATTTGACTTCAGTTTCAAGTGATGGCTGAACATGGAGTGTTCCAGAAATATTAGTCATATTAGAGGCTTATAAAGAAATTTAGTTGGCAAATCACCATTAGGACCGGAAGTGCAAGAGACTCATTCACAATGGAATCCAGAAAATCTTTTCAAACAGTTTTTAAAACTGAAGAAATTTAAGACATGATTATCAAGTATTTTTTTTTTTCCTTTTGTAAAACGAATTTCTAAGTTTTATCGTCATTACTGGCCTGTTTTTGAAGAGTTAAAAATTACAGAATTTCACAAAATTTTCTCAAATCAGATACATTTGTTACAAAAAGTATTGATATTACAGTGAAAAGAGCAGTTTTGTTGAATCCCTCATCCGAAAATTAGCAAAATTTCAGGCATGTACCGCGAATGGATACTTTTTTTTATGGCAAGTTTAGAATGGTATACTTTTTACATGTTTTTGCCCTACTGCCAAATCCTTGCTTTTGGCTGTTTTTATGTGGTGTAAATATACGTTTTTTTTTTTTTTGTTTTTTTTTTATTTGAGGTACTACTGAATAAAAAAAAAATTAGTTTCATCTCTGTTGTGCTATGAAATATTGGGTTACATTGTAAGGCATTAACTGTTAAAATGAAAGTTATATGATTCGTCAAATTTACTCTTCTGTGTCATATTTGTATGATTTTGTTTTTGAGAACAAAATTTTCCCAATGTTTTGGCTGGTCTGATCTAAGAATTATTGAGTCCATTAGCAATATCTCTACTTGACTCCAATACTTAATATATTACATTTATGATAATTTTTAACTTGTTTGAAGCCTGCATCTTCAGTTATACAACGTTAAAATTGGCTCTTTATCTAACAGCACAAAAAGATACAAAAGGCATTTTTTTTATGAACTTTGAACACCTTTGCTAATTAAGCTACCAAGATAAATTTGGTATCATTTTTTATGGTTCGTCAACTTCTCTATGCCTGCATTAAAGAATTTTAGATATATTGAAAATCAAATTTTAGTTTGGGATACTTAACTATAAGCAAAAATCTATAATTAGTATTTGTAAACTTATATTGGATTTTTTATAAATCTATAATTAGTGCATAGATTTTATGGTAATTGTGCATCATTGGCATAGCGAATAATGCCATCTAAAAGCTAAACAAAGAATTAAGAAACAGCAAAATTTCATTAGAAACAAAGAAAAGAGTACTGACCTGTTGTGTAATATCAATCCTCCTTTATTGAAGTGAATGCTGGGCAATCTCCTCACAGATGAAGAAGAGACTTGAAGTAACAGAAATGTGGTTCTACAGAAGGATGCTGAGGATACCATGGGCTGAACATGTGAATAACAACAAAGTTCTAGAGACAATGGCAAAAAAAAAGGACAATTATACTCATCAGGAAGAGAAAGTTGAAATTTCTGAGGTACATAATGAGGAAAAAGGGCTTGAAAAATCTGATAGTCACAGGACAGATTGAAGGCAAAAGGGATAGAGGAAAACAATGCATGATCTACCTAATGAGCCTGTGTAAATGGATGGCAGAACAAGGTTTAGGAGAGATAGGGAAAAGGCAAAATTTCTTAAATTCTAGAAAGGACAGGGAATTGAGGAGAGCCATGATCGGCAATGTCCTGAAGGAGCATGGCACATAGATGAAGACCTGGTTTTAAAATGAGCATTCAAAGAGTTACTTGTCAGTTGATAGCAGTTACTTAATCATTTGACTAGTAATAATTATGCCCCCACCCAGCAAAAAAATCTCTGGGATGTAATAATGATTTTACACAGTATCCCATTTTGGTAATCAATTCCCCAAAACTATTTTGCATACCAATAGTGTAGATGACAATTATTTTTTATAATTATTGCAATTTTCATAATTTCTTTTCTCAAAACTCAGCAGAATAATGAGTAGTCCTTGGTTGCTATCCAAGGCTAAAGAACGCTTTTAACCTATAGTTGGTGTGGGAAGCAATGGAGTTATGTCTTTCCCTGTGTGAAAGTGAACTATTACTATTAAAGTATACCAAAAAAGAAATCATCTTTTTTTTTTTTCAATATTTTTAAAATCATTTCACCTCACACAAGGCAATAAAGCCACTAAGATGTTACTGATTGTAAGAGAATATGAGAAAAACAAAAATATTATTAAGAGAGAGAAGAATGAAAGAACAGGAATTAAGACAACTAGATAATGTTTGACATTGCGTTTAAATTTTTTAAGATAAAACTTAACTGGAAAGTAAAATGTCAGAAGAGTTTTCGACAAACAGGAAGTGCAAGAAAAGAAACTGTTAGCAGAGAGCTTACAGTTACATCTAGCAGCCATCTCTACTCTAAAATGAAGAGACCTTGCTGCTAATCTAGTGCTATGCTTAAATTCATAAAGTCTAGGTACCATAGAGGAAAGGTCATCAGAACAATTACCATGAAAGTATAGATAGAAAAAGGCATAGGGAAACTACGTTATGTCGGTTGGAAAGTGACTGAAGCTGAGTTGTCAGGTCCTTACAGATAACATAACTTTGGGTTACATCTAGCCATCACTATTGTAAAATGATGAGACCTTGATGCCAATCTAGTACTGTGCTTAAATGCATAAAGTCTAGGTACCATAGAGGAAAGGTCATCAGAACAATTACCATGAAAGTATTTATAGAAAATGCACAAGGAAGCTACATTATGTCTGTTGGAAAGTGACTGAATCCGAGTTGCCAGGTCCTTAGAGATAACATAACTTAGGGTTACATCTAGCTATCACTACTCTAAAATGAAGAGACCTTGCCATCAATCGAGTACTGCATTTAAATTCATAAAGTCTAGGTACCATAGTGGAAGGGTCATCAGAACAATTACCATGAAAGTATTTGTGAAATTATTGTCCTGTATTCAGTTACTCACAATTTTCTTATCACAGGGACAAATGATAATATTTTTCTTGTATTCTGTTTTTCAGGAGGCTATTGTGGAGTACTTTGGAACCCCGAAGAGACAAGCATTTGGTGTTCTCATAGCTGGTGTTATTATTAGTGCAGGAATTTATGTGTGGAAAACTATGTAAGGGCAGACAACTCTGTTCTCTGGGCTTAATTTGAAAAGCCTTTTTTGATCCACTTGTCTTTTCTGACTGGTCATTCCTCTCCCCCACCTCTCTCTCTCTCTCTCTCTCTCTCACATTCATCAACAGTAATTTCCTTTTAGTTTCCCATATTACAGTAAATGATTTCTATTTTGTCCCTTAATTGCCTTCTGTCCATTTTTTTTTTTTTTTTTTTTTTTTTTTTTTTTTTTTAAAAAGGCAAATTTCTTTCAATCTTTCTGTCAATACGACTTTTGTCTGTCTTTTCTATTTT
>OZ010599.1:81856278-81941278 GCA_963932145.1 Acanthosepion lycidas | reverse complement strand
GTAGTCTTATGTCTAATGGGGGTGGGGTGCATCCCCCCCACTTCATGTCTCCTTCCACCTAACAAGATAAACAAAAGGATTTTTTACTTATTCTTGCTTAGAAATGACTTTTACACGGCGAAGTTCTTTTTTTACTTTTTTTTTTTTTGTTCACCATAGCATTTATTTATCCTCCCCTCTTTTCTATCATTAATGTGACTGCTTGGGAATTCCAGAGAACTCATCAATTTACAGTTGAGCTAGCTAGATATAGCCGTAACTTCTATAGTGACAATTTCTTTCCTCACATCTCTCATCTGGAACTCCCTTCCAGCTCCATGCTTTCCAGCCAACTTTAATCTGCAGAAATTTAAATGCAATGTTGTTATCTACTGTCCTCCTGATTGATTTTTTTTTTCTCTCTCTCTCATTACTAATGTTTCTGACCCTAATTCTTCCACACCCTGTAAGCCCTTGTGGGTTAGTGGATGTGCTGCTTTGCTTGGAGGTGATTCTGATTTTTAGAAAAAAAAAAAAAAAAAAAAAATCATTTACACGTAAATACTCCTGGGGAAGGTACAAATCCATCTCTTCTCCTCCCCAGCTATGGGTTAATTAGTAATTTACTATCACTAAATCATTATTATCTGAAAAAAATTCTTACAATCTAAAAATATTTTCTGGCTTTAAATGGTTGATAAGCCGTAAAAAAAAACAAATCAATCAATTTCCCGTCATCTGATGAAACATATATTAAAATGCTTATGCTAAAAGGGAGATGATTCATATAGAATTATCTCCCTTGAGCACTATATTTCATAAAATGGAATATGAATAAAAGCTCTGGCCAAAATGAATGACGGCAGAAATTTGTCATTGTGGCATAAAACTTGAATGCCTGAAATACTTGTAATTAATGGGTTTATATTGTAACTTTCTGAAATCTTTAGTCTTTTACTTAAAATATCAAGGCTGAATGAATGATTTATTCTGTAATCTTTTAATCAAATTATTTTATCCTTTGAAGTTTTTGACAAATTTTAGTTGCCACGATTATTTACTCTTAATTCAACCTTTAATATCACAGGTAGTGGTTGTTAAACAAATATCTCAAAACTTTTACACCTATATATATATATATATATATATATATAAACACACACACACGTTGTAGTAATGGATAGCAGCTTGGAGAGCCATTTTTGTATTCCAGTTGAGTTCATGACTTTCACTCACGTACTGATACCCTTGGTAAAGGGAATATTTCTCCTCTATGGATAAATAGCAGGACAGACTGTGTGTGTGTATATATATATATATATATATATATATGCTTGATAAATTGTCCAAGTGAGAAAACTGTTGGGGGTGGGTAAGCATTCAAAAATTAGAAGTTTGAAATTTGCTCATGGGGAAAAATAAACAAAATTTAATTAATTTTTTTTTTTTTTTTTTTTTTAGTTTTCCATGGCCACATATCAAGTTCCAGTAATAATGGCAATTTAATTATTTTATTTTTTAATGCTGTACTAATTATGTAAATTCAATACTTACATTTTAGGGCTGAAAGTAGGTAAAAAAAAAAAAAAAAAAATCCTTTTTCCAATTAAGTATCTGCCTACGATGAAAGCTGGATATGGTTAACTTTGAGATTAATGGCTCTCAATAAGCAATCAATTTAGTCATGGAAGAAACATGCAACCATCTGGAATTCAAGGCTGGTAACATGATGTAAGATTCTGAAAATCATTGACATAGACTTTAAATATTTGCATAACTGCTGTTCCAAGACCTTAAGGGAACAAGAGTCAAGGTGAATTGAGTGCAGGGATATTTTATGCATACTTTTCAATAGGGAAAAGGGAAAATCTTTTTTCTTTTTTCTTGATTCATGCTTTCTGACAATAAAACCTGAGGAAAACAGTAATTGAAGATCCACTTTATTTAAGTTGGGCTTCAGATGTAAATTTAATTAATGAAACTTTTTATATTTGAATCTTTTAAGTTAAAATAATTTCTAATCCTAAATAATCTCCATTTTTGTGGGGGGGACTTTCTCATATTTAGGGTGAGGTCCTATTTATTAGAAATAATTGTGATAATATGCACTGCTTCCACACAATTCTAAATCTTCTCTACCCTGACTTTCTCCCAAGAGCCTACCTTCCCACCACCATCATCAGAAAGCACATTTATATTTATTCTCTCTTAAATTTATAAAGGATGTCTAGTCTTGGAGATTCCAAGCCAACAGCAACAAAATTCTCTCTCATTGCTCTAAAGAGATAAAATTTGGTGGATACTGACAGCAGTTGCTGGAGCTGGACAATTTTTGTCCTTGGTTCATACATGTGGGCACCTCCACATGTCCTGTATTACCCCAGTGGGAGATGGCGGAAGCTGCCACTCTACTTTTTTTTCTTTTTTTTTTAACATACTTAGGATCAATAAAATATAGTTTGAAATGCATCCTGGAGTTGTGTACAAAATATTGTCTAAGAACTTTTGATATGACATTCATTTTTCTTTAACAAAAAAAAAAAAAAAAAAAAAAAAAAGAATGAAATCCCTGTCTGACCAATTCTTTTTTTATTCTTAGACAGTATTTTCTGGTGGCAATTGTATATTTAAAATAATAATTAAAGGGCTTGTTTGCTACCCACTTTCAGCTCCTCAAGGGGAGTCGCCCTCCCTCCTTCCAGACATTTTCTATAATCAAACTATCCAACAGACTTATTACTGTGTAATGAGTTCTCAACCCTTGTGGCCTTGTGCCAAACTAGTTAACTAGAACAGAAAAGTCTGTTTTGAAATTAAATGGATGATAATGGCTTCCATTTCAAAAATGTTTCATTAGAATTTCCAGTTTTGAAACATTTTCTTTGCATTATATTGAGTAGTTAAATTTATTTTGCCTTCTCTAGATTGTATTTCGTGACATTGGGACCCCACACTTTTTATGGTTTCCCATTTTAGTGGCTAAGTGGTTAGAACATTGGCATTTTGACCACAACATCGGGGGGTTCAAATCTTGCCTATGTGTTGGTTTGCCACAGCAGTGACTTTTTGATTGTCTTGACCTGGAGTGACAATCCCCAGGATGTTATATACTGTCATTTCGGATGTGTCTGAAAACCATCCCACAGGTTGACCCAAGGTAACTGCTTGGATGTCCTTCATGGGTGTGCTAACTAGGTCATTGCGTTTGAGTGTACTAGCCTTGTTCCACTGTTGATTGTGCCAGATTATCTGCTCTCTTCTGGAAATTTGTGACTATGGTCAGCTCGGCATATTTGCAGTATAAACCACAGATCTGCCTGAGCAACAGGGATTAGCTAGGCAGACGAGCCACTAGCCATACATAGACATTATCTACACCAAGATTTTTACTGCCATTCCCCCCTTCCCAAAATGGATTAATTAAAAAAAATATTTACAAACAAATCGATTTTTGGGAGCATCTTTTCATCTGGGTGCCCCCCACCCCAAGTTTTTTGAAAGAACAGCACCACTAAATCAATTTGAATTTACTTACTGGTTTACCTTGGGCTGCAAAATATCTTAAAATTTAGTTGTGCTGAGCTTTTGAATATAGTCCCCTACCCCAAATTCTAGCAGCCTGCTCCTTTTACATGAATATAAACAGCGGTAAGCATAAACCCATTTAACAACTGTTCTGATTGGTGTTTGTATGTATAAAAGTTACCGTAAACTAATAAAGACATTTAAGAGAAAGTCCTTGATTATTGACGACTGACCTTAAGATGACAACATGATACTTGTGAAAAAAAAAAAAAGGTTATTGAATTCTGTCTTTTTTAAAAGCTGTCAAATTTTTCAATAAGTATAGAATTCTAACTCTTACCCCGAAAGGATTTTTACGATTCCACCCTTGTACACATCCTTACTTTTTGTAGAGGGACAATTAGAATTTTTTCAAAATACTCTCCTCTACATTGTGTTACTTTTTTTTTTTTTTTTATGTAAAAACCATTCGTTCAGATTGGGGGGGGGATGCAAAGTTGTGCAACACTTTATAAAATTTTTGTTTTGAGAACTACAATGACTTTAAAAGAAAAAAAATAAGTAAAATCTTTTCCACTAAAAAAAAAAAAAAAAACATTCTTCTCATGAATTTGAGACAAAATGAAAAAAAGAAAAATCTTTTCAGTTTTTTTTCTTCTTCTTCGAGTAAAACATTTTACTTATAAAATCTTGAAGTAAAAAAAAAAAAAAAATTTTTTTTTTTTTTTTTTTGAGGGAAATGGTTGAATCCAAAGATACAACATGGAAGTATACAGGTAATCCAAAAAGTTGAAAAGGTGAAATATAAGTAAAATCAATATTGTAGATAATGGTGATAGCTTTGGATTGTGTGTGTGAGAGAGAGAGAGACTGAGCTGTAAAATCACAAGCATCTTCCCTCCTCCACCATTATAGTGTGTTCTAATTAAACAAACAAAAAAAATTACTCTACTGAAGTTATTTCTAATGTGTGTTTTTTTTTTTTTTTTTTTTTTTTTTTTCCATATCTAATCATTGCATTTTTTTTCTTTTTATTCAATTTCCCTTATTATTTACGAAAAAAAAAAATTAAAAAAAAAAAAAGGTGGATGGGGTAGATCTGTTTCTCTCCCCTATTTCTCTATTGAGATCTGAATGAACGTGCTTGTGTGTGCATGTTCAGACAACATTTTTCAGAATGGTGGCACTTCAGATGAGTGTGATTTCCCCCCCTTTTCTTTTTTGTACACAAAATGACTTGAGAGCTGCTGATTCTATCTGAATGCCCTTATTTGAAATCAATTTGTTTTTCTGTTTGAAAAAGAAAAAAAATTAAGTCTATTTAAAAAATTGGGTTATATATATATATATAAAAAAAAAAAAAAAAAATTATGTATAATAAATTTTTAAAATTTGATTAATCTTGTTTTTTTTATTTTTTTTTTTTTTATTAAAAACTGTTTTCTTACTGCATCTCCAGTTTGTGTTTTTTTGTTTTTTGTTTTTTAAGTCCTTTTAACAAATTAACCTAACCATTTTTAACTTATTTAAATTTGAAAACAAACTATTGAAATTTACTAAGCTTAAGTCAGTCCAACACAGGACCAAAAATAGACAGGAAGATAGTATTGCTCGAAGCTGTCAATTGGAAAAGGTACAGGCTTAGAAAATTTACTGATTCTTTGACAGGGACATTAGTAAAGAAGGTTTTTTTCAATATCTAACAAGGTGAGGATGCAATTATGAAGTTCATTTCATTGCAGCATTTCAAGAATTGCATTGATAGAATTAATGAAATATTTATTGAGTAAATATGGCTGGATTAGATAGCTTTAAAGTTGCATTATTTTCATTCTTTTTCAAATAAAACCACACACAAGTAAAAAGAAAATTGTTCAGGTTACTTTAATAATTACTTACGAAAGCCAAAAGTACAGTGTAACCCGATATAAGAGAGATTTTTCTCTGGTCCCAAATTATTCCCATACTTGCCTAAACAAAATAGACCAAACCCGGATATAAGAGACTTCTTTTGCGGGTCCTGACAACTCTCTTATATCCGGATTACACTGTACTTCAAAAACATAATTTAAATTCAAGTTTTAAAAACTGCTGCTCAATGTGTTTTTATATACACATACACACATATAGATATAGACTGTATAAAAAAAATACTTTTACAAACTTTGGGGCAGGTTCCTGACACTAAAACAAGGACAAAAGTCCATATAAACATGTCCACAAATCCTTTGTCTTTGAGTCATTAAGTTTACGATGGCACCGAGTTGTCATGTAGACTAGGTTACATTTATCATTCATGTACTTTTGTGTTTAGTTTATCTTTAACGTATAGTAGTGAGTTAGCTGAAACAATAGCAGTATATTCATATGAGCAGGCAGATATGATTTTTCACATATGGCTGCACGAATGGTAATGGATGTGAGGTTGTACGGCTGTATCAGATTGCATTTACAGACCAAAAGCAGCCAAGTTATCCAACCTTTAATGCTGCTTATTGTTGTTGATATAGGATCCATGACACCACAATCTATGGTAATAAGTATTTTTGGATTGTACATTTAACACTTTTGCTCGAAAAAGGAAGGATTTGCGAACATATATTTATATGGACTTTTGGCCTGAGGAAACTGCCCCAAAGTTTGTTAAATGTTCTTTTTGACACAATATATTTTATCATATAGACAAAACCATTTACTCACTACAAAGATGCAATTTCGTTTCAGTGTATTTCAACTGCACTTAACGGGTAAGAATCGAAAATGGTTATGAACAATCCTGCTTGTAGGCAAGCCGTATATGAAAACGTCACTTCCTTTTTTTTTTTTTCCATTTGTTGAAGAATGGATTGGGTGTTTAATGTTGACTGGTCTGTGGAAATTTTTTTTTCCCTATAAACACCGGTCAAAAGTTTAGGCACATCATCTCACAAGCGTCCTAAGAGTGAGAGGTAGGGGAGGAAAGGTGGAGATAGTATTACGTTTAAGTAGGTAAAAGTTGTAGCGATAGTTCTAGTAGTAATCGGGAATGTTATTTTTGGCTTACCATAAAAATTCTAGAGCTGAATTGCATGTATTTATGTTGGGGTTATCACTACTAATTCTGTAATCAATGAACGTGTTTTGTGGATTAAAATTTAGAAGTGGTGATTTCCAATGAAATGCACTGAAAGAAAGTTGCATCTTTGTAGTGAGTAAAATTGTTTTGTCTATATGATAAAATTATAATAAATAAATAATTATTGCTCTACTATCTGTATCGAGCACTCTTTTGGATTAATGCTGTAAACATTGGAATTTATATATTAATTTTGTTTCTCATTGCATATATATATATACGTGTGTGTGTGTGTGTGTCTATATACACACATGCATGTATATGAGTACTGAAGTCAACACCAAGTAGTGAGTGTTTCATGCCCATATGTTTATGTATACTAGTCATTGCCACATTATTAGTAGCAAGGTCAGTTATATGACACAGTCAACTGGAAATTACCTGACCTTCACACCTGTAATGCTCAAGGACTAACATATATAAAGTCAAATTACCACTCAACACACACGGCCTGACGATTGCTTTTAAGCATGAAACGGACTTCTAACACTCCGTGTTGAATATATGTCCTTTCCCACGTGTTGGAATTTTTTTTTATAGTGACCCCCCCTGCACGCGCGCTAATAACCCTGTAAAATTCATCCAAGCATGTAATGATTTGTGCTAACCTCAATTAACAGGGAACTTATTACCCCCTCCCCCATTAATTGTGTCTCTGGAGTTTGATCCCGACATGAATTCCTGTCCAAAATTTTGAGATGATGAAGTAATTGTGAGTTCAAACATACACTACCCTGCCGAGGGATTGAACTCGGGGAAACAGCACAGTCAATAACTGAGCTGTAATAAAACTAGACAAGATATCCCTAGACGTGGGCAGAAGAACAAGAACAGTTTACACCCGTAGGGGACAACAGTCCAAATGTAAAGAGTGTAAATAATAAAATCTCCTCATCCCAGAAATTCAGGCATAAAAAATCCAGATTCATATGTTTGTTCCCACTGCCATAGCATAGCTTCCCCCTCTGCCTTTTTTATAAAAATACTTTCATTGGTAATTGTTCTCATGAACTTTCTTCTAGCGTACCAAAACTTTATGAATTTTAGCACAGTACTAGATTGGCGGCAATGTCTTATGGTTACATCTAGCTATTTCAGCTGTAAAATGAGGAGTTCTATGCTAACAGTTTCTTTTCTTGCACTTCTCTCTTGTCGAACACTATTCCGGCTTCTTCCTTCCCAGTGAACTTTGATCTTCAAAAATCTAAATACAATGTCAATCATTATCTTCTCACTTCTTAATTCTCGTTCACTTGCCTTAAAAGTGTCTCTCTCTTTCTTCTTTTCTTTTCTTCTTTTCTTTTCTTCTTTTCTTTTCTTCTCTTCTTTTCTTCTTCTCTTCTTTTCTTCTTCTCTTCTTTTCTTCTTCTCTTCTTTTCTTCTTTTCTTCTTCTCTTCTTCTCTTCTCTTCTCTTTTCTTTTCTTTTCTTCACTCACTCACTCACTCACGTACGTCCTGGTAATTTTATTGCAACTCCTGTCGGTTATCTGGATCAATATATACCTGATGAAGACTAGATCGTACAAAGTGCTAACAACAACAAAGATAAAGACAATAGTCTGAATGTAAATAGTGTAAATGATTAATAATCATTATTATAAACTGATTTACCTGGCAATCAAGTCAGCTGCTATATTCTCTCCAGTCGTGTTCAGATGAGTCATCCATCTAATGCCCAGCTATTACTCAATATGACCAACATATAAAAACCAGGTTGGGGGGGGAGCAATAATGCCATTAGGCTGAATATAGATGTCCTTTTTTTTTTTTTTTTTTTCACAATGGTCCTCATAAAAACGGGTGGGTTCGAGGAGAAAAATACTAGACGGAATAAAATAACCGACAGAATACATTAATACCTGGCAACCATTCTTGCTTAAAGAGGGAAGGTTGCTTAGACTTAATATATACAGAGACTCAAACATTTTCAAATGGCTATCTGAATGTTTTCTGCTGATGGCTGAGAAAAAAAAATTTCTGTGAAAAAATGAGGCGCAAATTAAATGATTTATTAGGCGTTTTTGAGATCATAAAAATGAGTGTTAACAAGTCCGTAAATTTGCATACTGCCGTCAATGGCTCTTACCTGGTAGGGTGATGAATTATTTCTAATCCCCCCCCCCCAGCCCCGCACCTCTTTAGGTCCTCAAAAAAGAAACAAAGTGAAAGAGAAAAAGAAAGAAAAGAAAGCAAAAAATGACAATGAAACAAAGAAAATAAGGAAAAAAAAAAACAATTTTTTGCCTTTAATTTTCACAGTGAAAATTTCATACGTTTTCTTGCAGAATAAAAATTTGCAAACAAAATGCAAATTATAAATCGTTTGTTTTTTTATTTTGATTTTCTTTTTAAAGTAAAAAAGAAAAAAGGGGGGGATATGTGTGTGTATATCTTATTTATAATTAGCGTTTTACCAACCTTATTAACAAAATCGATTCAACTAAGTGTTAGTCCATTTTGATAAGAAATATTTTTGTGGTGGATCCATTTATTTCCTTTCAAAAACACTCCCACCTTCTCAACATAGAAAATTTTTTTAATCTTGCAGACACAATGAGAATCCATTTTAATTCCCTTTTTAGTTCTGTTTCATGATTCTTTCAAAATACCATCTTTTTAGGTTTCCTTTAATTTCCACAATTGTTTCCGAGGCATGTGCCTCCAGTGTTTTGTTTCGGGCCCAGTTCCTGCTTATGTGCTTGGATGATCTTTGACCTCCATCCAAAATAGAGGTCAAGCCTAAACACTGTACTTAATTGGACATTAATTGTGAATGCCACACTGGACTTCATTTGCCAAAGGCCAGAGGTTAGCCGCATCTGTTGAAGAAGTTCACTTTGTTTTAGGGCACTGATGCTTCTCGCATTACGGTAACCCATCTGGAAAAAGAAAACAAAAGCTCACAAAATTATATAAAGATTTATAATAAAATTTCGTCTTTTAAATATAATTTTAACATATATGTATATATTTCAACGTATCTTAAATTTAAAAAACTTATAGATCAAATCATGAATGCATGGGTGAGAAAACTATTTTCATGAGGGGCCTAGTCATCTGCTTTGTATAAAGCAGGTGTCATTAGAATCGCAATGAGAATTTCACAATGAAAATATACATAGTAACAAAGTACATATTATTTGTTCATTGTATATTGGATGCATTTTGTGAACGCACTGAACAAATGGATGAGAAGTTAGTTTAATATTTAAACCATTTATTAGCATTAATGAGATTTGTATATTGGAGAAAAAAAAAATTTTTTTGCAATAAATTCTGGAAAAATCTTATGGCAAAGTTTATAGCAGAAATGACACACAGGCACCTGGATCCCTATTTATGCACAGGCACCTGGATCCCTATGTCAGTTTGCACCAGTGTTTATTAAACATTTTTACTTCAAGACGCACTTGCAGAATAACTAAAGTACTTTGGTGTACTTTAAATTTTAATAAGGAAAAATTAGTCATGAAATTTAAATATGAAATTTTGGTTTAGCTTTTCCAAATAAGATTAACAGTACAGTTTTAATTTAACCCTGCATAATTACTCATAATTCCTAGTTGGCAACTTGTTTCTTTTGCTCCCTCCCCTTACTAGGGTGTGTAGCATGCAGTATGGTACCGTTGTAGTGGGAGGCAAACGCCAGAAGTCTATCCATTTTTGGAAATAACTAACGCAAGGTTAAAGGGATTTATGAAGAATCCTTTATTTTTAGAAATAATAACAATAACGACCGATTTAAATCCCTTGAGGAAGCCAAAAGGGAAAAGATTATCCACTTCTTAAAGATAAATGAATTTAGCACCCAGCTAAGAATATCAAATGACAAAGACTTGTCTTGGACATGGAAGCCATGTGTTTCGGTTCTCTAGCTTTTTATAAATGAAAATTGTTTTTAAATATAAAAATAATTCATACATTAGTCTTTCTGTTAAGTTGGGGTGTACCTGGTTACCTTACAGGGTGCATTGGTGCGTCTGTGTGCACCAGTTGAGAAACATGGGTTTATACTGTGCCAATGATTGGGTCATGACATCAACACTGTGTGGTACATAGCAATCTGGGTGCCCCTGTGATTGTACATTGTCTGATTTCTCCATATCACGCTAAGTTAAAAACCTTTTTATTAACTAAACATTTCACTGTCATTGGGTAGGCATCTTCAGGTCAGAAGGGCTCTTTCATTCTGACCTGAAGACGCATACCTAATGAAGGCAAAATGTAATGTCAATAAAAAGGCTTTCTACTTTGATTTCTCCACTTCTATTTGTATTCATTATCCTGGTAACAAGGATAACATGTGAGTTTCACTGACAACTGGGGGTCTGCTATTAGATATAAATGGTTGTCATCTTCATTTTCTTTATTCTTGCTTTGAAATAGTCTAATATTTTGTGCAACATGGAAACAAAAAAAATATTTTTAATGGATATTTAAAAAAAAAAAAAAAAAAAAAAAGAGAAAAAGTAATATTTGTTGTGGGCTGTATAAAATCTAATCTTTAGTCAGGAAAACGGACTATATGGAAATGGTTGAATTGCCCCATCTCTCTCTCTCTCTCTCTGGTGGACTCTTCTGGTGAAATAGACAAGCAGTACACCCTTATTTAGTGAGAAACCTTAATTTCTAGGCCAGTTGATATTAATTTTACTGTCTAAAAATAACAGGAATGATAAGACAAATCTGTGTATCGACTAAAAATAATGTTCATATTAATAAGTGACATTAGTAACAGATTGTATGGATATATAAATCAACACTGTAAGGTGACTGGCAGTTTTAGACTAAGTTATCTTCCGACCATAATCACATCAAGGGATGAAACTGACAGTCATTATACAGTGAGGATTCCTATGTCCACACTCTGTATCTATAAACAATCTGTCTCCAGTATTGAAAACCCTATTTTTTTATTTATATTATTAATATAAATTTTGCCTCTACACTGAGCACCTAATTTTATTATTCTATCTACTCATGTATAAGCCAACTTCATGTATAGTGCAACCCAAAAATTTTTTGCATGAGTTTTAACCCTACCAGAAAAAATTTACCTAATAATAGTAAAATTTAAAAAAAAAAAAAAAAACAAACATTACAAATAGTAAAATTTAAAAAAAAAAAAAAAAAACATTGAAAATAGTAAACTTTAAAAAAAACATTTAAAATAGAAAAATTTAAAAAATATTTAAAATAGTAAAACTAAAAAAAAAAAAAAGTCTTCCAAAGTATATGTAGGAATTTAAAAAAAAAAAAAAAAAAAAAAAAAATTGTCCTTACTTTTCTGTGGCAGTGGCACTGTCTGTCTGAAATCTCATGGGCGGCATTCCTGTGTGTGTCAACTCAAACACAAGACCTTGCTCAACACCTTCGAACCACTGGAAGAGCCAAAAATTAAAAAGATCAAAACAAAAAAAACATTTTAGTCTGAATTTTTATGATGAATTATTATTAAAATAATAAACTGATTTCTTTCGACTTGTGCCTTGTAAAATCTTACCTCAAATTATTATGACAAGCAATTTTCTGTCCGATAGGACCCACCTTGGTTTTATGAGATTTATCCTGGTTTGGCCTCAACAAAAAAAATATGCCTATGTATGTATGTATGTATGTATGTATGTATGTACATATGTAAATTCACTGATCAGAATTTGAAAAATTAGACACAAACTATTATAATATTCAGATTTACCGTTTATTTTTAAATTACTTATTATATTTTATTTTATATGCACAGTACTTAGTGGAAAGTGCTCAAAATCAGTGATAGAGCTAACATATTCAGTTGTGTGGATATGAGTTTGATGATTGCAAAAGCATGAAATTCAGGATCACAAACTCATATCCACACAACTGGATAAATATATATATATCTTGACCAATAAAAAAAATTTAAAAAATTAATGTTAAAAATTAAAATTTCAGACACACTGGGTTGTATATGAATATTTTTGTTTAATTTTGAAAAATTAGGTTCTTTGACTAGTTTCGGCCAGCATGGCCATCATCAGGACAAAAAATTCCTGCTTGTCGATAGCAGTGAACTACTGGGGTTAATGAGTGTCTCTGAAAACAGTGAACTTTTTCTGTAGTTTTCATGTTTTTTATCGTTAAGTTTTGGTCAGTCCTTGTATTAATCAAAAGTCGTCTCTTTCAAGTTCTATTAGGGAGAGGCTGGGAAACTCATGCATCTCAGAATTTCCTCCTTTGTCCTTTTGACAGCTTTTTGGGTTGATGGGAAACGGGTGTGTGTCCTATGTGTATGTTATCTTTTATTTTTTTTAGAGTGTGTGTGATGTGTCTATGTGTATGTATTTGTGTATGAGTGTGTGTATGGGAGATGGGAGACCTCATCACTTCTGCAAGCATGTCTGTCTAGTGAGGGTGAGAGGGGTTAGAGGAGTCAGCTTGGGCCCTTTAGGGGTGGTGTCCTCTTCTGTGTAGTAACGGTAGAATATATTCAACTATGCATAGATTATAATATGAGAGAGAGAAATATGGGTGGGATTGATCTATGGGGTTATATATTAATTCTGTCTGTGCTGTTTAGTCTGTTATTAAATCCAACCAGACAAAGTATTTTGAGGTGCAAAATCCATTTATCTTCATGTTCTTCTAGTATTTTCCTAACATTATCTTTTGTGTCAATTTCTATTCTTTCAATAATAATAAATTTAGCCTGGCTATTAAAATCATCTTTTTTCTAAGCGGAAATGTTGTTCTACAGGTAATAATCTTTCATGGAGTGTTGACTTAATTGGATTCCATTAATTATTAATTCTGTAGTGAAAGGCCCATTCAGATTTTCCTACATATTGTTTCTGGTATAGTGTACATTCTAATAAGTAAACCATGTTATAATTTCTACAGTTGTGGCAGATTTTGAGAGTGAATTTAGTGACTGAGCTAGTGTACAAATTGGTGTGTTTAATGTGGTTACAACATAGACCAAAAATAAAAACAGGATTTTCCCAACCATGTAACAACAAAAGGAGCCTATTACTTTGTTGCCAGTGGTGCATAGAAGTAGTCAACTGCTGGAAGTTAGTCAAGTGAATTCCACATTGAATTTCCAACTGCAGACCAACATACAGTATTTACTACTGTAAATATGTCAATTGGGACATACTCATTATCATCTGTAGGTATGCTACAACAATAGGAAAGGTTCATCTTGAGATGTTTTGGGTGGGAAGACAAAGTCTAGATAGTTGTGAGTGTCAGGGATTTTAGTGTGTAGTGTCATTTGTAGTTTTCTGTTTTTATCAATGTAGATGCAAGTGTCTAGAAAAGTTATCGATTGTGATGATTTTTTTTTTTGTGGTCGAACTTAATCGAGTCATGTACTGTGTTTAGGGCCATGAGGAATTCAGTAAAGTTTTCCTCACTGCATAGGGAGAGGATATCATTAATATATATATATATATATATATATATATATATATATATATATATATAAGTGCTTCTTTAAGAGTATGTCCTGATTCACATATTTACAGTAGTAAATACTGTATGTTGGTCTGCAGTTGGAGATTCATTGTGGAATTCACTTGACTCACTTCTAGCAGTTGACTACTTCTATATGCCACTGGCAAATCTTATGTGTTGTTCTGGTCCTAAGTATTTAATATAAGTATCATTAATATAATATGCAGTCATTACCAATGAAAGGATAAATATGGGTCTCCTCAAATTTGCCTATAAAAATTGTGCCATATGATGGAGTTGCAATGGTGCCCATGGCACATCCTTGTACTTGTAGGTAATGTTTTCCATTGAAATTGAAATTATTCAATGTGAGGATGTGTTCCATAAGTTTTATGATTACTTCTGTGGAGGGTTCTTGTTTTGTTAAGTGCTTCTTTAAGGGCGGTTAATCCTTCAATGTCTGAATAAAGTGATCTTACATCCATTGTTACTAGAGTTCTTTTTTCTGGAGCTGGTTGTATATGTTTAATTCTGTTTAGTAGGTCTGTTGTGTGTCTGATGTAGGATTTTACTTCCTTAGCTAGGGTCTGTATGTATATTTGGATATTTTAGGCATGTGGTAGCTAAATGAGGAAATTACTGGCCTTCCTGAGTTGTTATTTTTGTGTATTTTGGGGAGTGGGTAAAAGCAGGCAGGTGTGATGTTTGTGGGTGTAAGTATTTTGCATGTTTTCTTGTCAACTAGTTTATTTTAAAGCATCATGTTTTTTTGGGGTATTTGGGGAATAGGTCTGTGGGTAGAGGCTTTTGTAGGTGATTTTGTCTGCTTGTTGGTTGTTGGCCTCTTTAAGGTATTCTTTGATGCCCCAGATCATTGTAGCACCACCTTTGTCAGTATGTGTAATGATTAGGTCATCTCTATACGTCAGTGCATCTAGGGGCCACCAGTTTCCGTTCAGTGATATTATGTGCCAACTTATGTATCGTTGTTTTCATTATGATATTTGTTACTGCCATTTTGGATGTGTGTGTTTTGTGAGGTGAATATAGAGTTCTTCTCTTTTAGCATTTCCAGTATGGAAGGTGTATGGTTATTGTCCTCATAGCTTTTAGTCATATTCTTCTAAAGAAGGATTTTAGGTCCTTTGTCAAGGTGTCCTTATTAAAACGTGGAAGACTAGGGCAAAAGCTTAACCCTTTCTTCAGTAATTTAAATCTATCAATCAAAAATTTACTATTAGGTTGGTGCAAAAATAATGTCGTTTTCTCCCATAGTAACATATGTGAGAAAACGACATTATTTTTGCACCAACCTAAGATTTATTACTCGCGCCATATGGATCATGCTTGTATTTGCAAGTATGACAAAAAGTTCTTTTGTAAAAACTGAAAAGCTTGCATCATGTTTTCTATTAGGGATGCTATACCCCTACCAAGTGTCTTGACTGGGGGCTTATCCTGTTTTTTGGAAGGTTGTAAATAAATAAAAGACAAAAGGAACACTTTTCTTTGCCAACACATTTTGTCCCCTTGTGGACTTTATCAAGGTAAATGTAAGGACTTTATTTTGTAAAATGTGTTTATAAACTGAAGTAAAAAATATTGTTAGATTTTAGAAATTTTTTAATTTAAAAACACAAATATTCTTCAGGCAAATTGTGAAAATCAAAGTAAACTATGGAGGATGCTAAGTGATATAATTTAATGCTTAATAAACAAAACTAAATGTTGTTGAATTTTTATTTACTTATTTTATATATATATATATATATATATATAAATTTATTTACTTATTTTTATATTAATCTAATTATTTTTTTTATTTTAATTTGATAAATTTTTTTACATATTTATTTTAAATAATATTACACCCTCTTGTATATATTTTGAGTAAAAAGGGAACTATTTTGAGTAAAAAGGGAACTATTTTGAGGACTTTTTTCTCTCCTTATATGCATTTTATAATTAGTATTTAAAAGTTATTTCCCTTGAAAATATCTCCGCTCTCACACCATACCAGTTGGGCACCTATACAGAAACTTTCAGTTGGATTCTATTGTAAATCTTTTTTTTTTTTTTTTTTTTTTTTTTTGCAGGTTTATGCATTTTATAGGTATCTTAATTCTATAAAGGTACACTTAGTACTTTCAGATACTGGTTAACCTTTAGCACTCTGTAGGCGACTATTTTCACCAAGCAAAATGTTAGTCCTGCCAATGCAAGTTGAATTTGAATTTCTTGGTTGTGTCGTCATATCCTTCTATGTCAACACATAAAACAATCTTGACTGAAATTGAGAGCCAGGCTACTGAAATTTCAAATATATATAACTAATATATAAACCCCTATATTTTGAGGGGATTCCATATACAGTAAAAGGAGAAGGAATATTTATAAATGAGGCAAAGTGTTAATGTTAAATTAAAAAAAACGAAAAAAAACAGGAAAAATATTTCTATTTCATGGAACTGCATATTGTATGTCGTTTTCATGTCCAGTTAGCTAGCAGACAATTCACAGAAACTTAAAATTAATTTACCCAATCTTTTTTTTATCCAAATTTAAAAATGAATAACATGCACATTAGGGCCAAGTCTATCAGACTCATCAGTTCCATTCTAAAGTTCATTTAACACTTCTGGCAGTAATATACCATTTCAGTTAGAGGTTAGATCAGTGTTCCTCATTATGTTAGTACCTAACACCTCCTTGTGGGCTGTGTTATGTTGAATGAGGACGCTGGAAGTTTTTATTTTATTTGGAGGGTGGGGGGGGGCATTTATACATTTTCTTTTTCCTCAAATTTTCAAAAATTATTCAATATTTGCTACAAAAGTATTTTTCAAGGGGGGTATCTAAAGCTGTGGGAAGCTATCAAACTTTTCTTCATTGCTTTCCCAACTTCCTATATGGCTGAATGTGGTTTCAATGCAGTTACACAGCTTCTTACTAAACAAAGAAACTGCCTGCAAACTATAAAATGAGGAGATCTACAATTACTTTTAATCAGCATGAAATCTAGAGTAAAAAGTCTTAGCCAGTAAGCACCAAAATCAAGTATGACATTGTAAACATTGAGGTTAAGCTATCAAATAAAAGTTATTTTTTTTAGCATTTTCATTATTGGCATTTATTATAATTTCTGTTAAAGAAATGAAAACCTATATTAAAATTATTTTTGCACTAAGTGTTATCTTGCTATGAAAGATGAATTTTGTATACTATTAGAAATTTAATTTGACAGGGGTGGGGGTGTTAGCAAAATAAATTTGTACTGAAAGAAGGATTGGGCATTGGTTAAAAAAAAGTTGGGAAATACTGGGTTAGACAGACAAAACCAGACTTATTATTATATATAGATTAACGAGTTGTATTTCTCAGTAGGGGGAGGGGATCAGTTCACATTTATTTATCTATTTATTTATTTTTTTTTTGATAGAGCCCCTGGTGAGGATAAAGTTATGATAACAGCTAGCAAGATCAGCACAAGAAAACATTAGTAATATTTGATAATTTTCCATTTTGATTTATTGTATTTAAAGTCATGTATACTCGTAATTATCTGGAACGTTTCAACAAGTCTGTTCTGCAATTCTTTAATGTTTATCTTTTAGAAAGAGGATTCATTTTAAATCAGTTTGGCATGACCAGCATTAAGATAACCATTAAGAAAGCAGAATGAAAAAAAAGTTAGAGCATTATAATATAACAATAAAAAAGACATCAAATTTTCTAAAGTAAAAATAATAAAAAAAATTAAAAAAACAACAAAAAAAACAAAAAAAAAATATTTATAAGAAATCTTATTAAAAAAAAATAAAAAAGGAAATTTAAAAAAAAAAAAAAAAAAAAAAAAAAAAAAAAAAAGTAAACGTGAAAAGAAAAAAAATGACACATTTGCCTGAAAGGCAACAAAGTGAAGATTGAAATGGAGCAAAGAGGAGGCGGGCGGGATGGATGGATGGATGGATGGATGGATGGATAGCAAATCCACATGCATCCAGAGCTGATGAAAAATGAACTGAAGATACAATATGTCAACTTTCATGTGAGTAGATAAAAAAAAAAAAAAAAGAAAAAAAAAAAGGTGGGAAGTGGGATCAGTATTAATGAAGCAAAGAATTAGCAGACAAAATAAGATTAATAGATTAAAAGATAAACAGATTAAATATCACAAATTGAATTTGGTTAAAAATATAAGCAAAGGAAAAATAGCAACTGGACAAGACGAGAATTTGAAAAAGGAAAACATTAGTTTAAGACGTCCCCAGCGCATTTCAGAAAAGGAAGATCAAATGCAAAAGTGAGGACAAGAATTTCTCAAAGTCATAACTCAAGATCTCAAAAAAGTATGAAGTTCATTTCACTCACTCAAGATTACAACCATCCCGTGGCAGAAAAAAAATTAGCAGTTTCTTAAGTAGACTACTCAGCTTCCTCTGAATTTAGCTTTTATGATTGACCAAGAGTGAAACAGATTTGCATATTCTTTCAAGCAGTTGATTCCACTCATCCAATTGATGATAGCATTGTTTATAAAGAGCTAGGGGCCGAAACAGATCTGCATGTTCACTGACTGCAGGCAGTGCAGAGGCATTTTTACTCCCCCCCACACACCACACCAAAACAGCATGCAGCACAAGTGCTTTGGCCAACAAGTCACACTTTCCTTCTATACATTAAGAAAAAGAAAAGAAAAAATATATATCACTGGAACCACATCCACATTTCTTATTCTGTCCATGTCAAAAGAATTCTTAGTACATTTATTACAGATTGCTGGAAGTTTAATATGGGATTTCTATTTGAATTTCTGGGATGACGATTTAGCGTTATTTACATATTTGACATGAAGACGAGATGAGGACGACATTAGGTTGTATGGAAATAAATATGGGATTATACAACAAAATTACTTTTATAGAAATATGAAACACAATGTTAAAAAAATATCATAAAATTATATAAAAAAATATAATTAAACTATAAAAAAACCATAAAATAAAAAAAATTAAAAATATAATTCTATTTTTTCTGTTTTAAAAAAATTTTTTTTTTGAGATTTTCAATATTAGCTACGAGAGAACTTTGAACTATTCTGGATGTAATGATTAAATTGTTACAACAGAAGCCACCCTTTTCCTTCCCTTTGCCAGGAGGGAGTAGCATTGGTTGAAATGTTTTAACCATGTCAAAATTTTTTTGTCAAATATAATGAAAACTATTAAACCTTGATTTGTAACGTATAGGTGTTCAATTGTGAAGAGGAAATTTCAAACACAGCTCAATAAACAAAAAAAACTAAAAAAAAAACAGCGTCATCCAATAAAGCATTGAACACATGGAAATATTATTTTAGTCATCTAACAAAAGTGCTAAGTGGATACAATTTTTGGATTGTAGTTAACGACCGGATTTTGGTTTGTTTTATGACATTTCAACCTCAATGGGTTATTTAATGCCGACAAAATTTTTATTGCTGGTAATTTTTTTTTTTTTAAATATTTGGTAATAATTTTTCCTCAAAACATTTATCATCTTACCCAGGATGACAGATCTTTTGGTAGAGATTTGCAAAGTAGACGCAAAACCAGGAAACATTTTTTTTTGACAATCAAAAGCAACATTAAAATAATGTTTGCCCAAAATGTTTGATTGTTTTTAAAAAAAATGTTTTAAGTTTTTTATAAAATTATATAAAATGTTGAAGTTTTGAAAATGTTTTTTTTTTTTTTAAAGTTTTTATAAAATTATAAAATGTTTAAAATTTTTATAAAAATTACAAATTTTTTTTTACAATTTTTCAATTATGCTCTTCTCTTGTACAAAAAATTTGCTAAAAACATTTGCTCGATTATAAAAACAACGTCCATTAAGTTTAATGTCATTTGTTGAATTTATAATTATTTTTCATACTGCTTTCTTTTCAATACTTAATCTTTTCATTGTAGTCATCGGAATGACTTTCAACATAAAACGTTTTTTTTCACTTCAGCTTAGATGCACAGTGGATAATGGTTCGGATTATGGAATCAGAGCAGAGTTCAAATTCCAGTTGGGGTCATTATACTCCCATTGGGAAAGATATAAATCCATCTCTTCTTCCCCAGCTATAGGTAAATAGCAGGACAGACTAGGTCCCATAGCCTCGGGTGTCAACCAGTCTAGGAGAAGGAAAACTCTGAATTCAAAACTGTACGTAGCCCTGGTGAAGTACATACTATGCAGCTAAGGAAAGGATCATTCGCAAATAGCCTCACCAACCTGTGATTGACCATGGTGAGTATGGTTACATCTCTGAACACATCGTCAATCAAGAGGAAGGCGTTTCTCCAACAGGAGCGACAAGGATTTGGATTTAGTGTAATGAGCATTCATCCCCTGTGATCTGTGAGATGATTTTCTAATATTTCTGTTTCACATGAAAAATTTTAAGTCCATGACACACGATCTAAATTATATAAAACAATTGGAAAAATCTCTATTTTTTTTGTTTTTATAGTGTGTATTTATATTCTGGTTGATTTAAAAAAAAAAAAAAAAAAAATTGTTATTTTAAACATAGCTTCATGTTTCACATAACAGCTCCACCTAAGGCTAATTACTTTCAATTCAAGCTGAAGGTTTTGAGCTAACGGGTACCCCACGTTAAAAACAACCTTGCTTCCCCCCCTGCCACCAGGAGGAGACAAGTAAACGTCCCACGCAATCCAAATCATATCAAACAACTGGAAGAATGTTTATGACGTATATCTTCATTTTAACATGGATTGGTTCTCATTTTCTTAGTAGCTTTGTTTTAATTAAGATGTTGAAAAAAAAATTTCAAGTATTTTTCTTAATGTTCGACAAAAGTGTTAAATTGAAAAAGCTTAAAACTAATTTATGCTGTTAGATTTCATTTGATTAGATGTTAAAAAAAAAAAAAAAAGTTAATGTGTTATCAACAATTATACAAAGAAGAAGAAACATTTTCATGGTGGGTTGTATTTGAACCAAATCACCCCCCCCCTTTTAAAATAGTTTTGAAAAAGGAAGGAAAAGCCAAAATTAGTTTTGTGAAAAGCATAGGAGGAGCAAGAAGCCAATAGAGGAAGAGAAATCCTTCGAAATTAGGTGACATGGTGCTTACATTAGGGGGCCTTGGCTCAGATGTGGTAGAATTTGTGTCCAAGGAGCCAGACCCATCACTAGTACCCTGGAAAATATAAATGACAAATACATGGAAACAGTGCACACACACAAACGCCCACACACACACCACACACACAGACACAAAAAGAAAAAAAAAATGAAAAAGAAAGACAAGGACAATATGTTTTTCTGTTAAGTTAACCTTTGGATGTTACCATATTGTAGAGATGCCTTTTATACTCTGTTACGTGTTGATAATTGTAACAAAGGAAAAAAAAATGATTTACCACAACATAGAGCTAAATCCCAAACAAATATTTAATTTACTAAAACACAACATAAAATATATACAGGATAAACAATTGTGGCCTACAAAACAGAAAACATAGAGTTACTGGCGAAGTGTTACGAGGGAGAAGGAAAGGGAGTCAAATATCTTTATCACTTCAGGGCTAGTGAAATAATCTAAATGCTAAATTTGGAAATCCACAAAGGTGTGTAAATAAATATTCATTTTTAGTTTGGTCAATGAAAATTAGTCAAAATTCTATTTACCAAATTTGTTCCATGAAATTCTCTTTTGGGTTTTGGTTGGTCGGCAACTTTTTATAGAGATTCTTTTGGCTGGATATAATAGTCCTTGAATCAAAAGCCGGAGTTGATAACAGCAGAAATTTCCATTCATCAACTGACAACCCTTTTCCAAAATCCCATTTTTATAGGGGCTAACACCTAATTTGCATATTTCTAGATGTTTCTCGAATCATCTAGATTTTTCTCGAATATATTAGGTTGGTGCAAAAATAATGACGTAATAATGTCGTTTAGAATCTTCCCAACATTCTATTTCTAATTTCTCTATTTTACAACTACTTCATGAATGAAAACTTTTTTGTAATAACAAGTAGGACTCAGTGGAATCCCTTATTATAAAAATGCATCCTCGTAAAAACTCTTTAAAACCTTTCATTGTCATACAGAGCTGAAATTTAGAACTTGCACTTTTCCATGGCTGTCATGTAGCTTCCCTATGCGTTATTATGCCCTTTTGTTCTGATGCGCTTTCCTCTTTAGTATCTTGACTTCACAAACTGAATTGGCAGTTAGGTCTCATAATTTTACTCTTGAAATCAATAGATGTAACCGTATGTTCTAGTTTAATTTTTTTTGTTTCTCATGCATTTGTCTGTAGTTTATTTCTTTCTTTTTCAATTTTTTTTTTTTTTTTTTTACAGTTTTGTAGATTATTTAAATTCAAAACATTTCAAATAGTAAGAAGTATTCTTTTATTTTTTAGCAAGAGAAATATACATTAACAATTTTTTGAGAATAACAATGATTTTTCCTGATACAAGTTCTACTATTTAACCCATAGCTGAGTGTGAGATGGGTATTTGAGCATAAATGAATGTAATGAACCCAACTGAAATTCGAACTCTGCTTTCCGATTTCTCATTCCGAGCCGCTATTCATTGCACCACCCACACATCCTCTTGCCTGCGGAATTCTCTTCTTACTTTGCTGTAAACTATGATCTCCAAAAATTTAAATGCAATGTCAATTGTCATCTGTTGTCGTTTTGAAACAATGAAAAATAAGAGAGCTGAGTTTGTTTCATTCAATAATGCACACACTTAGGAATGGTATGAATTCATCTCCTACCCCCCAAGTTATGGGTTAAATAGACTTATCTGAAAAAATAATTGGTATCTCCAAAAAATTCTTAATGCAATATTCACTTTCAAAAAAAAAAAAAAAAAATAAAGAAAAAATTTAAAAAAATAAAATAAAATGTACCTGGCCCTAAGCTCATCACAACAATTGCTACCAAATTATTTATAGAAACAACTAATTTGTTTGTTTAATGGCATATCAACTCTTTATGAGTCATTTGATATTGAAATTTAATTTTCTTGAGAGCTTTGAAGTAACTTGATAATTTTACATAAATATGTATTGTTCTTTTATATAAAAATGTATTGCTGGTATTTTTACTATAAAAATTAATTTTTATATTTTCATTGTGTTTTGTTTTTGTTTGGAGGAGTTCACTATTTACCAATAGCTTGGACTATCTTGGTTCAGGGTAGACCTGGGAACAACAACAATCTCCAATCTTCCGATCAGAGGCCTTCCTGCCAAATGTAATTTATTGTCATATCCAGGACTATATTTATAGAAAAGGCACGAGAAAGCTACGTTGTGATGGTAGGAAAGTGACTGAAGAATTATTCTTACAATCCAAAGTGTGTTTCATTTCGGCTTTAAATAATACACAATGGGTTGAGAAACTGTAAGTAAATCAATCCATCAAGTGGTGGTAAAAAAAGATTTCCTAGTCCCTAAAGGCATCTGACTATGGCATGACTAACCTTTTAGGGCAATGGGTAGGTGCTGCTTTGAAATTGGAAATTTTCAGGTATCAGGCTCAAGTATTCTTATCATTTGCTTGTTCACTTTCTAATCACATAGAAGCTGGTCAGTTGCAAATAACCAATTTTCTTTTTCTCTTTCCAAATAACTTTGGCCTTGTCATATTCTAAGGCCTATCTATCGGATGAAAAGTCGAATGATGATGAAAATGACTGGTCTAATCTATCAGACTGATAATACAAACCTTGAGATTAGCTGGCTGGTCTTCATACCAGCCAATCAGATTGCTTCTTGCACATTTGTGCCTTTCAATGCTGGTTTCTATGAGAGTTTTGCTATGTTCTGTGATTTTATATTGATTTTTTTTTTGTGTTCCAAGTGAGGACTTCTGAAAAGGGCACCATTTTCTTGGCACTTAAACTCCAAATGAGGTTCTGTCTGCCAAGTGTTAAGATGAGCAATCAACTCATTGGTTGGTAATGATTGCTTGTCTTTCGAAAGAGACCTGTATGCCGTCTTTAGCAATAATTGTAAAACTGGAAGGCAACAGCCAACTATTTTGATTAAAATATGTGTGTCTGACATGTTCATAGGATGTATAACAACATCCGAAACAAAAGTGAAGATTGCAAGACAAAATGGAAAATTTATTAGCAATGTGTTTTGCCAGAGTGTCTGATATCTTTGGCTAAACCTCAGGTTAAAATAATAATAATAAAAAAAAACAAAAAACAAACTATGTATGGAAAAATGCCTTGGGATCTCTGAAGATAAGTGGAGAATCATAAATCAAATTAAATTATATTACCTTATCACGTCTAATGTCCAGACTCAAGAGAGTGTCTGTCTGCCTGTTTGTTTTATCTATATTAAACCCATTTGGTGTTGTTGGATTTTAAATCAGTCCACCAAAATTAGAGAATATATATATATATATATATATATATATATATATATATTTATGTATTTAGCCAGCAATCCTTCTTTCATGCACATTTCATTGAATACGACAGACAAGGTGCTTTGATTTAGCTTTTTATACAATTTCTCATGCAATCTATTTTTTTTTTCTTTTCAGATGATAAATTATATAAATCACATAAAAGAACATTTGAACAGTTTTTATATAATTTCTCATCTGAAAAGAAAAAAAATTATTAGATCACTTGAGAAGTTGTATAAGAAAAATAAATCAAAGCACCTTGTCTGTTGTATTCAATGAAATATGCATATTATATATATATATATATATATATATATACACACAAGCATATTAGAGACATTTTTTTTTTGTAAACTTTTACATGTGTTCAATTTCTTTTTTGACAAGATGGATTTTGTGTGTTTCACCATCATTTGTTTTGTAGCCACAAAAATGGCAGGAATGCAGAAATTATATATATATATATATATAAGGATGGGGGTATCTTGACACTACATTCACCTTTCTAAATTTTATACAGAGAAGGCTAGAACTGAATTCAAGTTTGAAATATAGCATTCACTATAAGTCAATGATTGAAAGAGGTTCTGAAGAAATATATACTATATATTTTTGATAAATATTTCATTTCAGGACCATGAAATATTGAATAAATAAAATGATACCAAAGTCAGCCATCTTAATGGTATATTTCTTTTTGTGATCAGAACATGATAAAAAAAAAAAAAAAAAAAAAAAAAAAGGTAGTGTAAGCCACTTACTTTTTCATGGGCTTGTTCAAAACAGATTTTATCAGAAATCCTTGCTAACAATTTAATCAAGATGTATTTAGAGATTCTTGCTAAAATCCAAAGAAGAATCTGCAATGTTATTGGTCCTGACCTGGCATCTTGGCTTCAGTCAATTTCTCAATGCCATTATGGAGCTTGCCTATGCCTTTTCTATAAATATTTTCATGGTAATTGTTCTAAATGTTCCTCTTTGTTGCCAAAACTTTATGAATTCAAGCACAACACTAGATCTCATCATTTTACAGATGAAATTACTAGAAATGAAAATTCTATGCTAACAGTTTCTTCTCTTGCACTTCTTGTTTCTAGAACTCTTCCAGTTTTATACTTTCTAGACAACTTTGCTCTTCAAAAATGCAATGCCAAGCATCATCTTTGGTCTTAATTTCTGTTTATTTCATTGTTCTCTCACCATAATAATGTTTTTTTTCTTTCTCATTCTTTCATACTCAATAACTTCTTGCATCTCTGGCTTCATTGTCTTGCTTGGGGTGAAATAATTAAACAGAAAAATATCTGTAGAGTATATTTTTGTTCTATATCTTATTCAGGTAAATCTTTGGCTTATAAGCACTAAAAGAGAAATTCTATGGCAGTTGTAAATCTGGCAAATGTATACGACATTGCCTTTAGAAAAGATTTGTTTTTTTTTTTTTTTTTTTTTAGCTGAAAGAAAAAAAGTAACATAAAAGAAATGGAAAGCTTTTCTCGAAAAGACAAGAATCTAATTTGAAAATGATTTTTCTATGATGCCTGAAAAATGTTTAGAAATCAAAGCCAAAATGTTGACAAAAGTTTCTGAACTGGGAAACATAGTTTGAATATAAATAGTGTAAATAAACATTATTGTTCTTTTAAAATTCCATACGGAGTACAGGGCTCCAGGTTAACTTTTTCTATCTATCATCTTGGAATCATTTTGAAAAAAAAAACAAAAAAAAAACAAAAAAAAACAATTGTAATCAGGCCCTCAAAACCCATTTGGAAATCAAATTTTTTTTTACCTTTATTATATTTTCTTCATTTTTTATTCTTTTACTATTGTTCCCCCAATACAAGACCCAAGAGCCACTCAAGGCATAAAAGAGAGGCAGCAAGAGTTGTATATTATGATGATATGTAGGAGAGATAACAGTTGACTCTCAAAGAGATTGAGATTGTAGGGATCAGGGAAGCATCCTCTTGGGAGTCTGTTCCACATTCAACAACTACAGAATATAGAGGCTTACTAGATGGGGATATTGTCAGGGCATATAATGAGGATATTTAGGATGGATAACAGTTGACTATACATGAAGAGGTTAAGATTGTAGCGATCATGGAATCATTCTCATGGGATTAAATTGTTTAGGAATTAAACATTTTGTTTCAGTCAATCTTTAAATTGTGACCTTCATGTCCTGCAGTCTCTACACCACAACAGTCCCTGGTTTCTCTGGGTTGAATTGCTGAGCAGGAGTAGCATGAACAAAGATTTGCAAGAGGTAGGGGAGCATTTCAATTTAGTTTATCGTAAACAGAAAAGAAGACAAATGTTGTTTGCTAATGATTCATTCAGGTTTTTCTGTTAATTAACCTCAAATAATGTAAAGTTACTTATCACAAATATTAATTCACCCCAAGAAATTATAAATCAGTTTTTTTTGTTTTTTTTTTATATTTTTGGCACTCTTTTGAAATTATAAACCAAAATTTGTTTAGCTTGTCTCGCAACAATTCCAACCCTTAAAATGAAAAATTATCAAAAATCAGGGAGTTATTCACATTTTGTAAGTGTGGATGATATTCCTGGAACTTACAAGGAATTTTTCAAAATTTAAAAAAAAAAAAAAAAAAAAAAAATCTGTTTTTGGTTTATTTATTGGCATGACCCCAAACAGAACCTTACACTTAGAATAGTACACCTGAGTTGCCCACATTTGGGGCAATCACAAAGGCCAACCCAAATAGAGTGCAATGGAAGGGCCTCACTCTGGGAGAATTTGGTTTGAATTTTAAATATAAACTCTTTATTTTGGTGCAAATTAATAGAAAAGATGCATTTTTTAACTAGAAATTGAGAGAAAATATATAATTTTTTTGTTTTCTTTATTAAAGTAAAATTAATTCTTACAATTAGATCCTAATATTTTTCACATCCAGAGATAAGAGAAATAACAAAATTTAAGTTCTTCAAACCTTCATTTTTCATTGGTTTTCATTCACCAGTTTAAAAAAAAAAAAAAAAAGTTTTTTTTTTTTTTTTAAATATATGTGTAATACATTCAGGCTCCATTTATTAAAAGCCCATGACTTGGTAAGAAGAATATCCTTTTTATTTTGAGAAATCAGTTGCTTTTACTATAGACAATGCAAAGTAATGTCCCATCCACCCCGAGATGATGTTAACCTCAAGACCCAACAGTGACTGAAAAATCAAATAAATTTTTTTTTTTTTTTTTGGTCATATAATTTTTATGTAGAATTGACAACAGATTACAGCCACAAAGTTTGTTTTTTGAAGAAATTTTCTACAACATTTACAAAAATCTTTAAACTTCAGCATCATTTCTTCTAGTGAATTCTTTTTCAAGGTTTCAATGGCTACAGCAGCTATTGATCTTAATCTAATTTGTTTCTCCCCAATGCTGTACAGGGAGAGGGGTGCATCCTAACCCAACAGTAAAATTCAAACATCATCAATCCTGTAAGACAGAACCACTTTAATTGACAGCACAAACTTTTTCTCAGCAAATGTCAAGTTTGCACAAATATATGAAAATTTCATTTCAGCATTAAAATTCATTCTAAGTGTAAAACAGAAAATTAGGTTTGTCAAAATAAAAACACACAAGATCAGTTTCTCTTCTCGTGGCCACTGTGGCACATTTTGGTGCAAATAAATAAGATCAAAGCGTAGTATCTGTTCTTATCAGCTTAATCTGATTATCTCTTTCCTCATTTCTATCTTCCCTCACTTCATTTTCTCATTGAAACCAAGTAGTGTTTTTTTCCTCTCTTTCCACCCGATTAAAACAGAATAGTCTATTATTTATGAGGTATTGGCAGAACGTAACAATCATGTGAACTAATGAAAGGAGAGACTGTAATAGAATTATTCATCAAAGTTTAAACAGGCTGAAAGAGATCGTCTTTTCAGTTGTAACTTTTTAAAACAATTCACTTTTTATTTTGTTATAAGTTTTTTTTTTTTTTTTAGCAAGAAGTGAGTGATGATTACAAAAATTTCATAAGAAAATTTAATTCACAATATGGTATAATCCAAGAGTTGACCTTGAAAATAAGTTCAGAGATGACAAAATTCTATGGTAAAAAGTCATGTCCATTTATAATCAGTTCACGATGCCAAACAAAGTAGAAAGGCAGGCCTGGTCGGTAAATTTGTCGAGAAACAGGCCAAATCAATGTAGAATATAAGACATGCTTGAAAGATGTTATTACAAGTAGAAATGCAATAATAAAAAAAATAAAAAACCCAGAAATGTTATGGTCGAGAACGATGCCACAAAACATGCAAATATTCCTAAGGCAACATGCATTCCACCACACGACATGCATTCCCTCCACACACACAAAAAAAATTACAATATTGTGTCAATAAATACATGAGAGAAAGTGTTACATTTGATAAACTAACTGTTGATTCTAAGATTGTAAAATATATATATGGTTGTTCCTTGTCATAGTAGAGGTCTTGTCTCTGTGATCCCAAAGTAAAACTGTCTGGAGATCCAACTCCTGTAGGGCCACCCATGGTTGTAAAGTCAAAGAGGAAGGACCAGACAGACACCAACTCCCAAAGACCCCAATGGCAAAATAGACAAAATCTACACAATCCCAAATGCCAAACCAGCGGAAGAGGGCAGCACCAGTCGGGCTGGCATAACCAAAGCAGACCTTGACAGACCAAGCATTTGACAGCTCGATGCAAGTTTACCAGATCTCTCCTATCTTAATCCTTTTTGAGCTGCAATGGAGGAGCTTCTGGCCAAGTATGTAGTGTAGAGTTGTCCACAAAGAAAAAAAAGAAAAAAAAAAAAAAAAAAAAAAAAAATCAAAATTCATGCAAATGGACTTGTCAAACTATTTGATTCGCCGCCATCTCCACCAGGAGAGACGATAAAAATCACAATGCTCTGATGCGAGTGGGTGTTGCCAACAAAAGTTTTATTTAGTTTGTTGGTAGAACAATATGTGTTATTGCAGCAACATAAAACATCAATTTAGTTGGATGAGTTCCGAAAGGAATGAAACACGTCACACAAAAATTTTTTTCCACTTGTACAGCCTTCTGGTGTGTTAGCCTAGAGAATTTTTTTCCTTTTTACTTTCAGTTATAGTCCTTTTGGTTTTAAATACAATCCTTTATCACAACCTATAAAATGGCACTAGAAAATCACAAGCAAAGAACTTTCATGATCATAAGTCCAGTTACCTAATAAGATTGTAGGGCCATCACATGCACTGCAGCCTTAGCAGTAGTGGTGTGCCTTGGGGTAAAATAGCCTGAGAGAGCCCAATACTCTCCAGGTTGGTTTGAATTCAAAGCTATCCTTCTCCTACACTGGCTGCCAACCAAGGATAGAGGCTTGTCCTGATATTTACCCATAGCTGTGTGAGGGAAAGAAGAGATAGATTCATATCTTTCCCAAGCATATTTGTGCATAAATGAATGTAACAATCTTTGCTCTCTGATTTCTCATTCTGAGCTGATGTTACACCACCTGCACATCGACACAAAGAGCTTCACCAAATAACAAAGAATACATCAGTTGAAGACTTTCAACAGAAGCAACAACTAAAACGGATAGGTCAGAAGGGAAAATTCCACAATGCCAAAAAAGGAAGGAAACTGCCATCAATATGAAAAAAAAACAAAACAAAAAAAACAACAACATAACAAAAATAAGTAAATGCTATAAAATAAAACTTGGAACTTATTGAATGATTTGCTTTTTTATGAATTATCAACCTTGGAACTTATTGAATGATTTGCTTTTTTATGAATTATCAACCTTGGAACTTATTGAATGATTTGCTTTTTTATGAATTATCAACCTTGGAACTTATTGAATGATTTGCTTTTTTATGAATTATCAACCTTGGAACTTATTGAATGATTTGCTTTTTTATGAATTATCAACCTTGGAACTTATTGAATGATTTGCTTTTTTATGAATTATCAACCTTGGAACTTATTGAATGATTTGCTTTTTTATGAATTATCAACCTTGGAACTTATTGAATGATTTGCTTTTTTATGAATTATCAACCTTGGAACTTATTGAATGATTTGCTTTTTTATGAATTATCAACCTTGGAACTTATTGAATGATTTGCTTTTTTATGAATTATCAACCTTGGAACTTATTGAATGATTTGCTTTTTTATGAATTATCAACCTTGGAACTTATTGAATGATTTGCTTTTTTATGAATTATCAACCTTGGAACTTATTGAATGATTTGCTTTTTTATGAATTATCAACCTTGGAACTTATTGAATGATTTGCTTTTTTATGAATTATCAACCTTGGAACTTATTGAATGATTTGCTTTTTTATGAATTATCAACCTTGGAACTTATAGAATGATTTGCTTTTTTATGAATTATCAACCTTGGAACTTATTGAATGATTTGCTTTTTTATGAATTATCAACCTTGGAACTTATTGAATGATTTGCTTTTTTATGAATTATCAACCTTGGAACTTATTGAATGATTTGCTTTTTTATGAATTATCAACCTTGGAACTTATTGAATGATTTGCTTTTTTATGAATTATCAACCTTGGAACTTATTGAATGATTTGCTTTTTTATGAATTATCAACCTTGGAACTTATTGAATGATTTGCTTTTTTATGAATTATCAACCTTGGAACTTATTGAATGATTTGCTTTTTTATGAATTATCAACCTTGGAACTTATTGAATGATTTGCTTTTTTATGAATTATCAACCTTGGAACTTATTGAATGATTTGCTTTTTTATGAATTATCAACCTTGGAACTTATTGAATGATTTGCTTTTTTATGAATTATCAACCTTGGAACTTATTGAATGATTTGCTTTTTTATGAATTATCAACCTTGGAACTTATTGAATGATTTGCTTTTTTATGAATTATCAACCTTGGAACTTACTAAATAAAGAAGGAAATTTTTGTGATTATTCAAATTGAAAGTATTTCATCTTATAGACAGAGAAAAGAAATTTGAATATCCTGAATTTTTCATAAGAGATGTTTGAGAGCAACTTCAGTTTTACACATAGGAAACAAAAAAGTTATGACCTATTATTATTAATATTTGACTATTTTCATATTATGTTAATTAACACAAAGTAAACAGTAGAAGTAATAAAAAAAGGAGGGAGAAAGGGCAAGCGGAGTAGGACTGGAGAAAGGGTGAGCGGAGATTATATATGAATTAAAAATAATAAGTACAAAAGTTACCTCCCTTGCACTGAGAACAAGCTTTGTGAATTTGAATTGGCTCTGTCCGATCTCTGTCCAAATTTGGACAGAGATTGGACAGAGATCGGACAGAGACAAATTTGGACAGAGATCGGACAAATTGCTATAGCAATAGTAAAAATTCATTAGTTTAAAATGAGCCTTAAATATTTTATTTGCTTAAAGTGTATCAAATGATTACAATTTGAGTTTTGTTTCTAAAACTTCAAAGACTGTGATAATATGCGTGTAGGGAATAGTTTTCATGATATTATCATGTTATAGATTCTGAGCTTGCATAAACGATACAAACAGGCAGTTTGGTTCCTGCAGGAATGGGGTGGGGATGGTAAATGAACATAGATTCGGTTTTAGTTAAAAGACACAAAATTCAAAACAAGCTTTCAATGACATTTGACAAATTAAGGACAGGTAAACTAGAATTTTATTGGCTGCTTTGGAACACGAGATCTCTATCTAAAATGGTAAAAAAAGAAAAGGAGACAAGGTGTTGGGTTGCTGGACTGTAGTTGGATATGAATTTGAGTTTTAGCTGATAACAGAGAATGGAATCAGAACTTCAATCAGGATGGAACTATTTATTGATCTATTGGAATTCAATCCCGAACACAAGCAATTGGGGCTTTTGCCAAGGGACCAAATGAAAGGGCGGGTTAAAAAAAGAAAAGCAACAAAAATGAAAACAAAGAGAAAAACAAAATAAAAAAAAATTTTAAAGTATCAACCAGAAAATATATTAGCAAAGGAAAAAAACATCTAAAACTATTTTCAGAGTAAAGTTTATTTTTAGTGTAGAAGATAAAAAAAAAAAAAAAAAAAAAAGAAATTTTAAGATTTTGACAATGTCAAAGAGAAACAACCTTTGTAACATTTATAAATAATGAGATACAAAAAATTTAAAACATTTAATAAGATAAAGTTTGTTCAACTTTAAACGTCAAAGAAATCTTACTAAAAAATAAGATGGACTTTGTTCATTGTGAACAAGGCAAGAAAGTAAACTGGTATTGGCAAGATATCCAATAATATTAGCTTAAAAAAAAAAAAAAAAAAAAAAACGAAAGAAAGAAATTAAACTTCTAATATGCAATGCCAAATTTTTTATTTCTTCTGAAATAAAATTTGCTAATCTACAAAGCAAAGACAAAGCATTTTCAGAAAATAAGCAGCTTAAAAACAAAAGAGTTTTAAATATCTAAAGACGAAGAAAGTTAAGTTTTGGGTTTGTTTTTTTTACTTTTTCAATTCTCTTTAGCTAAGGAAAGAGACTACATCTATGCAAAACACAAAGACAACTTACTAAATTGCAATTTACATAGAATAAAAAATTATTTGCAAACATAAAAAAGATGGCTTCTATAAGCTATATTTTTCTTTTTACAAACATTTTATTTAACTCCACATTAAGTGGGAAAAGTTGAAGAAAAAAGACAAATATTTTTTGAATAAATGTAATTATTACTGTTTTTAGTGTTTATCATAAAACATCAACAGGAGGTTTTATTGTGAAACATTAACATGAAATGTTTTTAAGTTATCTTGAAACATTAACATGAGCTTCTTACTTTATTGTGAAACATTAAACTGAGATTTTTAAGTTATCATGAAACATTAACATCAGTTTTACATTATGATTAATGATATCTTGATTATTTGCTTGATAGAATTTAAATTTCTTTTCCCATAATACTTCAGAACACAATATTTACATAGAGAAACTCAATTCTTTGTAAATATTCAACATGTAAAACTAATCATCATGTTTCATCATCGTCTTATTTTTGTTACTTTTTTTTTATCAAAACACTTTGGTCATGTGACATTCTATAACCATTAAGCATGGTATAGAAGATAAAGGAATAGTTATTAATGAGATTTGAATTTGTATCCCCAAAGAGGATAAACATTCAGATTTCTCCAGAAATTAATTCTTTATTTCAAATCCATGCTGCTTACTTAAAGTTAAAAAAAGAAAAAAATAGCAACAAAAATAAGATGAAGGAAAAAAACTAGTCAAAATTAACAACAAAGTTAAAGGGAAACTAACTTATATTGCTTGATCTCGTTTTCTGATAGTTTTAGAGCCATTTTTCTATTTTTAGTATTTTAATATGGTGTAGATTATTGTAGAAAATCCAAAGTTCCTAAGTGAAAATTGCTCTATGGACCATTAAAATAATATCATGGATCCCTAATTTGCTATTTCTTTTGTATGGATCCTCAATAATGTTACATGGAGCCCCAGGATTCATATGGGCCCCAGTTAAGAACTGGCATAGAAAGAAGGTACAAGTTTGCCAAACTGGGTTACTTTTAAAAGTCAAACACTACTAAAATTTTGGATTTTGCTACTTGGATTTTTTGGAGCTACTTAAAAAAACAAAAAACAAAAGGTTGCCTAACTTGTGCTACTAATAAGAATGTTTTATTAGTGCTGGGCTTTCAAATGCAGCACAATTCTTTACTTGCAGACCAATCTGCAACATTGTGTGAAGGACAAAATGAAAACAAGTTGTGAATCTCCAAAAGGGGAAGGTTAAGTGATAAATATTTGGCACTGAATGTGCTAAGTGAAAACATAAGAGAGAGAGAGAGAGAGAAGAGAGAAATGTTCAGGGTTTGATGGAAAGATATTTAAAAAAAAAAAAAAATAGAAAAGCTGTTCGTCTTTTAGCAGATAGGTGTAAATAGATAAAAAATCATTGCCGATAATAAGATATAGGGAGAAGAAATTTAACCATGATTAGAAAAACAGAATGTACTTGTAAAAGATTAAGAAATATTTGGAGTCTTCTCAGAAAAGGCAACACTGATCAGTAGAATTTGGAAAAGGAACAGAATCTATGACAGAAGATAGAAATGCTTAAAATTGATTTAGGGAAATGATGTGGATACATAGGATTTAGAAAATATTTGGGAAGCAATCTGAAATTATGAGAAGCTACAGAAAGAGTAAGCATCTTGGAGAAACTGAAAATATATAAAAATTTATTGGGAGGAGTAAATTGAAAGGGAATTAATTAGAAGCAGGAAAGAAAATGTGCCAGGCGTCCCAAAACAGAAGGGAACGTAAGAAAAATGAAGGACTTGGAATTTATTAAGAATCAGATGATTACGTTAACAGTTTCTTTTCTCACACTTCTCAATTCTGGACCTCTTTCCTGGCTCTATGCTTTCCAGTCTTTAATTTTCCAGAGCTTAAAGGAACTATCAATCACCATCTGCTGTCCTCCGGATTACTCTTCTTTCATTGTTGCTCCGGAGTTTTCTAATACTTCCACTCCCAGTAGCATCTTGTGTCTTAGTGGTTTTACTGCCTTGGTTGGGGTGATTGCAATTAGAAAAATTATTGTTTTAAATTCCATCTCATTTGTCGATCATAGTTCTTGAGTGGTTTCCTGTTTCCTGTTGCATGCTCCATGGTTCTCAGAATTGTTTGTTTCCTATATTTGGTTCCCGACCAAGTTTAAAGAACCAGGTCTGCTCTGCTATTTCACCAATAGCTGGGGAGAGACGAGATGGATTTATATCTTTTCCAAGAACATTAGATCAAAGGTGAACAACACTCTCTGCTGAAATTTGAACTTGATCTGTCAATTCCTGATTGGTTGCTAGATGCAGTAAATAGTCACTATAGACCGACTGTCTTTTCAGGTGAAGTCATCTGGTTCACTTCAAGACTGATTGGTTCTCATGCAGCTGATTAGATCAACATAGGAATGGCACACTTTTCTGCAAGTAGGACATTCAAAAAGATCTCGGATAATAGCAGTGAAAGGATTCCGTGTGTCACATCCGTTGCCAATGATGTAATGGAAAAATTGTAGCCAATTCTGTTGTACGGTAAATTGTTTGGTACCAACGACAAATGATAGATTCTTATCAATAGATTAGAGCATAGAGAATTTGTGGCCTCTGGTGTCAGGTCACAGAATTAATGCCAACAAGTCTAATTTTTGGTTAATGTTATAAAGAACATATTTTGTAGGCAATGTTCCTTTATCACAGAATGATCGGTGCCATAGATGCATTGTAGATTTCAGATTACCAATGTTTATTCCCCCATTCCTCACAGCTTGTCCTCATAAGGTCAATGTACTGATGATGAAGGCCAACTTGTATTACATGAAATTAAAAAAGATTGCTTCATAGTATATAATACAGATAGCAATAATTTCTTACACTAACTTGACCCAGAAAGATACAAATATTATATATATATATATATATATATATATATATATGCAATTCTTATATGCACGTGTTTATCGTTGCTTAGAAATCATCTATGTAAACAATGACAGACTATCATCACTGTCTTTTCTGTATATTGCTTAATATGTTGTAATTGACATCTTTGATAATAGCTTATGTAAGCTGAAAGCTTAGATTGTATTAAAAAAAATATGGATCAATATTGTGAATTTCTTTCTTCGTTCAACGATAATGTTATTAAACTTATCAGACGTTACGAAAAAAATTTACATAAAATAAATAGACAACACTTGTCTATATTATTTAATGAAACGTGTGTGTGTGTATATATATATATATATATATATATATATATATATATACTTTGACAATCAGGTGGTCAGTTGAATCCAATACTTTGGTTCCAAGCTTATGGTATCCTCAAGTGATTTTTTTTATCAAATGACCACCTAACACTTTTTTTATTTTTTTTTTTAAAAAACTAAAAGAAGCTTACATATCAGAAAATTTTTCTTAAGTGCATATGAGGTTGGATAAAAAAAATGTAATTTACCCCCCCCCCCACACACACACTGATGCATTTGCAATACACTTGCTTTTCTTCTCTTTCCTCTTTTTCTTCTTCGTTCTTCACATCTTACTCCTTCCTTTCCAATAAACCCAATGTTGCTCGTTTGTTTATTTATTTTTGAAAATAATAATGTAGCATTCTTTTTTTTTTTTTTTAAAATAATAAAAAAGTGTTAGGTGGTCATTTGATAAAAAAATCACTTGAGGATACGGTAATGTTGAAACCAAGGTAAGCAGATTCAACTAACCTTCTGATTTTTAAAGTTAAAAGCTCTACATGTTATTTTTACTCTTGTTTTTTTTTGTTTTTTTTAACATGTGTATTGAGCACTTTTTAATACTACTTTTCCTGGTCTGATTCAACTCTGATTTGATTCAATATATATATATATATATATATATATATATATATATATATATATATATATTTTGTAGACTGAAAAGACCTTGAATAATAGCAGAAAGAGGATTCTATATATGACATCTTTGATCTTTGATCTGCCTGCTGGACCAACTTTGCTTTGTGGCTTGGACATCAGACATGCTGCCAACTGACTTGGTCACTAGCCAATGTTTTAAAGATGTTTGGGTCTTCAAGGTTGCCTTAGTGTGGTCCCTCTTTATTACTTGTATTGATCACTGACGGTCCTTTTTTTCCCCCACAATAAAAAAAAAAAAAAAAAAAAAAAAAAAATGTGAAAGACAGTTCTCAGGTATACAAATGATTTGGCCAATACACTGTAACTGCTGATCAATAAGTATAGATTTGATAGCTGCTAATTGCAAATACCTCTGAATTTCAACATGTGCCTTATTTTGGAATTGTTTAAAAATTCCAGATTCTTGAGTAATGGAGGGATAAAATATTCAGGTTCTATAAAGACAACCATAGTTGGAAAACAAACAGAAGATCTAGTTAGGGAAAAGTAACTGTGATGATACCCAGTGTTTTTAATGAAAAACAGAAAAATGGAGAAAGATTGGAGACATTCAAAGGAAAGATAAATGGAGACAATGTCTCTTGGGAAGGATGAATCACTCAAAATAATTTACCATTTACTGTTGGAATTCCTGGGATGAGGAATTTACACTATTTACGTTGTTCGAACTGTTGTCCTCATCTTTATTGACATATTTACAACATTTTGGCTGTTGAACAATCCATCTTCAGGTGATATACATTGGAATTTTGAACCAAATCCTTTATTTAGTCCATGGTGCTAGATTGTTCTAGTTCCACATGCCATGCCTCTTTTAGGTGTCTCAGTTTTAGTTATTTCCCTTTAGTTACTCAAGACTCCAAGTTTATGAACTCAGAACTCTTTGGGTCAAGTCACTTTTTTGGATTGCTTCAACCAACGCTTCTATCCACTGGGCCATGTGTCCAGTGAATGAATTTTTGGTACTTATAAACCTAATTTAATTTTTTTACCAGAGCTCACATTACAATTTTTGTCATCAGGTGGAGTATTGTTGTTAATCTGGGTAATCCTCAGGAAATTCTGAACTGAACCCTTTTCTTTCATTTACAGGGATATTCATTGTTCTTGTTCCATTGCCCAGGTTTATGATGTCTTGTCTCGTTTTTATTTTCATACATATTGCATGCTACCTGGCCTAGGGATTGAACTGAGAATTTCTGTGTCACTAAATTCATACGATATGTGAATCGACATACACCTGATGAAGGTTGGAGAGCACAACGCCTGAAACATTACGATAATAACAAGAGAGATGAGGATGATAGTCTGCATGTAAGTAATGTAAATGTTTTACTAATTGTGGTCTAGTCACTAGTCTACTATAAATTAGTTTCTTAAAACAAAATTGTTGACGGGGAAATATTTATCTCTGAAAAGGAAAAACAAATCTTAAAGTCTCTGGAATTATTTTGTTAAAAAAAAAAAAAAAAAAAAAAAAAAAAAAAAACTCACCTCAGTGAACCGTTTCACCTCGTAACCTAGTAAGGGTGTACTTGAAATAGCTGCCATATCCTGCAATGAGAAATAAAAGTACGATGTTAACCATTAACAATACTGTTTTATGCTGCACATTTTTTCAAAATGGGTGGCTGTATGTTTTGAACACTGCTGAGATTGTTGCTTTTCATGTTTTTCAAAGTGAATGCATAACTAAATCAAAAAAGTTATTTTTTATGCACATTAAAAAGCTCAGAGTGCACAGGAGAGTAATGGGTTGCAGGCTCGAATTGATGAATTGGAGAGCCGAGTTTGAATTCCAGTTGAGTTATTACATTTACTTACGTGCTAATACTCTTGGAAAAGTATGAATCCATCTCTCCTCCCCCCAGTTATGGGTAAAATAGTAGGACAGTTTGGGTCCTATAGTCTTGAGTAACAATCAGTCTAGGAAAAGGAAAAACTCTAACGAGCCTGGAGAGTGAACTAGTATTAATATAAAATTCTACTGAACAAAGTAGGAGATCAGTTTTATATTGGTACTAAATAATAAACTGATACCCACCTCAATTACTATTTTTTTTTTTTTTTTTAAAGAAGCGTGAAATACTCTTAGGAAAGGTATGAATCCAACTATTCTTCCCCCAGCTATGGGCAAAATAGTAGGACAGACTGGGTGGCCTTGGGTGGCAACCAGTCTAGGAGAAGAAAAAACTAAATTCAAAACACTATGTAACCTTGGCAAAGCACCTACTATGCAGCTAAGAAAAGGGACATTCACATTGATTCAATGCTCCTGTTATAGTGAAACACCTATTCTATTGTTAATAGACTTTTCCACCTATAATAAGTAGGAGTAGTAGTAGCAGCAGTCGCTCAGCGGGTCGGCAGTGAGTTGGTCAGTCATTCGATGTCGGATGACTGTTAGTCGGATATTAAAGTATCAGCCACAACTAGATTATTACCTATTATATCAAGTTCCTAACGTTTTGTATGTCGAACCTATTTTAGGACCGACTTAGTACAAATACAAGCCTCCACTGTGAAACCACTACATAACAGATCCCCATTACATGCGAATCCATTATTTTTACAAAGCTCTTTTAACAGCAAGTTAAAATAGAGCACTGTATATATGTAAAAAAAAGAATATACATGTATAATTACATACCCATGAAAATCTGAGTTTTCCTATTTTAATTTTCTTATCAATCTTAATTCTTTACACTCTTTAATTTCAGACTATTGTCCTCATCTTTGTTGTTGTTAGCACAATGTTTCAGCTGTTGTGCCCTCTGGCAGAAATAAGAACAACAGGAGATATCCCTAGATACAGGCAGTGGAATGAGGATAGTCTAGTCCTGTAGATTGAATAAAGGGTTTAGTTCAGAATTCTCTGTCAATTACTTGAATCTACATAGAACTAAAGAGAGTTCCATAGGTGAGAAATGCAAGAGGAAAATCTATTAGCATCAAACTATATATAGCTATATCTAGCAATTTAAACAGTAAAATGATGAGACCTAGCTGCCCATCTAGTACTGTACTCAAATTGATGAAGAAAGATATCAGAGTGGAAAGCTCATCAGAAACGAACTTAACTCAATTTCATTAACTCTCCAGATGAGGAGTGAACTGACAATGTGACTCGTTTGCCTGGCACTGAAAATTTTATTACAAGAAAGAATCACTTGAGCAAAAAAAAATTTCTAAGATTTCTCAAGTATATGTTGTGATTTGGACAATGAAAACCTTTAACCAACGATCCGAGTTGGATCATCTTTAAGGTTATTTTAACTTTTGTACTTGTTTGACATCTGCAATTTGAATCTCACATATTTCTGTTTCTATTGCTGACAACTATACATTGTCTTCGTTAATCATTTCACCCCAAGCAAAGCTATAAAGCCACTAAGATGCAAGGGGTTAAAAAAAAAACAAACAAATAAAACAAAAGAACACTATTAAGGAGAGAGAACACTAAATGAATAGGAATTAAGAAAACAGAAGAATAGAAAATTTTTGAAGATCAAAGTTGACTAGAAAGCAAGAAAAGAGTTCCACAAGTGAGAAAAGAAACTATTAGCATAGAATTTAGGGTTTCATTTAGTCATTTCAACTGTAAAATGAGACCTAGCTGCCAATCTAGTACTGCGCTTAAAGAAAATTCATCAGAACTATTACCATGAAAGTATTTACAGAAAAATCACAGGGAAGCTCTGTCACTGTAGCAGGAAAGTGACTGAAGCTGAGATGCCAGGTCAGGACCAATAATATTGTATATTCTTTGGATTTTATCAAAAAATTGGCAGTACTTTCTTCATTTTCTTTTAGAGTTATGAAAAAAATAGTAGAAAGAAATACGCACCTCACTGGCTTTGTATTTGTATAGAACTTTGTCCTTTAGAACAAACCACAGCCGCTTCCATCTTTTGCCCTTGTAGATTTTCAAGTATCCACTCATTGTCGATCCTTGATCATTGGCATGAACCTGCAGAAGAAATCAAAATCAAAATTTTAAATATCCACTCATAGTCGAGTTTTGGTTGCAAACAAATCCAAGAAAATAAAATAAATGAAATACAATGAATAGTTGCAGTGATCAAATATTTAAAGGAATCAGTTCAAAATGTCTTGTATATTCAGAGATTTTGTTTTTAAATTAATTATATTTTTGTGCTATAAGAACCTGTCACTCTGGAAAACAGACAGTCACCACTCCATACGAACCTAATATAGGGATCCAAAGTAAGCAATACAGCAGAAAAAAAAATTCATAAAATTTATTATATAAACACTTACTGATAATGGTAACATTAATCTTTTCCTGATAAGGAAACATTTGGAATTCATTGACCAAGCAGCCAATGCTACGTAAGATATGCTTTTGTTTTCTCTCTAGGATCAAAGTGTAATATCTGTTCTCATCTCTATTGGTAGTATTAGCCTTTTCCTGATAAGGAGACATTTGGCATTCATTGACCAAGCAGCCAAGATATGCCTTTGGTTTCTCTCTAGGATCAAAGTGTAATATCTTTTCTCCTCATCTCTATTGGTAGTATTAGCCTTTCCCTATAAGGAAACATTTGGCATTCATTGACCAAGCAGTCAAGATATGCTTTTGTTTTCTCTCTAGGATTAAAGTGTAGTAAATGTTCTCCTCATCTCTATTGGTAGTATTAGCCTTTCACTGATAAGGAAACATTTGGCATTCATTGACCAAGCAGCCAAATCTACTTAAGATATGCTTTTGTTTTCTCTCTAGGATCAAAGTGTAATATCTTTCTTCTAAAATAATTAGAAAAACAGGTTTCTAAAGAGCAGAAGCTGCTATCACTCTTTCCAATATTGACAGCAATATCTTGATTATGTCATTATTTTCTCTTTATATGTGTTATCCATTTTAGTAGTTGTTGCTGTTGGTACTCCTCAAGTGATGTGGTTTCTCTTATTTGGAACAGTTCTTTCTTTGTGAATCTTCAGCGCCAGTCCACAATGTTCAAGAAAAAAAAAAAAAGGATGATCTTTGCCAAGACCCTCTGGCTTTACTCACCCAAAGCCATTTTTCACAATTGATCTCAGGAAACATGATTAATATTCTCATATTAAAGGAAAACATTTCATGAGTCACGTCACCAACTAAGTACATGCGTTAGGTGCTGTTGTGGGTCTGGTGAGGAAATGCATATAAAAACACAATCAGCAAAGCATTCATATTAAGGTTCTGCTTCCATGCCTTTTTACATGGTCAGAAATATGCTGATAATTTGAAATATGGAAATCTTTTCCCCTAGTTCCATGACTCGCTGTTCTCTGCATAATATTTTAAATAAATCAAAGGATATCAATAACAATAACAAATTGTGGTATGATTTTCTTTTCTTTTTATTTTACAGTAAGGTTCACACTTTATAAGGCCCAGGGATTACTCAAGGTAGAGAGGTACATCTGGAGGCCATTTGTGTGTATCGGATTTGAAGATAACAGTTAATCCTAGCACCTTGAACAGATTAAGATTGTAGTGATTGGAGAAACATTCTGCTGGGAGTCAGTTCCACGGGGAAAATATTCCTCTGTATCTTCTATAAGAAGCCTCTCATAGACTACTTTCATTCCTAATATTACCGTAGGCTATTTTACCTATGAAGCTAGGTCCCATTATTTTACAGTTGAAATGACTCAATATAACTAAGTTCTATGCTAACAATGTTTTTTCTTGTACTTCTTGCTTGTAGAATATTCTCCAGCTTCTTGCTTTCCAGTCAATCAAAAATTTAAATGCAATATCAATTGACATTGTTTCCAATTCAATAGTGGTAATGATTGCAAAATACTTTCTTCAACCTAATTTATAGGTAGAAGCACACAAATGCATGCTGGGATTGCTCCCTTGCCAATTAAATAGGTCGATTCTTGGTTTCATATGATTCAGTCCTGGTCTGTCTTGTCTTAGGGTCAGAATGCTGTGTTCGTTTATCTGAACTTCCTCTTGTGTGTCGATGCCAATTCTTAGTTTCTGAACTTTTTGCTATATTACTGTTTCTTTGCCTCATATTTGCCTTGAATATATTGTTTGCTTGACTTATATAATATTTTGCCCTGTTCTTTTCTTTTTTTTGTTATTGCTTATTGAAAACTTTGTCCATTCTCTTTGTGGAGTAGTTCTACCATTTATTTTAGATTTAACGGTGGCCACACTCTCTACAAACATTTTCTGTTTCCTTAATTTCCGTTCTTTTATTGGTCTCTTCATTCACACTCAGTAACCTCTCGTGTCATACAGGTTTATTGGCTTATTCAGGATGAAATAACCAAAAAAATAGTAAAAACTTATTTTTTGGTAATGGGAAAACCACCCACGACGACTAAAAACGAGTCTCTAGCTAAAATTCAGTCAGTTGATAAAGACTTGGATTTTAAAACTGACATGTTTTCAACAGGAAACAGAAATGGAAGTGTAGTTATATTTTTGTTTTGTTCATCAGCCTGCAATAAAAAGGAATTAATCTCTTTTTGTTGCTTGTTGACCAAAGACCTGCCGAGAGAAGGCGACAAATGATGGAATCCCAGACGTAACCGACCCTACAAGAATGTGAGAATTCCCCGCTGATAGAAATTTTGAAGGATAACTGAATTTAGCAATTTAGGCTAGACCATGCCTAGCCTCTGGGAACAGGTTTGATCAGGAGACTGAGAAAGAGGTGGACGCCTAGGTAGAATTGCAAGGAAGACAGAGGAATTATCTGCATGCTTCGGGTGCTGCTGGTGATAGGCACCCACATGTGATGGAAGGAGTTGGATGGATCGATGGGAGAGGGACCTCCCCAAATTTGGTCAGGCAATCATTTTCCCAAGACTAGACAATGAAAGGCTCTATATAGATGTTGGGGTTTCCCTGGGAACCCCCAACCACCACATGTCCCATATCATATTTGCACATGTCCCATATCATATTTGTTCATAAATACAGACAACTGAAGTGAAGGACAGAGAAGAAGGAGCCAGACAGTTTGAGGTACTGTTTGTGAGAGTGGCACCTTGCCAGTTGGCTCAAGAACAGCTTTGCCAAACACCACACCACTTCTGCAGAAAGAACTTAGCCTTGTTCCAGGCTACCAATTACAATTGAATAGTCAGCCCAAAGAAATCAGACTCCAGCGTTGGGCCAGTTTACCGAGCATGGCTAAACATAGTGTCATGGGGTATTAAGTAGGAAGGTGCTGAAAATCTGCATGTTGCTAATTTAGTGAGTAGGACGTTCATTGTTGTATTACACAGCTGTCTCTAACTTTGTTCCTTGTGGTGTTATCTTGCCAAAGCTACCGGATCAGCAACATTGGATATACAACTGGACCTTCACCGCCTTGTGGTTTAAAACAAACAACATGGTCAGGTTGGGATTGAGGGTCAGGGTGACCAACTCCAAGGCTAGCCATAGGGATTGACCACAGACTTGCCCGGTGACTGTGACAGTGTGTGACGTCATAATTAGGCTACAGTTATTAACTAATAAACTGCCCCACCCCACCACATTAATAATTGGAAACAAATATTTAAAGCAGCATATAAAATCATCTTCGTATAATAATCTTATATTAATCATTTACCATTTGTTTACTTAATTCCTGTTCTTTTATCGTCATTAATAGTGCCATGAAGTTCCCAAATGGCCCTCCTCGGGTTTGAGATTTATGATCATATCACACTGAAACACCAGTTCTCATCCAATCATCAAATTTAAGCAACATCAAGCTGGGTCAGTACTTAGATGGGTGACCACTTGGAAATAATAGGTGTCATAAGATTGGATGTGCAGATAGTGTGATGGATAATGGCTTGGAATGAGAACTCAAAGCACCAAGTTCCAATTTCGGTCAGGTTCGTTATATTCACTTACACAGAAAATCCCTTGGGAAAGGCATGAATCCATCTCTACAACCTCCAGCTATGGATTGAATATCAGGGTAAATTGGATCCTGTAGCCTTCGTTGACAAGCAATTGCAGGAAACCTGCCTAGTCAGCTATGAATCAAAAGAGACATGATGTCCCAAACATGTAACTCATATGGCACTTAACTGACGGACTCCTAATAGGGTTTTTCTTTTTCTCATATTCTTTTACACTCAGTAACCCCTTGCACTTTAGTGACTTTATTTCCTTATTTGGGGTGAAATGATTAATGTTTAAAAGTAGTAGTGTCTTGTATATAAGTAACAGATGAGAAAGCCGTTTGCTTGTACCTCTTTCAGCCAAGGTGGTCGATGGATGGAAGTCTTTGATCGTCCACTTTTTCGAATTTTTTCGAAGCGTGACAAAAGGGTCTCTGGTGGAACAGGAAATTCCAAGTTTTCTCCTTTCTCTTTGGCAGTTCTTAATTGTTCCAGTTGTTTGTCCACCTCTGCAAATAAGAACAAAAATATTAAAGAGAGAGAAGCCTTTATGAGTACAGATCTTTCAATGTACCTTCACTTAAGGGGTCCAATCTGCTATACAAATCATTCAAGTATACCTGTTTCTGGTTCTAACCGAATAACATGTCTACTGATCTCTTTCATACCAAAAGCTGATTGGTTCACAGGGTTTACTTTACAGGTTCTCTGGGTGATCATCAAAGTTAAAGTCAATACTTTAGATAATGGCTCAGAACTGTTAATCAGAGATCAGCATTCCAACCCCTGTCCACAACCAAATGAATTTGAAACACCAGTTCCCCCGTACAATCACTGAAGTTAAGCAACATCAAGCCTGGTCAATGCCTAGATGAGTGACTGCCTGGGAATACCAGATATCCAAAGAAAGGGAAAGTGGAACAAGAACAATTTACCCCCATTGATTAAATAAAGGGTTATGTTTGAAATTACCTGAAGATTACCCCCCCCCACACCACCATCAAAATTGATATATCATGAAAGAAAGGCTGCAGAGTACACAACCATGAAAACATTTTGATAGCAAAAAAAAAAAAAAACCCTTAGATTTTAAATCTTTTTAAATTGTCTGAATTTTTAAATAAAGACTTGTCATCACTATAAATGAATTTGTTTGGAAGATTACCAACTATGCAGGGTGGCTGTCAGGGAGGGGATAGTACCGTCACAGTGGTTACCAAATATTACTGACTCTTGGAGGGAAGAAATTACTGACACCTTGGTAACACATGGTGAAGAGAACAAGCAAGATGAGGATATTAGTCTGAACAAATCACTGTCTAATAATATCACTAAAATTGAACTAAGTATATTACAATATTGATTCAAACTTTAGAAAATTTCAAAAATGACACCATAACCGGCCTGAAAAGTACATTTTAAAAAATATACGAAATAAAATTTCAGATATTTTATAAATCTCAATAGCTATAATCTCAGATATTTTATAATCTCATTTTCTATAATCTCAGATATTTTATAAATCTCAATAGCTATAATCTCAGATATTTTATAATCTCATTTTCTATAATCGCAGATATTTTATAATCTCATTTTCTATCTCATTGATTTTCTATAATTTCATATTTTATAATCTGATATCCTATAATCTCATATTTTATAATCTTAGATATTCTATAATCTTATTGATTTTCTATAATCTCAGATATTTTATGTCATTGATTTTCTATAATCTCAGATATTTTGTAATCTCATTGATTTTCTATCTCATATTCTATAATCTCACAGATATACTATAATCTCATTGATTTTCTATAATCTCAGATATTTTAAAATCTCAGTGATTTTCTATAATCTCACAGATATTCTATAATCTCACAGATATTCTATAATCTCACAGATATTCTATAATCTCACAGATATTCTATAATCTCATTGAATTCCTACAATCTCAGATATTTTATAATCTGATATTCTATAATCTCATTGAATTCCTACAATCTCAGATATTTTATAATCTGATATTCTATAATCTCATTGATTTTCTGTAATCTGATATTTTATAATCTCGTTTTATAATCTCATTGACTTTCTACTCATATATTCTACTCATATATTTTATAATCTCAGATATTCTATAATCTCATTGATTTTCTATAATCTCATTTTCTATAATCTCAGATATTTTACAATCTCATTGATTTTCTATAATCTCAGATAATCTATAATCTCATATTCTATAATTTCATTGATTTTCTATAATCTCAGATATTCTATAATATCATTGATTTTCTATAATCTCAGATATTCTATAATCTCATTGATTTTACTATAATCTCACTGATTTTCTGCAAGTGACTTTTAAGATTTGAATGTTAGTGACTTTTAAGATTTGAATGTTAGTAACAGAGTTTTATTTTAGAAGAAACTCATGAAAACTTTGCTTCTTAAAAGTATATTCATAAGATAGGTTTAATATTACCCCTTCCCCTTTTAAAGTAATATCAAGATATCCCTTGAAAGACAGATGAATGAGAACAATCTACTCCTGTATATTAAAGGTTACCTGCTTCAATAGTCATGTGTAGAAGACAATGGCTGAAATGTTATAGCGACAATAAAGATGAGGATATTAGTTCAAAATTAAGTGAGTCAAATAATAATAACCATACCTTCTTTTAAAATTTTGTAGCACTCGTCACAAACTCGGTTTGATTTGTTTTCACGATAATGCAAAGGTGCTTTATTATTTGAACAGTTTCCGCAAACAACCTGGAGAAAAAAAAAATTAAAAAATAAACAAGGATTTTAATTTCTTAAACAAGAGATAACATATTGGAAAAAGATCAATATATTTTCAAGGGCACAATGGTCCAGTGGATAAAAGTGTTGGCTGAATTCAGTGGCTTGATCCAAGGAGGTATGAGTTCAATACCTGGTTACAATTTATGCAAACAAAAAAAAAAAAAAAAAAAAAAAAAATACTTGGACAGTTGAGTTAAAGAGACATAACTGATACCGAGACATATGGAAGAGGCATGGCACATGGAACTAGAACAATCTACCCTGGTGGACAAAGTAAAGGGTTCAGTTTGAAATTTCAAATCACCTGAAGAAAGCCAGAGCATACAAAGGCCGAAACTTCATGAATATGTCAATGAAGATGAGAACAATAGTCTGAACAATGTAAATAGTGTAAATAATTTTCATTTTCATTGCAAAAATGATAATGAATGCAATACAAGTCACGATATCGAATGGATTGAGTTTCCTGTCTGATGCTTGGTTGGTGTTTGTTTCCTGGGAAGGTGTCCTATATTGTTTGCTATTTGCTTTTTATGAAGTCATTAGTTTGTCTTTTTAAAATCGGTACATGGATGTTTTATATTGGTTATTTTATACTGGTTATTTCTGTGTTACGAATTTGGGGGGGAGAGGAAGTTTGGTGTCTAATAGTAAAAAAGTATTATTTCACATCTTCATTTGCCTTTCTTGTTAATGCACTTAATTAATCAAGATGAAACATAACACAAACAAAACTAATGGCTCTGCATGAAGCTACAGACTTTTTGATCCTGGTGCCAGGCATCAGTGTTCAAGCCCAAGTAAAATTCAGAATTTTGAATGCAGATTTTCAAGGCTTTCCCAACATAGAAAAATGGTGTGATATTCTCTCCTCAACCCCCTTCTGTTTACCTGTTTTTTTTTTGGGGGGGGGGTCTGGTCATGTACCATACTAAGCTTAACTTAGTAAACATCAATGAAAAATATGAATTACTTTTTTTTTTAATCATTTCACCCCAAGCAAGGCAAGACAAGGGGATTACCGAGTGCTAGACGGTATGATAAAAAAAAAAAAAAAAAACATTATTAAGGAGAGAGAATAAAAAACAGGAATTAAGACAGAAGATAATGATTAATATTGCATTTAAATTTTTGAAGATCAAAATTGACTGGAAAGCAAGAAGCCGCAAGAGAGAGAAGAAACTGCTAGCACAGAACTGTTAAACTGCAAAATGATGGGACCTAGCTACCAATCTAGTACTGCGCTTAAATTCATAAAGTCTAGGGACCATAGAGGAAAGCTCATCAGAACAATTAGCATGAAAATACGTACCCTCCCACATGCTCTGCAGTGGTGCCGTCTCCAGGTAAATGTGAAGCCACAGGTGCACAGCATACACATAGTTACACGAGCATCAGGGACCCACAGAGGGGCCTTGGTCCCCAAAACAAAACCTTTCTCTAAGGCCTGAAGGGGAGGAAACAAACAAAAAAACAAATAATATCTTTGATAAGCTTTATAAAAAATATTGGAACTACTTAAATAGATGGGTCCTGTTGTAAAACATAGGGAAAGATTTTTCTGGATTAGCCTTCTTTAGACTTTCCTTAAGCCATGAGACCTGTCAAAATTGAAAAATATTGATTTTAGAGGGGGGAGAGTTTTCATAATATCAATACATTGTAAAATTGATCTCTGACTTTTTAACTTTGATATTTGTTTACAAATGGCAAATCAAAACTGTGCTTGATATCTGCATATGAAAAACTTAGCTTAAGAAAATATTTTAAACCAGCAAGTGTTTGATGAAATAGATTGTTTTCTTTTTACAAAAAGATTTTTGTCATTAAAGAACAGATAGATGTATACAGATTTAAAGTAGAGTCACATTTTCTTAATGAAAAATAAAAAATTTACATAAATAAACAAAAATATGCAGATATGAATGGCATACACGTTTTTAAGGAGTGACATTTGCAAATAAAAACTAGGTAAAGATAACTCTGTAAAAGCCAAGGATTGATTTGAAACAGAACCCACTTCTAGATTGATAAGAGAAAAAAAAATCAATATTTGATAAATTTCATGACTTGAGAAAGGTCTCAAAGCAAGTATTCTTGTCCAGAAAAATTTTAATTTTTTTTGTTTAATTTCCTTAAACCAATCTATTTAAGTACTGCATAAATATTAATGTCATTGTAAAATTTTTAAAGCATATTTATGGTGTCTATCTATAAATGAAAAAGAAAAAAAAAAGAAACGAAAAAAAAAAAAAAAAAAAAAGAAACGAAAAAAAAAAAAAAAAAAAAAGAAACGAAAAAAAAAAAAAAAAAAAAAGAAACGAAAAAAAAAAAAAAAAAAAAAGAAACGAAAAAAAAAAAAAAAAAAAAAGAAACGAAAAAAAAAAAAAAAAAAAAAGAAACGAAAAAAAAAAAAAAAAAAAAGAAACGAAAAAAAAAAAAAAAAAAAAAGAAACGAAAAAAAAAAAAAAAAAAAAAGAAACGAAAAAAAAAAAAAAAAAAAAAGAAACGAAAAAAAAAAAAAAAAAAAAAGAAACGAAAAAAAAAAAAAAAAAAAAAGAAACGAAAAAAAAAAAAAAAAAAAAAGAAACGAAAAAAAAAAAAAAAAAAAAAGAAACGAAAAAAAAAAAAAAAAAAAAAGAAACGAAAAAAAAAAAAAAAAAAAAAGAAACGAAAAAAAAAAAAAAAAAAAAAGAAACGAAAAAAAAAAAAAAAAAAAAGAAACGAAAAAAAAAAAAAAAAAAAAAGAAACGAAAAAAAAAAAAAAAAAAAAGAAACGAAAAAAAAAAAAAAAAAAAAAGAAACGAAAAAAAAAAAAAAAAAAAAGAAACGAAAAAAAAAAAAAAAAAAAAAGAAACGAAAAAAAAAAAAAAAAAAAAGAAACGAAAAAAAAAAAAAAAAAAAAAGAAACGAAAAAAAAAAAAAAAAAAAAAGAAACGAAAAAAAAAAAAAAAAAAAAAAGAAACGAAAAAAAAAAAAAAAGAAACGAAAAAAAAAAAAAAAGAAACGAAAAAAAAAAAAAAAGAAACGAAAAAAAAAAAAAAAGAAACGAAAAAAAAAAAAAAAGAAACGAAAAAAAAAAAAAAAGAACGAAAAAAAAAAAAAAAAGAACGAAAAAAAAGAAAGAACGAAAAAAAAGAAAGAACGAAAAAAAAGAAAGAACGAAAAAAAAGAAAGAACGAAAAAAAGAAAGAACGAAAAAAAAGAAAGAACGAAAAAAAAGAAAGAACGAAAAAAAAGAAAGAACGAAAAAAAAGAAAGAACGAAAAAAAAGAAAGAACGAAAAAAAAGAAAGAACGAAAAAAAAGAAAGAACGAAAAAAAAGAAAGAACGAAAAAAAAGAAAGAACGAAAAAAAAGAAAGAACGAAAAAAAAGAAAGAACGAAAAAAAAGAAAGAACGAAAAAAAAGAAAGAACGAAAAAAAAGAAAGAACGAAAAAAAAGAAAGAACGAAAAAAAAGAAAGAACGAAAAAAAAGAAAGAACGAAAAAAAAGAAAGAACGAAAAAAAAGAAAGAACGAAAAAAAAGAAAGAACGAAAAAAAAGAAAGAACGAAAAAAAAGAAAGAACGAAAAAAAAGAAAGAACGAAAAAAAAGAAAGAACGAAAAAAAAGAAAGAACGAAAAAAAAGAAAGAACGAAAAAAAAGAAAGAACGAAAAAAAAGAAAGAACGAAAAAAAAGAAAGAACGAAAAAAAAGAAAGAACGAAAAAAAAGAAAGAACGAAAAAAAAGAAAGAACGAAAAAAAAGAAAGAACGAAAAAAAAGAAAGAACGAAAAAAAAGAAAGAACGAAAAAAAAGAAAGAACGAAAAAAAAGAAAGAACGAAAAAAAAGAAAGAACGAAAAAAAAGAAAGAACGAAAAAAAAGAAAGAACGAAAAAAAAGAAAGAACGAAAAAAAAGAAAGAACGAAAAAAAAGAAAGAACGAAAAAAAAGAAAGAACGAAAAAAAAGAAAGAACGAAAAAAAAGAAAGAACGAAAAAAAAGAAAGAACGAAAAAAAAGAAAGAACGAAAAAAAAGAAAGAACGAAAAAAAAGAAAGAACGAAAAAAAAGAAAGAACGAAAAAAAAGAAAGAACGAAAAAAAAGAAAGAACGAAAAAAAAGAAAGAACGAAAAAAAAGAAAGAACGAAAAAAAAGAAAGAACGAAAAAAAAGAAAGAACGAAAAAAAAGAAAGAACGAAAAAAAAGAAAGAACGAAAAAAAAGAAAGAACGAAAAAAAAGAAAGAACGAAAAAAAAGAAAGAACGAAAAAAAAGAAAGAACGAAAAAAAAGAAAGAACGAAAAAAAAGAAAGAACGAAAAAAAAGAAAGAACGAAAAAAAAGAAAGAACGAAAAAAAAGAAAGAACGAAAAAAAAGAAAGAACGAAAAAAAAGAAAGAACGAAAAAAAAGAAAGAACGAAAAAAAAGAAAGAACGAAAAAAAAGAAAGAACGAAAAAAAAGAAAGAACGAAAAAAAAGAAAGAACGAAAAAAAAGAAAGAACGAAAAAAAAGAAAGAACGAAAAAAAAGAAAGAACGAAAAAAAAGAAAGAACGAAAAAAAAGAAAGAACGAAAAAAAAGAAAGAACGAAAAAAAAGAAAGAACGAAAAAAAAGAAAGAACGAAAAAAAAGAAAGAACGAAAAAAAAGAAAGAACGAAAAAAAAGAAAGAACGAAAAAAAAGAAAGAACGAAAAAAAAGAAAGAACGAAAAAAAAGAAAGAACGAAAAAAAAGAAAGAACGAAAAAAAAGAAAGAACGAAAAAAAAGAAAGAACGAAAAAAAAGAAAGAACGAAAAAAAAGAAAGAACGAAAAAAAAGAAAGAACGAAAAAAAAGAAAGAACGAAAAAAAAGAAAGAACGAAAAAAAAGAAAGAACGAAAAAAAAGAAAGAACGAAAAAAAAGAAAGAACGAAAAAAAAGAAAGAACGAAAAAAAAGAAAGAACGAAAAAAAAGAAAGAACGAAAAAAAAGAAAGAACGAAAAAAAAGAAAGAACGAAAAAAAAGAAAGAACGAAAAAAAAGAAAGAACGAAAAAAAAGAAAGAACGAAAAAAAAGAAAGAACGAAAAAAAAGAAAGAACGAAAAAAAAGAAAGAACGAAAAAAAAGAAAGAACGAAAAAAAAGAAAGAACGAAAAAAAAGAAAGAACGAAAAAAAAGAAAGAACGAAAAAAAAGAAAGAACGAAAAAAAAGAAAGAACGAAAAAAAAGAAAGAACGAAAAAAAAGAAAGAACGAAAAAAAAGAAAGAACGAAAAAAAAGAAAGAACGAAAAAAAAGAAAGAACGAAAAAAAAGAAAGAACGAAAAAAAAGAAAGAACGAAAAAAAAGAAAGAACGAAAAAAAAGAAAGAACGAAAAAAAAGAAAGAACGAAAAAAAAGAAAGAACGAAAAAAAAGAAAGAACGAAAAAAAGAAAGAACGAAAAAAAGAAAGAACGAAAAAAAGAAAGAACGAAAAAAAGAAAGAACGAAAAAAAGAAAGAACGAAAAAAAGAAAGAACGAAAAAAAGAAAGAACGAAAAAAAGAAAGAACGAAAAAAAGAAAGAACGAAAAAAAGAAAGAACGAAAAAAAAAAGAACGAAAAAAGAAAGAACGAAAAAAACAAAAAAAAAAAGAAAGAACGAACAAAAAAAAAAAGAAAGAACGAAAAAAACAAAAAAAAAAAGAAAGAACGAAAAAAACAAAAAAAAAAAGAACGAAAAAAACAAAAAAAAAAAAGAAAGAACGAAAAAAACAAAAAAAAAAAGAAAGAACGAAAAAAACAAAAAAAAAAGAAAGAACGAAAAAAAGAAAAAAAAAAAGAACGAAAAAAACAAAAAAAAAAAGAAAGAACGAAAAAAACAAAAAAAAAAAGAAAGAACGAAAAAAAAAAAAAAAAAAGAAAGAACGAAAAAAAAAAAAAAAAGAAAGAACGAAAACAAAAAAAAAAAGAAAGAACGAAAACAAAAAAAAAAGAACGAAAACAAAAAAAAAAAGAAAGAACGAAAACAAAAAAAAAAGAAAGAACGAAAACAAAAAAAAAAAGAACGAAAAAAAAAAGAAAGAAAGAAAAAAAAAAGAAAGAAAGAAAAAAAAAAAGAAAGAAAGAAAAAAAAAAAAGAAAGAAAGAAAAAAAAAAAAGAAAGAACGAAAAAAAAAAGAAAGAACGAAAAAAAAAAGAAAGAACGAAAAAAAAAAAAGAAAGAACGAAAAAAAAAAAAAAAGAAAGAACGAAAAAAAAAAAAGAAAGAACGAAAAAAAAAAGAAAGAACGAAAAAAAAAAGAACAAAAAAAAAAAGAAAGAACAAAAAAAAAAAAAACGAAAAAAAAAAAAAAAAAAAAAAAAAAAAAACGAAAAAAAAAAAAAAAGAAAAGAGAGACCAAAAAAAAAAACGAGAAAAAAAAAAGAAAGAACGAGAAAAAAAAAAAGAAAGAACGAGAAAAAAAAAAGAAAGAACGAGAAAAAAAAAAGAAAGAACGAGAAAAAAAAAAAGAAAGAACGAAAAAAAAAAAAGAAAGAACGAGAAAAAAAAAAAGAAAGAACGAAAAAAAAAAAAAAGACCAAAAAAAGAAAAAAAAAAGAAAAAAAAAAAAAAAAAAAGAACGAAAAAAAAAAGAACGAACGAAAAAAAAAAAGAAACAAAGAAAGGAAACAGAAAAAAAAAAAAAGAGAAAAAGAAAAAAATTAAAAAGAGAAATAATATTAAATACGTTATTTGTTCAAATGTTTGGAAGTTGGTTAGGCTGAGAACTTTTCAGTATAATAGATAGATATGCCCAGAGGAATAGTTTTATAATAACCAGTGAAAAGAATTTATAAAAAAATAAAACTATTCACTATATCGGTTCACACGGACAGTGAATTTCCTATAGAATTTTAACTTTTCAACATTCAACACACTCGAACCTGCATCGTAAATACTGGCTTTCCAAGTTTCACTGTTTGTGTGAATTCCTGTGTTATATACAATGATGTCATGGCAGAATATACATGGGGTGGGTTACAGCAGGTGGAAACCGAGAGTCAATATTTATATATTTTGAATGCTTAAAGGGTTAATTTTCTACACATCTGTTTAATAAGTTTTACTGTTAAAGATCACAAAAGGAATTTTTATTCAATTTATAGATCCTGCTTTTGAAAGTAGAATAAAATTTTTAGTTTGAAAACCAACTGATATTTTTGAAGTCAACATGGAAAACAAATATCAAACAGCAACACTGATTATTTATTATGAACATATTAAAGAGATGTTATAAGAAATTTTACAAAGGAAAACATGCTTAAAAGATAAAGGTAACTGCAAAAGTTGTTAGACACAAAGCATTCAGGACACCTTAAAGCTAATATGCTTTAAGGTGTACAATTTGAAATGTAAAAAAATTTAAAATATATAAAAAAAAAAAAAAAAAAAAATTTAAAATGAAGAAAATAAATAACATAAATCTGTGTAGAACAATGCTTACTGCCACCAGGGTTCGGTTCACCTCAAAAGAATTTCTTTTCAAATTGTTTTCTTCAATTGCTTTTGCAAAAGCTTCAATCCATTCATCACGTTCCAAAGAAGTACTGCAAGCAATAAGAGAATCAATAGTTGAGTGAGATAGAGAGAGAGGAGAGAGGGCGGAGATAGAGAGAGAGGAGAGAGGGCGGAGATAGAGAGAGAGGAGAGAGGGCGGAGATAGAGAGAGAGGAGAGAGGGCGGAGATAGAGAGAGAGGAGAGAGGGCGGAGATAGAGAGAGAGGAGAGAGGGCGGAGATAGAGAGAGAGGAGAGAGGGCGGAGATAGAGAGAGAGGAGAGAGGGCGGAGATAGAGAGAGAGGAGAGAGGGCGGAGATAGAGAGAGAGGAGAGAGGGCGGAGATAGAGAGAGAGGAGAGAGGGCGGAGATAGAGAGAGAGGAGAGAGGGCGGAGATAGAGAGAGAGGAGAGAGGGCGGAGATAGAGAGAGAGGAGAGAGGGCGGAGATAGAGAGAGAGGAGAGAGGGCGGAGATAGAGAGAGAGGAGAGAGGGCGGAGATAGAGAGAGAGGAGAGAGGGCGGAGATAGAGAGAGAGGAGAGAGGGCGGAGATAGAGAGAGAGGAGAGAGGGCGGAGATAGAGAGAGAGGAGAGAGGGCGGAGATAGAGAGAGGAGAAAGAGCAGAGAGAGAAAGAGCAGAGAGAGAAAGAGCAGAGAGAGAAAGAGCAGAGAGAGAAAGAGCAGAGAGAGAAAGAGCAGAGAGAGAAAGAGCAGAGAGAGAAAGAGCAGAGAGAGAAAGAGCAGAGAGAGAAAGAGCAGAGAGAGAAAGAGCAGAGAGAGAAAGAGCAGAGAGAGAAAGAGCAGAGAGAGAAAGAGCAGAGAGAGAAAGAGCAGAGAGAGAAAGAGCAGAGAGAGAAAGAGCAGAGAGAGAAAGAGCAGAGAGAGAAAGAGCAGAGAGAGAAAGAGCAGAGAGAGAAAGAGCAGAGAGAGAAAGAGCAGAGAGAAAGAGCAGAGAGAGAGAGAAAGGGCAGAGAGAGAGAGAAAGGGCAGAGAGAGAGAGAAAGGGCAGAGAGAGAGAGAAAGGGCAGAGAGAGAGAGAAAGGGCAGAGAGAGAGAGAAAGGGCAGAGAGAGAGAGAAAGGGCAGAGAGAGAGAAAGGGCAGAGAGAGAGAGAAAGGGCAGAGAGAGCAACATTGAGGAGGTGAAGAGTGAGAGAGAGGATGAAGAGAAAGAGAGAGAGAGAGAGAGCATTGGTTCTAATTGGCTGATGATGAGATCCACACATACCAATTGATCCATTTGCATCAATTATTACTTCCTTCTAATAAACCTCTTTGTTAAAATATTTTAAAAGTTCAATCATTTACTTTTAGCAATATAAAGAATTCATGACAATGTATTTCATCCAAATCATTGTACATTTCTTTTTACTTAACCCATTATTTTTGGTCAGCCATCTTTAAAAAAAAAAAAAAAAAAAAAAAAAAATTCCATTTCAGAACCTTTTTAAAACTGAATAAAAATAACTTGAATATGCTTGTATCACATCAGCCATAGTCGATATAGTCTTTGCAAATACCACAATCTTTTCCATGAATGTGCAGTATGCGCTTTGCCAGAGCTACATACAGTTTTGAATTCAGGTTTGTCCTTATACTAGACTAGTTGTCAATCACAGCTAGATAGGCCAGTCTTCTTTGTTATTTAACCCAAGGAGAAAAGATGAGTTTTTACCTTTTTCCAAAGCTGTTTGTACAAAAATGAAAGAATTTGGGATCTGGTTGGCCTGCGGATTTCTCTTTCCGAGCCACTAAACACTACAACACCTGTAAATCTCAATCTTGTACCATATGTAGCTGGAAATAAGATTCATATTCAAATTTAACAAAAATGCAAATGATAAGGAGGCTATCTGAGCAGGGCCTTGAAAAGGATAATAATAGGATTTGGATGAGTTGTAGTCAGGGAGGAATGTGAACTAGATGATAGGTGAAACTGTTTACTTTTAAGTGCATGAAATAACATTCAACAGTTCTTTATCAAACCATCAAACGAACCAAACAATCTTCTATTGTCCAGTTTTTGTCATCCTTAGAGAACTGTAGCCTCAGTTTCTTGTATATTCCTGACAGAAGTGGCATCTAGCACGGTTTTCTGCTGCTAAAGCCCATCTCTGCTTCAAGGTTCGGCATGCTGTCCATTCAGAGATGCTCTTCTGTATAACCATGTTGTAAATTGTGGTTGAGTGACTGTTGCCTTTCTATCCACTTGTCTGATCATTCTTCTCTAAACACTTTCATCAAAAATGGATTTTCACCCACAGAATTTTTGCTCACTGGAATTGTTTGCTTAATATTCTCTGTCAACCCTAGAGATGGTTGTTCATGGAAAATCCTAGACAGCTTTTTAAATATTGAGACCGATCTGTCTGGCACCAACACTCATATTGCATTCAAAGTCAGCTATTTTGGCCCAGCCCTTAATAATGCATGAAATGAAATTCAGCAGGTCATCATAATAGTGTTATAAAATAGGTGTTATTCAGTTTTTTTATTTATTTCTTCTTTAAATAATTTTGTTTTTTTAATAATGCTTAAATGGCAAAGTAAGTAAATTGAGATTTTAGACATTTTTAGAATCTTTCAAAAGTATATTAAACTGAGAAAATTTATATTGAATTTTTTTTCAGTTTGATAAAGGAAACATTTATTATTGCAATCTTTAAATCAAGAGACACCATGGAGTAATGTATAGCAGCTCAGATTAAGGAATCAGAGAGCTGAGTTCAAATTCCAGTCGAGTGCATTACATCCACTTACATGCTAATACTCTTGGAACAGGTGTGAATCTATCTCTTTCCCCCCAGCTATGGGTAAATAGCAGGACAAATTCAAAACTGTATGTAGCCCTGGTGAATGAAAGAAAAGATTGTTTGCATTGACTCAATGGACCTGACTACGATCAATTCCTTTTTAAGAAGTCAATAAATAAAAATAAAAAACAAAAGTTCATTTTAAATAAAATTATTTAAAAATACATTGGCCAGATTTCATAAAAAAAATTAATTTTCTGATTTTAATGTTACAGAAAACAAATTTTATGATCTTTTAATTATAATAGTAATTAACCTTAGTCTAAATGCAAAGAATCTGTTTCTAAATCATTCAAAAGTCTGTACAGGCTTCCCATTTTTTTTAATGGCTGTTATGACCAAGTTAACATTGTTCGAAGTCGACAAAATTTGTTTCATTTCAAGACAAATCCATTGTGTAAAAATAAGATTTCTTCACTAAAGACAAACAAAGCACAAGTGGAACATTTTTAAAAGAAATAAAATATTTAAAAACAAAAAAAAAAAAACAACTGTAAATTACTTACTTGGCACAAACTGTGAACGATCGTTGAATACTAATGATGCTAAATTCATTTTTGAAGTCTTCCAATGTTGGCGTTTCCACCTGTTGAAATATGAAGTGTGAAAGCAGAAATTCTGTGAGTTCTACCAGGAATTCAGTTCATTATTAAAAGAAGAAATTTGGGAATAAAATTAAGAAAGGTCAAAGGTGATAATACAAAAAAAGAGCAATTTGGAAACACGACGAACATTTTACCCCAATATAGGTGCAGTCATAGCAACAAATAAATTATTAAATAACCCCCAACCTTTATTACGTGACTATGTAGTAGTCTGGAACCAAAATAATAACAATAAAAGAAAAATTAAAAGTTAAGCAATAAAAAAAAACAACTTAAATACAGAAAAGAATGGTAATTAACAATAAACAAAGAAAAAGTTAGGTTATAAAAAAAAAAAAAAAAAAAAAAAACAGTTTAAGAAATATAGAATCATCCCATGTTGCATCGGACAAGCATTTCCCCCCACCCCAAATCAAACACAAAATCAACATTATATATATATATATATATATATATATTCTATATTTCTTAAACTATTTTTTTTTTTTATAATCTAACTTTTTCTATATATATATATATATATATATATATATATATATATATATATATATATATATATAAAAAAAGTTAGGTAATAAAAAAAATTGTTTAAGAAATATAGAATATATATATATATATATATGTTGATTTTTGTTTGATTTGGAAAAAAAAATGCTTGTCTGATGCAACATGGGATGATTCTATATTTCTTAAACTATTTTTTTTATAACCTAACTTTTTCTTTGTTTATTGTTAATTTATATATTAGGTTGGTGCAAAAATAATGACGTAATAACGTCGTTTTTTTGACGTTAAAAAATACGTCAAAAAGCGACATTATTTTTGCACCAACCTTATATATAATCAAATTACATAGAGAGAACAAAAACGCTTCATAATGTTAATTATCAAAGAACAATCCAAGTCATTACCTGAGTTTCATGCACTTATAATCTTCAGACAACTAGAATGCAAATGAAGTAGTGATCCAACTTTATGGATATTTTAAGGATTCATGACTATAAACCACCTGCCTTAAAGCATACAGGGGAGAAAAAAAATTATTTTAAAAACACGTAGATGATTCCTCCCTCATGGACACACATATATTACACACACACACAAGCTTAAAAGCTAGCCTATCAGGTGGCATTTAAGCTAGCTTCTGCAGAGGGCTCTTGATTGGGTCTTCAGCTTGTTCAGGAGTTTGAGAGTTCCTAAGTCTTTGCATATTCTCAAGCATTGGAAGCTCTCCTAGCTGAAGTTTGATCTTTGATTTGGGTTTTCAATTGCATGGGACTTTCTTTTCCTCACTTGATATTTGTGTAAAGAATTAAATGAATCTTAGCTCTCTCTCTCTCTCTCTCTCTCTCTCTCTCCAAATAACTTACAGATTTAAAGCCCAACTGAACTACCATTTGTCTACATTTAGTGAAAATTTTAGAAAAATTGGACTTATATTTTTGAGATATCAAAGTTTTAATTTTTGATGCTACTATATATATATATATATATATATATATATATATATATATATATATATACATACACACACACACACACACACACACAAGACCAAACAGGGAATCAACAGAAGAGAAAAGAAAGGCAATTAAAAAAAGAAAAAAAAGTTGTTCATGCTATTGAAGAATAAGGACATTATTTCTGTGGATATCTATGCTGGCATTAGTACTGTATGGTTTGCCAAAGACCTACAAGGAAAATGTCCCATTAAGCCTCATTCTGTCAATGGTGGGTTTGGCCCAGTACCAATTGGTCAATTTATTCCAGCCAGAGTTGGATATTTATTCTGTTCATTGCATTAAAGATTCCTTCATTTTTTGTTGCTTTTATGCAAAATTGTCCATTTTTGTTGTCATTTGATATCATCAATTTGTTTGTTTACATGTGGGTTGTTAATGGAAACAATATATATTGGGAGTTATTTAACTCCCTGCCCCCACTCTGTGAACTGCAATGAAGGGGGCAACAGTGGAGTAGCTTCCCATTGCCATTTCCATGGTTTTGAATTCAGAGTAATCATCTCTGCCATGTCCCTTCAGGATGTAGGTGATCATGGCTCTCCACAGATTCCTTTTTTTTTCTTTTTTTTTATTATTATCTATGAATTACAATGACTGCTTGGGAAAGATAGTGGAGTGGTTTCCCATGGCCTTCTCCATGGTTTTGAATTCAGAGTAGTCATCTATGCCATGTCCCTTCAGGATGTAGGTGATCATGGCTCTCCACAGATTCCTTTTTCTTTATTATCTGTGAATTGCAATGACTGCTTGGAAAAGATAGTGGAGTGGTTTCCCTTCTCTATGGTTTCATATGCTAATCCAGATCCCCCACATAAATGTTTTGAGACAAAAAAAGTTTACTTTTCAAATATATGACAATCTTTTTTTTAATGCCATAAAAGTAAATTATAATCATTACTGAAGGGAATTTTGTTATTACCTTCATTCCAGCAAGTTTAAGAACATTGTTTAGCTTGTAGCCACCAGCCACAGGTGTTGTGTACAATAAGGTGTCATTAAACTGAAAGAGAAAAAAAAATGAAAACATTTTAAAGATTAACAGTAGAGTTTTCTTACACAAAAAGACATAGTATCAACAAGTTTTTCCTTGAACTAGCCACTGATATTCTACTATAATAATAATAGTAGTAGTATTAGAAGATCACAACCCAGCTCACTCTCAACAGAACGAAGAGAAAATGAGAGGTCAATGAAAAGACAAGATTTATTTATTTGATCACTTCTTAAGGTGCAGGCTGAAGCAGCAGATATTTGAAAAGGAGGCAAAGAGAGTCTGAGACTGAATGTGGAGGTAAATCTTTACTGGTCACTAGGTTTACATACCCTAGTCAAATCTACATCAGCATCTGGCAACAGGTTTTTAATTGGTCTCACAATTCTGTGACAAGTCATGAATATAAGTTGACCCGATCTTTAGTCATTGTATATTGCTAGAAAAGAGCAGAGATTATTGAATTTTATAGAAGGTCTACCATCTTTTATCTACTATGCAATATTTGGAAATGATGTAAAGAAATTAATACTTACTAAAATGAAAACTCTTGGTTGCATTTCTTTCCGGGATAATTTTTGTAACTCTCCCATTTTGACAAGTTTCTGTAAATAAAAAAATTAATAATCTTATTTTCTTTCATTTTAATATCATAGATAACAAGTTTGGCAAACATGGACATTTGTTCACATAAAAAAAAAAAAAAAAAAAAAAAAACCCCAAAAAACTGAGTATCAAAAGGACTGCTTTCCACATGACACCACTATTATTTTAACTACCTTCACTCTTTGGTAATGTTTATTGTTTTATAAAACGATGATTAGAATTTTAATAAAACCTAGACATCAGAAGAAGGTATACATAGGGATATCAGCTGGGAGTTGGAAGCAATGATTTTACAATCACCGGCAGGCCTTCACCAATGCATCTTTAAGACATCAAAAGACTATCTAAACATTACTGGAACCTTAAGATGGAGGCTTCACCACACAAATAAAATGGATGATCATTCTGTCACAGACTCCCAACAATTTCAAGGGCAGATGCAATCTATGCATTAAAGAAAAAATTATAATGATTAAGTATAAAAATGCTGATGAATTATTGAACCAATGGAACAAACTTATCTTCAAGTGTAGACATAAGAACCGTTTTAAAATTCCCTAATAACATTAATTTTGGAGAATTTTGTACTTGAAGTATTGATTATTTTTTATGGGTACTAATATATATGCATACAGCATTCACAGTGTTTTGATATATATGATCACTTATGTGGTTTTCTTGCTGACATTGGTTATGATCTTAAATTACAAATTAATTTTATTTTCTTTATTATTTTTATTATTATCAACAAATATGCATGTGTGTATGGGGATGTATATATGTTTGTGTGTGCATATATATATATATATATATATATATATTATATATATATATATATATATATATATATATATATATATATATATATATATCTTTGCATTCTTAAGTTTTTAGTTACTTAAAATGGTCCTTTACTTATCTCTTAATTTAATCAAAATTTTTTTGTTTTTTTAATTTTTTTTTTTTTTTAAAGAATATCTATTTTTTTTATTTTTTTAACTTTAAATTTTTAACTTTATATTGATGTCAAATATTTTAATAATACTATTAATATTTTTATTATTATCATTAATTTGTAATTGTAACGGTTATAATGCAATAAGGATAGTTTTGCTGCTTAAAAAAATTAAACAATTTCAATGTATCTATTTTGAATATGATCACTCCCTTCCCCACCCTGTTTTTTTTAACTTGTCAAGTCCTCCCTAGAAGAATAAATCTTTTCTGTGTCACCTTGCTTAATTCCCACTTTCCTTTCTTCTCCCCATGTCTATCTCTCTTTCTCCACATGCCCCAACAAACCTTATATTGAAATTTCTGTCTTTCTCCCCTTTTAATATTAAAACTTTTTCCTTTTTTCTCTCTCTCTTTTAGTTTTTTCTTCTTTTCCTTGTGTCTGAATAAATTGAACTCCAATTATTTATGTAAAACTGGTCTGAAGAGATGGATGTTTTAGGTCACATCCCCTCACCAGGTCCAACAAAACTGTCAAACTGACCAGAGAATTCAGAGCAGCATGTATCTATCCAGCTCTTATCTCAAATAACTTAAAAAAGACTGTTTCACCAACACAAGGAATGTTAAAAGATAAAAATAAAAAAACAAATGAAAACTACAGACAAAACTTCATTTTCTCCAGGAAAAGACTCATTTCTGTAGTTTAGTGCTAGCAGCAAGCAGAAATATTTCTCCTCCCGATGATGGCCATTTCGGGCGAAACTAGTCGAGGAATCTAAATGGAATAATAATAAAAAAAAACGAAAGAATATTAATCTACAACCCAGTGTGTCTGAAGATTTTAATTTTTTTTATTGTTCAAAATATATATATATATATATATATATATATATATATATATATATATATATATTATATGTGAAAAAAGTGAACACAGAAGTCAACACCCAAAGGTGACAGGCTGTTTCATGCTGGGCAAAATTGTCAGGCGGCCTGACGATTGCGTTTAGTATGAAACAGCCTGTCACCTCTGAGTGTTGACTTCTATGTTCACTTTTATATCTGTATTTACATAGGCTCTTATCTATGATATTGAGCAGTTTATCCCATAAATATAGCACATCTTAAAACTATATTTCTTCATATATATATATATATATATATATATATATATATATATATAAGGGGGGGGGGCTGTAAAAGTTTGATTCCCTCCAATCCACAAATTCTGAGCAAAACCTTTGAAATCCTTTCTGAATTGTTAAAAATTAAAACTTTTCTGTACCCACTTCTGCATACAAAAGGAGGTGCTACACAATACCTCAGACAAATTGACCAAAAAAAAAAAAAAAAAAAATAAAAATAAATAAATATATATATATATATATATATATATATATATAAAGAATTAAATCCATTTATACCTAATGCCTCACTAATTAGAGCATCAAATTAATCAGTTCTGTGCCTCCAAGCCTAATACATTAGGCTACCATATTTTGTCCCATAAAGTATTTCAGCCGTTCATTATGGTACTAAAATAAATAGTTTAATATCTGCTTCTTGTCATCTTTTTCATGGTTATTGCATGCAGTTTGCATACCAGTTAGCAAAAGATAAAAAGGATACATAACATTTTGCATGCATATACAAGTCAAATTCTATAAACTACTAGATGCATGTACATGTGCATATTAGGCTGCAGAATATAGCCAGGGTTCTGGGATCAATTTTACCAATAAGTGAATTTCTAATAATTAGTCAATGGTTGGAATGAGAATTGCTGTTGGCAATTTACCAATTATGATAATTACATGCGGTTGACAGAGGAATGTAACAGAATTACTTGGGTGGGTTTTACAAGTAAGGAAGTCTATAATTAATACCTAGTTAGTGTGAGGATCAACTTGAAATGGTAATGGTGAGATTGGTAGTTTCCATACAAGGGACATTAAACATTTATTGACCAAACAGTGTTACTATTGGTTGAAATTTATAAAATCTTTCGCTTAAAAAAGATTTTTCAGGAAAATAGGTTTCTTGGGTCGACTGTTATTGTTTTTTCTAGTATTGAGGAGAGTCTGCAGCTAAAAAAGTTATTCACCATGTCATGCTAGATAATTTATCTTGCCAGAATATATCTTACATATTTTTAAATCTACCATTCGTCTTTGCTTAGAATATTGCTGCCGCATATGGTCTGGTGCTCCTGCTATATATTCAGAAATTCTTGATAAAATCCAAAGAAGAATCTGCAATCTTATTGTTCCTGACCTGGCATTATGGCTTCAGTCACTTTCTCACCACCTGTGCCTTTTCTATAAATACTTTCATGCTAATTGTTCTGACAAACTTTTCTTTATGGTACCTCGACTTCATGAATTTAAGTGTAGTGCTAAATTGGCAGCAAGGTCTCATCATTTTACAGTTGACATTACTAGATGTAACTGTAACATTTTCTTCTGTCACACTTCTTGCTTGTGGAACTCTCTTAAATGCTGTGTCCATCATTATCTTCTGTCTTCTTAATTTTTTTTGTTCTTTCACCTTAATAGTATATTTTTCACATAATCACTAACACTCAGTACTCTCTTGCATGTTAGAGGCTTTATTGCCTTGCTTGGAGTGAAAAGTTTCCTTCCAAATATTTTGTTTAAGACAGTGTGGAAAGTTAGCATCCCAATTATATCACTATTGCTAAAGTGCTGTCCGTTGCTGGTACTGGAAGTTTTCAAGTGAATATGGCTTTTGTTATTTGGTAAAGATTTTTATTTGTGGTTCTGTTTGGTCAATCTGATGACGAAAATTGGGGATATGTTTTTCTAGAATTTATTTACACCATTTACATGTGGACTATTGTTGCAATCAGGCTAAATTTAATCTAAGTTTTTTTTTGTTCCAAGAATATCTCAGGATATGTAGTCTAGTCATAATTTTTAGTACTGCTTAGTTTATTACTTGTCCCATTTCCACCAAGTACACACTGCCCAATCCAGGGATTGAACTCACAATTACTATGCCACCAAATATCACAAACCAACACTTTAATCCACTAGGCTATTGTCCTGTGGGACAATTCTCTGTGGAGAACTTGGAGTCTTAAACCTAACCTACCTGTCTACTGATTAGTGCTGCTACTTGTCATGCTTGACTGCATTCACTGAATCCTTTCAATTTTGCTGTCATTTGTCTTTCTTTATTAAAGCATTTAACCATTACAATGCTAATTTATTTCTAGAATTGTTTCCCCCTGCCACTGCATTTATTTTGAGGGTGCAAAAACATGAAAACCTACTGTTTTAAAATTGTTATAACTTTCTTTGTATTGTTTGTATAGATTTTATTTTTTATATACTAATAAAAGAATCGATGAGTAATATTTTGATGTAATGCATTGCATTTTGCATGCATTGCATTTTGCATGCATGTTTTGACATTGAAACAAAAAAAATTGGAACACAAAATAAAAAAAACAAATACATTAAAAAAAGACAAAATAAAAAAAAAACTCCTAAATAAATGCTTTGTTTGATATTAACACGGACTTTTTTGTTTACAAAAATTTCCAGCTTAAAATATGGGTAATAACAGTTGACAAGTGTTTATTTATAGAAACCGTCTCAAGGCGCCTAGAGTAGCAAAGGGAGAGAATTCTACAGCGACAATTGTTGCCTGCAGCATGATAAAGGTTAATTACAATAAAATGAATTTGGACCTCCTAGAATTGTCTGGATTTGAACTTGTAAATGAACGGGGTTTTAATAGAATCAAGTGAAACAAAGAGCACCCATCTGGGGATGATGACAATTGAGATAAACCAGCTAGCCCTTGATGAAATTGAAGAGGTCAAAGTTCAAAATTATGATTGTTCATTTTTAATCCCATTCACTTTCTCTTTTTACCTTGAATGCATATTAGATGGGGGTCAATCTGGCTGAACATGGTAATCTGTCAAAAGAATGAAATCATCAAACCCTACTAAGTTACCATAAATGTATGCAAATCAACCCAGAACTCGACACCTGAGATAGACATATTCTTTACCTATATTTAATAGAACTACAGGATTGTCAAAGGCAATCAGAAAGAGACAGGAATGTGAGACATTAAATATAGTAAGAACAGCTGACACCACCACCACCCATCTTTGCTACTCACTCCACCACACTGTGCAAGATACAAGCGGATGGTAATTTTGTCAACTGAAAAGATTTCCCCAGTTTAAGAGATTTTGTGTGAGAACCAATGAAAGAGATCAGGTTTTGGGAACCAATTTATTCGAAGGTTCCAGATTATAGTTTCCTATTTGAATTTTTTAAACTAGCTACAAAGCTGCATTCACCTCACATTTATCCACTTGGAAGAGGCAGGAACCCATTTCTTCCTCCACCTTGTAGGTTTGTTGCAGCACAGCTCCTAGTTTGACTAAAAGCAGTGAAAAACAAAATTTGCACATGCAAATGATGAGTTGTCATTGTTAGAGAGGTGAAATGAAATGAAATAAATTTCAACAAGACAATATTTTCATGTGTTTTTATGAGTAATAAAAGGAAAGTTTGGTTCCAACTGCAAAACATTCCACTCCCCAATTTATAGGCAGAAGCAAAACTGCATGCTGGGATTTCTTATCCAATAAAATAGGCCAGTTCTCAGTTTCATATGACTCAGTCCTGGTCTGTCTTGAAGTCAGAACACTACATTTGCTTATCTGAATTTGCTCTTGTATGTCAATCCCAATTGTTAGTTCAGTAACTTTTTGCCATATTACTGTTAATTTGCCTTGCATATATTGTTTGTCTGCTTTATATTATATTTAACCTTTTTTTTCTTGTTATTGCTTATTGTAAACTTTGTCAAATTCTGTTAGTGCTGTCATTTATTTTAAATTTAACCATAGCCACTCACTTTACAAGAAAATACACAAGTATGCACGCAAAAGAAAGAAGACATTCATTAGAAGTCAAGAACTCTGTGTGTGTGAAAATTCAGTCACTAAGGGGAAGATATCCTCATGTCTGGGACACTGCTTGGGTGGGTGATATTTCTACCGTATGCTAGAAGAAATGAGAAAAGACAGGAAGTGTCCCATTTTTGTAGTTAGAAACGAGAGAAAAGACAGGAAGTGTCCCATTTTTGTAGTTAGAAACGAGAGAAAAGACAGGAAGTGTCCCATTTTTGTAGTTAGAAACGAGAGAAAAGACAGGAAGTGTCCCATTTTTGTAGTTAGAAACGAGAGAAAAGACAGGAAGTGTCCCATTTTTGTAGTTAGAAACGAGAGAAAAGACAGGAAGTGTCCCATTTTTGTAGTTAGAAACGAGAGAAAAGACAGGAAGTGTCCCATTTTTGTAGTTAGAAACGAGAGAAAAGACAGGAAGTGTCCCATTTTTGTAGTTGCTAACAATGCTACCTAATGGTTTCTTGGTAAAACTAGCAAATGTAGAGGTAAACAACAGGTTAAATACCAGGGTAAGGTTAGCATTCCAGTCTTGGGAGTGCAGTCAGTCTAGAAGGAGAAGGAAACTGAATTCAAATCTGTTAACACCTCATGGGCAAGGGTAATGTCTAATAGTATTGGTAAAAGGACAGGGAACATGCAGTTAACTGAAAAAAAATGACATGTATAAATAAATATAGCATTGTATGTATTATCACAAAAACTCCCTCTCCCTTTCACACACATACATCTCACTGGAGTAATACTTACCCGTCCAGGTTTAATCACTTCAAATTCTCCTATCAAACTATATTGAATATCCATGAGTTTCTGAATGTAATCCTAAAAAACAAACAATATGGCAATCAGTACATTTTCATCATACTTTCAGATTCTTTCTCAAAAAACAAAAAAGATTTACACTTGTTTTTTTGTTTAATCATTTCACCCCAAGCAAGGCAATAAAGCCACTAAGACACAAAGAGTTACTGAGTGTGAATGAATAAGAAAAAGAAAAACATTATTAAGGAGCAGGAACAATAAAAGAGGAATGAAGAAGACAGTAGATAATGATTGACATTGAATTTAAATTTTTAAAGATCAAAGTTGGCTGGAAAGTAAAAAGTCAGGACAGTGTTCCACAAGCGAAAAGTGCAATAGAAGAAACTGTTAGCATTAAACTTATGGTTACATCTAGTGGCCATTTCAACTTGCCGCAAATCTAGTACTGTGCTTAAACTCAAAGTCTTGGCAAGTTAATCAGAACAATTACCATGAAAGTATTTATAGAAAAGGCACAGGAAAGATTCTATCAAGAATCTTTAAATATATAGCAGGAGCACCAGCCCAGATGTGTCAGCAATATTCAAAGAATGAATGAATGGTAGATTTATAAATGTGTAAGATAGATTCTGGCAAGAAAAGTTATCTAGCACAACACTGAAAACAAACTTTCCTAGCAGCAGACCTAGCAATTGATTCAATATAATCTTTCTACTTGATGTCTGCAGAGAATGTTAGACCAAGGCAGCATGGATCATTCTCCTGCAGGTTAGTATCAGCCAGGCTGATGGGAGCCAGAAAGAGGTTTCTCAGATGATCAATAGAGCAGTTTCATTTTGGAGGTGTTAAAATTAACAAGCCATTCCTTGTTCCAGTTAACAACAGATTGTAGGGCATTTTTCAGATCGGCTGCCAAGTTGACTGTATTGAACTGATCAGACTTACTATTTAGACAGTAAATAATTATGCCAACAGAATAGATACTATTGAAACCAAGGGAAGGTTACTGAATAGAATAATCACACGAAGGTCGGTAATGAATGATACTTGGGACAAGAACACCACATATAAGATTTGTCAGCGGTTGATAGAAATAGAAGTCAACTGCTAGAAGTTAGTCAAGTGAATTCCACAATGAATCTCCAACTCTAGACCATATACAGTATTCACTACTGTATTTATGGGAATGGGGGCATATCCATTAACATCCGTAGGTATGCTACAACAGATACCAAGTTGAGTATGTTTGTTTAGTGGCATATCAACACCTTATGGGTCATTTAATGTAGAAATTTAATTTTCTTGGGAGCGTTAGTAATTTCTTTTACAAAAAAAATGTATTGCTGAGAATATTTTTACTATGAAAATGTATTACTGGTACTCTTACTATATGATTTTTTTTTTTATACTTCGTGTTTTGAACCCAATTTGGAGGTTAACTATTTGCCCACAGCTGGGACCTTAGCAGGTGCTAGCAGCCCTGGTTAGGGTAAACCTGGGAACAATATCAATTAAGAGGTGGTTCCACACATCTCAAAACCTCCTGATCTATTGTCATACACAGGGATGCCAAAGTTGAGTAGTGAAGCCATAAGGAAGGTCATTGATGAAAATGAAGGCCCAAAGATAGATCCCTGGGAGATACTTAGGAGATTAATATTTTTTTTCTTTTGCTTGTGATGATATTTTACCCCTTTTCTGCCACAAAAAAAAAAAAAAAAAAAAAAAAAAAAAAAAGAAAAGAAAGGTCGAGAAGAAATATTAATGGGTTTAATCAGTAGCAGTCTTAATTCTTTATTTTTAAATCATCATCTAAATATGTGTGCTGATCTGATCAATAATCCAAAGTAATTTTCAGGAGAAAAATAAGTAAACCTTACCTCCTGTCTCATACTTTCATTTGCATGGTTAGATACTTCACTGACAATATTCAGGGCAGCTACAAAATGAAACAAAAGAATAAAATTACTGTTACAAAATATTTTTTGGTTTGGTTTATTTTCTTTCATGGCATATCAACCTCAATGGTTTATTTAATGCCGACAACATTTTAAGGATAGATTCGTATGAATAGAGTATGTATTCTTTGGTTTAGATTGGTTTGGTTTATTTTGTTTTGTGGCATATCAACCACAATGGGTTATTTAATGGCAACAAAATTTTTTTATTGCTGGTAATATTTTGCTTTGTCAAAAATCTCCTTGAAAATTGTATTGCTGGTAATAATTAACTATTTGCCCATAGCAGGTGTTCCCGGGTCAGGGTGGACCTGGGAACACCAGCAATTAAGAGGTGGTTCCATGCTCCTCAAAACCTTCTGATCAGAGGCCTTGCTGCTGGATGTAGTTTAACATCTTACCCAGGACGGGCAATGTTATGGACAAGTATAAATAGTGACCCCATGACGTAAGGATAAAAATGAAGAGAATGGGTGAGGATAAAAATGGACGTAACGGAAGCCTAAAACTAAATACATTAAATAAAAATAGTAATACTGTCAGACTAATGTTATAGGGATGCACAAAGACCTCATAACTTTAAAACAAAAATAAAAGAATGAAAAGCATATTTCATTAAATATAAATATTCCCAAACTCTCCTAAGTAAATCATAATAGCACAACAAAAAAAAAAGACGGAGGAAAACTGATATTTTAAAAATGATATGAAGTTAAAAATGAATGAGACAAGATGAGATTTTCATATGTTAACGTCATGTGGGGTTTCTCAAAAAATAAATAAATTAATCTATTCAACCGAGATGGAGCACAGGGGATTTAATATTTAACAGATATAGTATTTAACAATTTTTTTAAGGAAAAGGAAAAAGTAAAAAGAAGAAAATCAGTCACTTACTTTGGGCATTTTTATAGTCGGGTGAATCGGGCTCCAGATATCTTAAGTAATCTGTAATGTGAAGAAAATAATGTCTTATTAGAAGAAGAAAAACAAGGAGGATATGGAAGAAAAGGAAGGACAGGAGAAGAGACAGACAAGAAGAAAGAGTGGTAAGAAGAAGAGTGGTGAAGAGGAAGAAGAAAACAGAGATGAAGGAGAGACAAGAAGTGTGAAGACTAAGATGATTAAGATTGAAGAAGGAGGTTAAAAGAAGAAAAGTAAAGAAAGAGAAGAGTGAAAAAGAAGATTAAAGAAAAAGCAGGAGACAAGAAGATGGAGGTAGAGGAGAGTCAAGAAGGCAGAGGTACAAAAAGGAGAAGGAGAGACGAGAAGAAGAAGAAGGAGAGACGAGAAGAAGAAGAAGGAGAGACGAGAAGAAGAAGAAGGAGAGACGAGAAGAAGAAGAAGGAGAGACGAGAAGGAGTACGAGGAGGAGACGAGAAGGAGTACGAGGAGGAGACGAGAAGGAGTACGAGGAGGAGACGAGAAGGAGTACGAGGAGGAGACGAGAAGGAGTACGAGGAGGAGACGTGAAGGAGTACGAGGAGGAGACGTGAAGGAGTACGAGGAGGAGACACAAGAAGGAGGAGGAGACACAAGAAGGAGGAGGAGACAAGAAGGAGGAGGAGACAAGAAGGAGGAGGAGACAAGAAGGAGGAGGAGACACAAGAAGGAGGAGGAGACACAAGAAGGAGGAGGAGACACAAGAAGGAGGAGGAGACACAAGAAGGAGGAGGAGACACAAGAAGGAGGAGGAGACACAAGAAGGAGGAGGAGACACAAGAAGGAGGAGGAGACACAAGAAGGAGGAGGAGACACAAGAAGGAGGAGGAGACACAAGAAGGAGGAGGAGACACAAGAAGGAGGAGGAGACACAAGAAGGAGGAGGAGACACAAGAAGGAGGAGGAGACACAAGAAGAAGCAGCAGGAGGAGGAGACACAAGAAGAAGCAGCAGGAGGAGGAGACACAAGAAGAAGCAGCAGGAGGAGGAGACACAAGAAGAAGCAGCAGGAGGAGGAGACACAAGAAGAAGCAGCAGGAGGAGGAGACACAAGAAGAAGCAGCAGGAGGAGGAGACACAAGAAGAAGCAGCAGGAGGAGGAGACACAAGAAGAAGCAGCAGGAGGAGGAGACACAAGAAGAAGCAGCAGGAGGAGGAGACACAAGAAGAAGCAGCAGGAGGAGGAGAAACGAGAAGAAGCAGGAGGAGGAGAGACGAGAAGAAGCAGGAGGAGGAGAGACGAGAAGAAGCAGGAGGAGAGACGAGAAGAAGCAGGAGAAGAAGAAGGAGAGACAAGAAGATGCACAAGCAGGAGAAGATATAGAGACCTGGAGGAAAAGAGTGAAACATCAAACTGCTAAAACAGTTTTTTCAACACACTAAAAGAACGTACAATTACCAGATTTCAACTTCTATATAGTTTTACACAAACTTTGCAAGATTAACAGTTTTGATCGGCCACCTCAACTCAATAATCCCCCAGATTTGGATCCCAATTTCATTATGAATGATCATGGTGAGAAAATATTCCAACACTTCATCCTTAGATTCACATGGACTGAGTTTTTAACATATGACTTTTGCATAAGACATGCTGATAAAAATGCTAAAGATCTCATAAAACCAAAACATTATCTGCTATATCTGTGCCCAGTAGACAAAGGACTAACTATAAAAAATTTCAAATGTTTGCTTTTATCTGGATTGAAAGGCAACTGTATATTAGTGTAAGAGATTTGATTCAATTACACGGAAAAGCTTTACTATTGTTTTATGATCTTTTCTAAATTAAGTTTTCGTTTTTTTTTTAAAAAACATTATGAACCATAGTTTTCTAGCATTGATTGATTTTTTTTTTCTATGGCTTTTCAACCCATTGTAGGTTATTAAAAACCAGAAAATATTTTAGATAAGAATTTTTTTGAAATAATAATGATTTAGTGACAGAAGTCTTTATACATATATATATATATATATTTAAATTTAAACAAGGATTTAATACCACAGAAGATACTGTTTTAAAAATACAGTAAGGTATTTTTTCTTTTTTTACCTTGAGAAATCTTTCATAGGAGGGAAAACATTGGGGTAATTAATGAAGAAAACAAAGATATATATAATTCACAAATAAAAAAAAAAAAAAAAAAAAAAAGGGTGAGGAGGGAAAGTTATGAAATGTGATCAAACTATATTTATTTGTAAAATAATTTACAAATAAAAAATAAATTGTTCCAAGTGAATATAAAAATGGAGAAATGGTACTCATGAAACTCCTTAAAGAGTGAGGGAGCAAATGAAATACTCCTTCTGTTTTCATAGGACCGGTTGATGTAGCTTAATGTGAACTACTTCAAGGAGATGTAAATGATCAGCGAACTGAGCTCAGTGCAAAGAATTGTTCACACCTTTGTTAGCACAGTCTGGGTTGTCAATCAAGTGCTAGCCAATGGTCTAATCATGCACAGACGGAGTTACTCTCAAAGAGTGACTCAAACCATTATGCCTTATACTGGCAGGAACAGGCCGACTAATTCGGGTTTCAAGACACCAAGTGGTTCGTCCTACATAATCAGCTTTGCACAGATATTTGAATTTATATACGATAGAACTACTTTGAAAATAGGACAAACCATCTTTGACAAATGAAGGAAACGCTGAATTAGTTCTCTTATTGTACAACCTGGTAGTAGAAAAACCTGATGTAGCACAAGCCGAAACTCTGTCAGTTAGTATTTGACTAATTTTCTGCAAGCTATTAGGTTGGTGCAAAAATAATGACGTAACAATGTCGTTTTTGACGTATTTTTTTAATGTCAAAAAACGACATTATTACGTCATTAAGGTTGGTGCAAAAATAATGACGTAATAATGTCGTTTTTTTGATGTTACGTCAAAAAAACGACATTGTTACGTCATTATTTTTGCACCAACCTAATATTATGACAAATATCTTTCCTAATTTCATCTGTCATGGAACTGATTCTCCTGCGCAATTAATTTATTTTAAAATGAACCTTTTCTTTCTGTGATGCTGTTATTTTTGATTTTGTTAAATTACTTTGTCCTTTCTTATCTTCTGCGCAAAGCATTTGTCTGGCTTTGCTGGAGCAACCTGTACGACAACATCATTTGGAAAAAGTTATTTAAATCAGACATACATGTTTTTAACTTATGAGGGTAGATGGGTTGGGTTGGTGGGTTTTTATCAATTATTTTTATATTATTTAATGCAAAATCTTTTCTTTTTCTTGACCCTATGATGGAAAATCTAGAGGCAGCAGAAATGTGGTTCTACAGAAGGATACTGAGCATTCCATGGACGGAGCAAGTAAGCAACAAGCAAGAAAATGGCAACAGAAAGAACACTTCTATTCAGAATCATAGACAGCTGAAATTCCTTGGACAAAGGAAGGAGGGCTTGGAAAACTCAATCCTTACGGGAGGAGGGGGGCATATTGAGTGCAAGAGAGATAGGGAAAGGCAATTAGCTTGTATACATAGATTGGGGATAGGAGAAGGGGCTGAGTAAAGAGTGAAAAACTGCTAAGAACCACACAAGAGAGAAGGTTGTGGAGAGCCATCATCACCTGAAGGAATGTGGTACATTGAAAAAGAATCCATATGTAAACATTGATCAGGTATATACTAGAGTCTGTGAACAACCATCCAGAAGGTGATATGAGGGGCGGTTCTGACTCCCCTGCAAGGGACACAGTTTATGTATTCTAGGTCTTGTTTAAAGGGCAGCGATGAGGGTGGACAATAGTCAAGTAACTTTTATTGCAGATATCTGCAGATATTTTATCTTTTCCTTTTTAGATGACAAAAATAGAAAAGATGGTTAATGTGATTCCAGCACATGACTGGATTTCTAAGAAATGAATGATGCAAGATAAATATGCCAGAACCAATTGATAAAATTTGAAATTCTTACCTGTCAATAATAACCGATATTGGGGATTTCTTTGTATTGGTTTTAACATATGGTGCTTGATGGCCAGGTTACCACAAGCAGGGCTTGCCTGGAAAAAAAAATATTAAGAGTTTTTCAGATACATTCAGGAAGAAAAAAGAAAACAGAATACAAGCAAATTTAAAAAAAAAAAAAAAAAAAAAAAAAAAATCAATTTGCCCCAAGCAAGGCAACAATGCTACTAAGAGTGAGAGAGTGAAAGAACAAAAATTTTTTTAGTAGGAACCAGAAACCCGATTCTAAAGAGGAAACAAAGAATAAACCTATACTCCTGTTCAAAAGACCAGGGAGGAAATATTTGCTATTGCATAGCACAGTACTAATTTGGCTGTTAGGTCTTATTGTACAGTTGAAATGACTATATGTAACTGTAAATTCTACGCTGTTTCTTCTGCATTTCTCGCTTGTGGAAATCTCTTCCAGTCTCTTGCATTCCAGTCATATTTGATCTTCAAAAGTTTAAATGCAATGTCAATCATTATCTTCTGTCTTCTTAATTCCAGTTCTTTTATTGTCCTCTCTCGCCTTAATATTTTTGATTTTCTCCTATTCTTTCAGACTCAGTAACCACTTGCATCTTAGGGCCTTTTATTACCTTGCCTGGAGTGAAATGAAAAAAAAAATTTGAAAAAAAAAAGATGTGATCAATAAGAGATATTCAAGTTTATAATATGGAATATCATTTTTGGTAAAGTTCTTGCAAACTAATAATATTATAAACCAATTCCTTCAGAGAGGTTTCCTCATCTTTGTTGTCTACATCAATATTTCAGCAACTCTTAGTTAGAGAGGAGGAGGTTAAGAGGAAATTTTCCAACCCACTTGAGCTTATAGTGACCACTCCTTTTATTCATTTTGCAGTTTTAATCCTTTAAATGATTATCCTACACCTTCTTTTTAATAAAATCCCTTTGGAGAAAAATTTTGATCCCCACCATCATTTATGAAGATACACTCCCTTGTATGAGGGCCCCTAAAAAGGTACTGCCTTCTTCAGGAGTGTGTCACATTTGCTAACCTTCTTGGCATGTCAAAAATATCCCTTTATACAATCTAAACAGACCTGTTATTCTTATCTCTTGCATATTGGCAGTACACAAGAGAGCCCTCCAAAAGGTTATAGATGATGCCTAGTAAATAACAATGTGTAACAAAATTTTGTCATTTTTGTCTTTGGTCAGTAAGCATCATTTCCCAATTGCTTTTGTCTAGAAACCAAAGGAAATGACTTATTCTCTTCAAATTTTGCTCCTCTTCAAACTTCATCACAAGCTCCCTGTATCAACTCCTCCAAAGACGGAGCAACTGTCCTCAGAATAAATAAATAAATGCTAGTTCTGAATCAAATGTCATTTGGTTCCTACTTTACATGAAGAAGAAAAATGTTCACATTTGCCAGTTTTCCAAATAGCAATCGATTAATTTCAGAAATATCATTATCCTGGTCACAAAAAAAAAAAAAAAAGTTTGAAGGAAATATTAACCATTTTTCATACTTTCTAAGCATAAGCAAATAGCTAACAACAGTTGCTACTCAAGACAAAAATGGTGTTGCATGGTGGAATCAGTTGCTTGCTTTCCTCCTTGGAAGACATTTGTAATTCTTATTGTTGCAACATAATGAAAGTCTGCTGTGGACAAAATCTTTCTGATATGGCAACAGACACTAAGATAATGTCAGCCAGATTTAGTCAGATATACAATGAAAATAGTCCATAAGAATAAAGGTTAAAAAAAAGAATTAGTCAAAAATGAATAATAATGACAATGCTTCATCTAAGGAATCGAGATGACAAGGTGTAAAGGCAACAAAAATAAGATGGGAGGAAAACTAGTCAAAAACTAATAATAATGACAATGCTTCATCTAAGGAGTTGGGGCTACAAAAATAAGATGAGAGGAAAACTAGTCAAAAACTAACAATAACGGTAATGTTTCATCTAAGGAATTGGGGTTGCAAAGTGTAAAGGCAATAAAAAACAAGATGAGAGAAAAACTAGTCAAAAATTAGCAACAGCATTTTTCTTTTATGAACACAGACAAATTAATGACAAAAATTCTTGATGACCCTAGAAAGAAAGCTCTGTCATATTCTCTTTACTTACCATATGACTTTCTCTTTGCATTTGATTATCTTTTCAAAAGATATTTCTTTGAATCACATTTGTTTAATATTTTAATCATTTTATGAAAGCATTTAATATTTCAATATATTAAAATATGCCAAATATCACAATCTATTAACTGATGTCCAAATGCTACTTACTTGAAATTCCTTGACGACATTAGCAAAAGACGGATATTTTTTATAGCATTCATCAAAGAGAGTTTGTGTATTTTCAAAATTACTGATATATGATGCATATAATTTGAGAAATGGACCCTTTTTTACAAAAATATCAGCAATCTTTTGCACTTTATCCCTACAAAGAAAAAAAAAAAAAAAAATTAAAACTTTTTCAAGAAAATCACTTTTTTAAACAAGCAGGAGAAAAAGAAAAGTAGTATGCATCTCTTAAATGGAATTTTTAAAATTGTACAAAAAAGACATACCATTCTTTCAATCTTTCTTCGAGATCATGAAGCAAAACTTCATTGAAGTTTTGTAATTGAGGCAAATAGTCCAAAATCCGATTCAACATGTCAGTTGGAATCACCGGGCGTCCTGTCTTTTCTGTAGCATCAGAAATAGCTTTGCGGAAATCCTATATATAAAGAAAAAAAAAAAAAAAAAAAAAAAAAAAAAAAATCAAGATTTCCTTCATTTGTAAATAACTGGAAATTTCAAGTACATTAATAAATCAACTAGTGACTAAAATTTATTATCAGTAACAATAAAATTTCCATTGCAAAAAAAGTGCTACAAAAATGGTTGGTTCCCTGTGCCACTACAGCACGCACCTGACTGCTCTTGCTACCCTCTACGTTTACAAAATCCAGATCAAACAGAAAATGGAGTCCTCTTTAAAGACAGGAGCTACACTGTCTTCCTTTTCCAATCTTGATAGAGTCCAACAGCATCTACACGTCCTTGTGGGTGATGAATTGTTTTCCACACTGCAACCATTTTCCCCCAGAGACAAAACGAAAGTGTTCAGATGAACTACATTCCTTAGTGCTACCAACCCTAACATTTATGACTAAGATCTACCATGCCATACAGACACACACACACACACACTGTAAAAACCCACCCTCATTCACTTCATGTTCCATTGGTGAGATGTAAGTTCCACTCGAATATCTCCTTTCCATGAACTGCTACTTTGCAGTACAAACTCCCAAGACAATACTTCCCTGATCAGTACAATCAATCTATTCAAATCTAGGGTTAACCAATATTTTCCTCGCATATCTTCATAAACAGTGCACCCTTACCTCTTACTCTGTAAACCATCTGCCTTGAGTGGCTCCTGGGCCTTATACAGGGTGAACATTATTGTAAATAAAAAAAAATAAAATGAATAAATAAATAAAAAATTTATGGATTTCAGACAGTTCTTGTTCTGGTATTATTTTCGGTAAAGTTAACAAAACTGAAGAGTTCTGAAAATTTGTATTTTTTCCAAAGCATGAAAGAAACACAGTCTTGTAGGAGAGAAATTGGGTTCCTTACCACATTGAGTAACCTGAGAATATTGACAAACACTCTTTCAGACAGTACAATTTCTTGGGCAATGTAGAAAACTTTCTTGGCGTTACGCTTACGTTTCTGGAAAGAAAAACAAAAAAAAAAAAAACAAAATCACTAATAATATCAAATTTTAAGTTGAATGTGTTAAACACATTTATTCTACATGGTCAATAGCCTTCAACAATCTTCTTCCTTGTTCCTTGCCAATGCACTTAATCCAGCAGTGAATATACTAATTTTCATACTAGTGTTATCCATAATATCATAATGCTCTTAATATTACCAATATACTTCTGCTATAAAGAAAGATATTAAGTCTTGTTAATTTTGATAAGTTTTCAAAAGATGCTTACAAATTTAAGCAAAATTTGCAACTAAACAGTATAATAAAAATCAGCAGATCTCAGAAAGAACTACAATCTGTTGTTAAATTTTAACGCTTCCAAAATGAAACAGTTTTCCATTAATCATCTCAAAGACACCTTCCTGCCTCCTGTCAGCATGGCTGATGTTAACATCCAGAAGACTCACACATTACACTTTCTCAGACTAAGAGTTTCCTGATGACATTAAATGGAAAGATTACATTGAATCAATTGCTAGGTCTGTTGCTAGGAAAGTTGGTTCACTGTGTCGTGTTAGACAACTTTTCTTGCCAGAATCTATTTTACATATTTATAAGTCTACCATTCATCCAGGATTAGAATATTGCTGCCACATCTGATCTGGTGTTCTTGCTATACATTTAGAGATTCCTGATAAAATCCAAAGAAAAATCTGCAATGTTATTGGCAATGACCTGAATCTTTCACCTTCAATCACTTTCGCACCACCGTAATGTAGCTTCTCTTTGCCTTTTCCATAAATACTTTCATGGTGATTGTTCTGATGAACTTTCTTCTATGGTACCTAGACTTTAGGAATTTAAGCACAGTATGGGTCGAGAATCCTTTATCCAAAATTCTTGAGACCGGAAGTGTTTCGATTTTCAGATTTTATTCGGATTTTGGAATGCAGGCTATTTTAATTTGTATATAGCATCTATAAAATGGTGCAACCTGGGAATGGAACACAGGCATGAACACAATATCCCTTTACATTTGATAATACACCTTATACATATACCCTGAAGGTATTAGGTTGGTGCAAAAATAATGTTGTTTTCTCACATAGTAACATATGTGAGAAAACGACATTATTTTTGCACCAACCTAATAGTTTTACATAAATAACAAATACCTTGAAACTTTTACATAAAATTTTATAAATTTTGTGTACATACAGATACAAGTAATGACGCTAGTCATGTAATGTGCACACAGATTTTGTTAAGTGATGAAATTAAGATGTTATATAAAATAATGTTTTGTATTTTTCTGTATGTGTGTAAAAAAGCATGATCACTACTCACAAAAAATATATAAATGCAGAACTTTTTGACATATTGAATAATATCTTTACTGAGCATGAAACACCTGGTAAATAGTCAACAAATGAAGGTGTTGTCGTGATGATTGCTAACAAAAAACTGATACCAAAGTAGTCTCTGTAGCTGGATTGAAGAACATCCACCCAAGGCAGATGAGGGTCACTTACAATGGCTGTATATCACCTAGGAACCTTCCTAGTGCTTTCTGAAATTTTTCATTCGTCACAAGTCATGTCAGTAGCTGAAAAACTCAAACTGTAATAGATTGCCAGCTAGGTCTCATCATTTTACAGTTGAAATGGCTAGATATCATCGTAATTTCTATGCTATAGTTATTTTCTGTCTTCTTAATTCTTGTTCTTTTATTGTTCTCTCTCCTTAATAGTTTTTTTTTCTTTTCTCATATTCTCTAACATTCAGTAACTCATTGTGTCTTATAAATAGGGTTAAGCATTCATTAAACAAATTGTTTTTGTCTTATTTTCTATTGCATCTGAATTTTTTCTCGAGAACTTACAGCAAAAATGTCAAAGACTATTTATTAGACTGTTTAATTACTGTTTTTTGGCAGGTTAACATTGCCTTAATTTATAGTAAATCATACAAATATATGCACATATATGCAGTGAGTCCCCCGTATTCACAACGGTTAGGGACCAGAATTGGCTGTGAATAATTAGAATCCATGAATACTTGTAACCCCCCACCCCAAAATGCTTATAAGTATCTATTTTGATTGTTAAAACCTCATATGCCTTAAACTTTCATCCTAAACACTTTAGAAACATTTCAGACCCTTTTAAAAACATGTTTGAAAAATAGTATTGGTGACCATACACTTAGCCTAAATTTTCTTTCATATGTACAATAACCGTTTTTAATTACGCATAGATCGATACAACCATTGAAAATACTGTATAAGATATGTGTAACATTTTCTAAAAACAGAACTGTGATGATGCCCCCAGACTAAGCATAAGCCACTTTTAAGACCCCAGTCGCAGCCCCTAATAAAGAACAAAGCCCAAGCACTACGCATGTTTTTGCGTTTGTTTTTTTACAATAAAAAATTCTGCCAATTTCTACCATAAAATGAACTGTTATATATTTTAAGTCACTTAAATAACAGGAAAATAATACAAGAATATTTTAAATATATTATAATTGAAAAAAATATGCGAATCGAGGGAGTTCTCAATGAATAATTTGTACATATGTTCTTCAGAAAAACATGCAAATATTCAGGGTTTCCATGAATAACAAGTACATATGTTCTAAAGAAAAATCCGTGAATGTGTGAAGCCACAAATGCTGAAACACAAAGATGGCCCACTATATATATATATATATATATATATATATATATATATATAGTAAACAAATAAAATGATAAAAAGTCATCTTCCCATTTAAAAAAAATTGTTTTCATAGTTATTTCTTTATAATATGGTAAATAATAAAATTCAAATTTTAACTGATTCAAATATTTGTATTTTCTTGTAAATATAAAATTATTCTTGTACATATGCAAACTAATAAAATATATAGTGTATAATTTTGTTATTGTTAATTCCCGAGAAAAAAAAGAGAATGCATGAATTTTGTTTCATATGTTTGGGTTTTATCAAAATTTTAAAAATAACTTTTTAAAACAATAAACACAGAGAGAGTATATGGTAATAATAATAATAATGGTGTCAAGAGAAAAGCTATCCTTTAGACACACAGCTTTGCAAATACAAATGTCAATCTTTGCCACATAGATATTTTATCAATTCAACCCAAGCAAGGCAATAATGCTAGTAAGATGCAAGACACTACTGTGAGTGAAAGAGAATGAGAAGATATTAACCCATTACCTGCCATGAGACCCATTTGGGGATCTGTTAAAATTAAACTCGCTACATGTTATTCCTTGTATTGACACTGAATTACTTACATACATTGCATTTGCAGAGGTATATTTTACAACACTTAGCTTTTAAAGTTTTTTATTATTAGCCAAAAGTAAATACTTTCTGTCATAATTTTACATTTCATGAGTAGAAAAATAATGACTATTTTGAAAAGTATTTTTTTATTATTTCTAATCAATATTATGTTTTGATGTTTTATACACATATATATTCGATGTTCTAGTTTCTATAAAAAAAATGACAATGATAACTACTGAAATTAATCATAAGGAATAAATAAACTCCTAAGACACGTGTCTGGGCCAAAAATGTGCATTAAAAAATTTGGCAGTTAATGGGTTAAAAGAAGCTGGAAACCTAATCCTGAACAGGAAACACGGGATATAACTCTACAATTCAAAAGACTGGAGAGCAGTGTGAAATGGACGATAAGCGACCATATCTATTCCTATTGAAGAAAAAAAAAAAAAACAAAAAAAAAACAAAAAAAAAAACAACAAATTAAAATAAAAAAATAATAAATAAAATTTCATAGTATAGGCTGAAACACAAGAAATATAGTGTTGAAATAGACTTTAGAAGGAATTGGAAACTCAATCTTAAACCAGGAACAAGGTTCGTTGGTTGTTTGTTTTATTGCATATCAACCTCAGTGGCCGGAAACAAGGGATAAACCTCTACTTCTGTTCAAAAGACTGGAGAGGGATGTGAATTGAGCAATAGACAAACTATCTACTCCTTTTAATATATATATATACATATAAAAATGAGGAATGAGCAGACAGAAAAGAAATATTTGTTATTAAATGTCTAAAGAAAAAAAAAATTACCAAATTCTAAAAATTCTTCTAAACAAATACGTACGTCATTTTCAGATTCTGTTTCTTCTTCTGATGATTCTGATCCTGATGTCAGTGCCAAATTTGTATTGCCAGCATCGATACTGCCCGACCCACTGTCCGAGGGAAGACTTGATTGGCTGACTGAACTCAAGGGGCGTATATGGGACACGGAAGAGTCATTGTTAGAATCATTCAAATTCAACACACTTTTGTCAATCCCATTGGTGTTAGTCATTTCAACATAATGCTTTGGCACCGAGTATTGCAGTGATAAAATAGTCCTGGTATTATCGAGATAATTTCTCTCAGGCAGAGGAGGATTTGGAGATACTGCACTGTTAGCTGCATCTTCATCTTTTTCATAATTACGTGGCGGAAGATGAGGTGGAGGAGTAGGCGCTTTAGACTTCTCTGGAACTGTTTGTGGATAATCCACCGACTGGGTTGTAGAATTGAAGAGCCGCTGTTCCATGATCTCGTGATAATCGTGATCGTTACTTATGCTTGTAAAGTTATCAGAAGAGAATTTGTCATCACTGTTATTTGATTGGGGAGGGTACCATCTTTTTGGTGGGGATGGAATGGGTACTTTGGATAGTGGATCTGACTGCTCCAATGCAGGGCTTGATGGGGGACTTGAAGGCAATATGGATACTTTCTGAGATTTATTTTCACTTTCTATGTCATAATTTGACCGTTCCCGAAGATCAGTAGCATCAGAGCAACTTCTCCGGACTAGTGACTTACGTTGAGGTTTAGGTGGACACACCTTTCTTGTTTCGGACCTTTGCTGTGATAAGACAGGAGCTCCGAGTTTTTGAGCCTGCTGCGAAGACGTAAAATCAACATGGACAAATTGTATATCGGACGCAGTCAGTTTACTTTTGGTTCTCTTAATCTCTTCATGCTTCGGACGTGGTGGTCTGACGGGGATTCTGGACGTGTCCAGGTTATGATTCAGAACATCTGAAAAGAGCCCGCTTGCAGTTGGGGTTCGAGATTTTCGAGGTAATTGAAGTGGCACCCTGTCTAAATTTGATCTGACTTCTGACCTGCTTCTTGACCTAACTGTTGTCGTGGCTGTCGTCGTGGTTACAGAGCTTTCAGAAACACTTGACCGACTTCTGTCTATTGACGGAGATCGTAGTTTGTAATCACGAACTGGAACAGGTGGTCGCCGAGGTGTGACTTCAGGTGAAGATGGACTTTCTGCACGGTTATTTTCATGCCATCCTGTTATTGAAAGAACGGCATTCTCCAGACTCCGTAGACTCAAACTGTCATGTTTGAAGTCCAACCAAGAATCTTCGTCACTTGACAAATCATTGTTCGTACAGTCAGAATCAGCATTGTTATTATTCGTATCTACAGAATTACTGTTTGGAAGAGGTGGGACAGATTTGGGAATTGGTGGAGGGGGAGGAGGAGGAAGAGGCTTAGGAGGTGATGGTTTCAGTTCACCGATGCTATCTGAAGAATTTCGGACAGAGAGCCGGCGCTGAGGGACTGGTCTTTCTCTTGGTTTCGGTTTTGGCTTCAAGGGGGGTGGGGGCTGAGAGGACCGGTTACTGCCGACTAGGCTGCTTGGCCGATTTTTTTCCACATCCGATTCTGACCGATTTAATTGCTGTTTCAGTCCAAGATTCTCGTGGAGGTTCGTGTTACTCTTATTTTTCATGTGCTTTTCAGAAATGAAGTCTGTTGATGAATCATTGTTAGCCTTGGAGCCAACAACGGCATTTGGTGGGTGAGTTAAGCTAATACTGGACTTGACCAGTTGTTTTGGTGCTGGTTTACATGGAGAAACTGCTTCATCTTTGGTTTGACGAGCCGCATTTAGGATTCTTGTCTGGATATCATATTTTGTAAATGATGATGTTTTGGAAGGAGATGGAGCTGAATTCAATGTTGCGGAATCAGTGCCTGTTGTAGAACTGACA
>OZ010599.1:81816278-81853778 GCA_963932145.1 Acanthosepion lycidas | reverse complement strand
TTTATCCAGCCTCATATATGCTGAAGCGGAATTTTCTAATATGTATGCAAGGACTCAAAACTTTGGATTTCTGGTTCAGAAAGTTCAGAGGTAGCAGATTTAACTGGCCTCCTGTTTTTAAAGTTAAAAGCTTTATATGTTATTTTATTTTTTCACACATGTATTGAGCATTTTTTTTAATACCACTTTTTCCTGGTCTAATTCAACTCTGACCATTAATCTTTTATTATATATATATATATATATATATATATATATATATATATATATTACTTGGTTATTTTGAGTAGATACTCCATTTATTAAACAGTATATTCTTAGTATCTACCCAAATCAAATATGGGTATCTACTAAAAAATAAGGTTTAATTAATAATATTTGTCAGATTAATAAGTAAAAATCAATTATATATATATATATCTCAATACATAGACAGGTGCCAAAATGAAGTGTGATTTAACAGTATTCATTCTCTATACTAATATACTATTAGGTTGGTGCAAAAATAATGACGTAATAATGTTTTTTGACATATTTTTTAATGTCAAAAAACAACATTATCACGTCATTATTTTTTCACCAACCTATATATATCTTCCTTCTTCCACATTTAACACAAGACTGACCTTTCAGGTAGAGGGAGAACCTGCAATATTATCCTGCATTATATTATTCCACACATCTTTTACTTGTTGATGCAATATGGCAAGTTATCATCCCATCATGTCCTATACATATTCATTAGGGACAGGTGCTGGCCAGAAAAGTTATATAATATTGGGTTGGTGCATAATTATCAGGCGTTTTTGTCGGTGAGTTATTTATTAATAAAAATTGCTGTTTTGTTTACTTTTTTTTAATAAAAATATTTTATTTTCTTGTTATAAAAATGTGTGTTGATAATCATACGCTCTAGAATAATCATTTAATTATGTTTCTTTTTTCATAATGAATATGGTTTAAAAACGACTGATAATTATGCACCAACCCAATACGTTGATATGGACAAGCAAGATGCTTGGAAAAAAAAAGAAAAAAAAAAAAAAAAAAGGCAAGCTCTTTCTACTGCCCCAGGAAGTACATGACTTTATGCCATGCTTTATCATTAAAAGAGACTTATGGCTACATCAGATTGAAATACTGGTTTCTATATGATTAATGAAGTTAAGCAACATCGAGCCTGGTCAGTACCTAGACAAATGACTGTTTGGGAATGCCAAGTGATGTAAGATTGAATGTACAGGTAGAATGGATCAAAATTTTTAATTGGAGACCCAAGTTTCAATTCCAATTGGATTCCTTACATTCACTTATGTGCAAAGGCATGAATCCACTTCTTCCCACTGCAGCTATCACTAAATCATTATTATCTAAGAAAAAAAAAAGTTTAGTAAGTAGTAAATCATAATTATTTCCCAAAACTCTTACAGTCTAAAAATATTTTCTGGTTTTAAATAACTTGTTTGTTTTATTTTTATTTTTTATTTTTTTTTTTATGTCATGTCAATCTCAATGGGTCATTTAATGACGACAACTTTTTTCCTGGTAAATTTCTGGTAATATTTTTTCCCCAAAAGTGTATAACTGGTTATATTATTTAAAAAAAATGTATTTCTGATAATATTTTTTTTTCAAAAACGCATTGCTGGTAATAGTTTTTTTCTTCAAAAATTTATTTCTGGTAATAATTTTTTTACAAAGTATTTCTGATATTAAAACCTATTTTTACACTTTCATAATGTTTTGACTCCAGTTTCAGGATTAACTATTTGCCCATAGCTGGGACCCTAACAGGTGCTACCACCCCGGATCAGGGTGGACCTGGGAATGCCAGCAATTAAGAGATGGTTCCACACTACTAAAAGCCTCGTGATCAGAGGCCTTGCTGTCGGATGTAGTTTATCGTAATACACAGGATGGAAATAACTTGTAATGGTTTGATAAACCATAATAAACAAATTCAAGTAATCAATCATTATATCAATGAAGTTATGTAATGTATCAATACCTGAACCTCTTACTCTGCATTGTAACCTAGAAAAGGGTTACTGAATGAGGAATAACCAAAATGGAGGTTGGAAATGAGAATGGTAAATAAACATCAACAAAATACAATACTCGCGCCAGTGGCGTGAAGTAGGTGAACCACTGCTAAGGGTGGACAAATTAGACAGCATATTACCCCCCCAACTTACAATAGTGTCAAACGTATTTTTAAAGATTGGGACATACCCATTAGTGTCCATAGGTATGGTATATAACACTCTGCAACTCTCTACTTTGAGAGGCTCTTGGGCCTTGTACGGAGTGATGAACATCAACCTTATTATAGCATGCAGTACCAACACACAGATTGATTTATGTTTTTACAGCTTATCAACCCTTTACATTTTATTTAAAGCCAGAAAATATTTTTAGATTGTAAGTGTTTTTGTAAATAATGTTTTACTGATATGTCCTAATTGAATTGACTAAGAATTAGTGTTTCAACATATGGCCATAAACTTCAGACACACAATGCACTGGTGTAAGTGTTTCTACATTACAAAATGAACAAAGATTATTAAAACTATATCTGAATACCTACCATGTACAAAATCATTCTTTGAAGATGCCACAATTTTATGATTAAGAATAAATTACCATAAAGGAATACAGATATTTTTTGTACAGAAATTTTATTGTAATTGATAGAAAGTCCGATCGGAAAAAAAAAAAAAATTAATCTTTTAGTTATATGGTAGGTTATAATGATAGAAATATGTAATTTACTTTAATTAAAGTGTCTACCTTCAAACAAACTTCAAAGAATCAAGGGCCAAATAAATCTTCCTCTGTTTTGTTACAAGTGAAAAAGGAAAATTTAAACCAACTGTCAATAAAAAGACGTTGAGTACAGAGTGCCATTTTACATCATAAGTCATTTTTGTAGCTTAATTTAAAGGTGTGAAAGTAAATATTTTAAGGGTACAACATTGGACAAAAAGTCTCAGTTTACTTTGGGATTTTCTGGAACTTGTCATATCTTAAGGGTGGGGCGCATTAACATATAAACAAACTAATAAACAAATATAAATAAACTTTTTGAAAGAAAGAAGAGAATGCGCACGAGGGGGGGAGGGGGGAACGAAAGAAAGAAGAGAATGCGCACGAGGGGGGGAGGGGGGAACGAAAGAAAGAAGAGAATGCGCACGAGGGGGGGAGGGGGGAACGAAAGAAAGAAGAGAATGCGCACGAGGGGGGGGAGGGGGGAACGAAAGAAAGAAGAGAATGCGCACGAGGGGGGAGGGGGGAACGAAAGAAAGAAGAGAATGCGCACGAGGGGGGGAGGGGGGAACGAAAGAAAGAAGAGAATGCGCACGAGGGGGGGAGGGGGGAACGAAAGAAAGAAGAGAATGCGCACGAGGGGGGGAGGGGGGAACGAAAGAAAGAAGAGAATGCGCACGAGGGGGGGAGGGGGGAACGAAAGAAAGAAGAGAATGCGCACGAGGGGGGGAGGGGGGAACGAAAGAAAGAAGAGAATGCGCACGAGGGGGGGAGGGGGGAACGAAAGAAAGAAGAGAATGCGCACGAGGGGGGGAGGGGGAACGAAAGAAAGAAGAGAATGCGCACGAGGGGGGGAGGGGGGAACGAAAGAAAGAAGAGAATGCGCACGAGGGGGGGAGGGGGGAACGAAAGAAAGAAGAGAATGCGCACGAGGGGGGGAGGGGGGAACGAAAGAAAGAATGCGCACGAGGGGGGGAGGGGGGAACGAAAGAAAGAGAATGCGCACGAGGGGGGGAGGGGGGAACGAAAGAAAGAGAATGCGCACGAGAGGGAGGGAGGAACGAAAGAAAGAGAATGCGCACGAGAGGGAGGGAGGAACGAAAGAAAGAGAATGCGCACGAGAGGGAGGGAGGAACGAAAGAAAGAGAATGCGCACGAGAGGGAGGGAGGAACGAAAGAAAGAGAATGCGCACGAGAGGGAGGGAGGAACGAAAGAAAGAGAATGCGCACGAGAGGGAGGGAGGAACGAAAGAAAGAGAATGCGCACGAGAGGGAGGGAGGAACGAAAGAAAGAGAATGCGCACGAGAGGGAGGGAGGAACGAAAGAAAGAGAATGCGCACGAGAGGGAGGGAGGAACGAAAGAAAGAGAATGCGCACGAGAGGGAGGGAGGAACGAAAGAAAGAGAATGCGGACAAGAGGGAGGGAGGAATGAAAGAACACATTACAGATGAGAGCGAGAAGAGAAAGAAGAGATTACAGAGGGAGAGGGAAAAAGTAAATATAAACAAAAAAAAAAGAACATTATACAAAGAGATATATATATATATATATATATATTAGGTTGGTGCAAAAATAATGCCGTAATAATGTCGTTTTTTGACGTAACGTCAAAAAACGACATTATTACGGCATTATTTTTGCACCAACCTAATATATATATATATATATATATATAAAAATACACAGAAAGGCAAAAATAGTACCTGTCGAATCAAGACGTGTGAGGGGTGATTTTTTTTGGTTCCCTGCAACTTTATCAGAATTTGCAATGGGCTTTACATGAGCAATGGGCGGTTTCTTTGGTAATGGTGGTCGAGGTTTGGCAGGCAAAGGGGGCCGTGGCTTTGCCGAGACTGTGGGATTTGACTTGTGTCTGTAAGGGCTTGGTCTGAAAAACAAAAGAAAATTAGTTAATAATACCTGTTTACAAAACCAGTGAGTGACACACTTCATACTCCAATGAGGATGCATTGTGCCAGATTTTGATAAAAACAACAAATTTTGATATACATCTATCTATAGAGATATGGAAGAGGTAAAGAGAATATTGTGAAAGGAGAAAAGCTAAAGGAACAGAAAAGAAGAAACAGAGAGAATGTCAACAGTTATGAATGAAAAGTGAAAATGCGATATTCCATTATTATGGTAAAAGAAAGCATTACACAACGTTCATTATATTCATTTTACCATGGTAAAATAACATTTATTTGGTAGGGGGATCAGGATAACAAAACATTACTATTTATTACTTTTGTTTCATACTAGCTTTCTTTGGATACTTTTATTATTAGTACCTAATAATAAAAGTATCCAAAGAAAGCTAATTCGGTATGTTTAAAATTAAAATTTTAAAAAATGAAATAGCTTTCTTGAAGCTTTCATTTTAGCTTTAATAGAAAGCTAAAGGATTTGAAATTTATTATTTCTAGTAAGCAAGATACTCTCTGGTGTATTTCAAACAGAAATTATATTGACTGGAATTGTTTTTTTTTTTCAGTAAAAAAAATGATAAAAACAGCCATTTTGACACATTTGCAAACAAAAGTTAATTCTCAATTTTAAAAATCTTCCAAAAATAAAATATATATTTCTGAAACATTAGTTGAGGAAAATTAGGAAATTTAAAGTTAAATCAATCTGATTTGAAACAAATATTATTTAAAGCATAAAATGTTGCATACAAACATTTCTTAACTATGGGGTCTTGTTTTCCTGACGTGTTAACCAATTTATTGATAGCAGATTGACAGCCAAACTTTTTCATAGTTAAGTAGGGTGGAGCAGATGATAAAGTTTATAAGGAGGACAAGCCTTAAAATGCATGACCTTTTATTAATAGATTTATTGGTTTGTACATCCATACTTCAGAAATTTTGCACATAATCACACATACAAAGTATTTTCCTAAATTGTAAAAAAAAATTTAGAAGAATATTCTCTGTAATTTACTGTTTTATTGAATTTTAGAAATTTTGACCTTAAATTTACTATAATTATTGCTCTTATTTTCTGATAATGTTGTATACACAACATCCACAAAAATGGTGATGTTTATACACATACAAAAAAAAAATTACAAATTCTTTTAAAAATATTGGTCTTTGATTATTTGTACTCAGCTTTTCCAAAATTTAAAAAAAAAAAAAAAAAAAAAAAAAAAAAAAAATTGAATTTTTTTTTTTCTTAACACAAGTGTCCTCAATATATCTTACTTATAAAAGCAATTAAAAGCTTTTCTATTGAAATAATGTCTTTTTATTGCATTTTGATTTCATGATTCAGAAGATTTTTGGTAAATGGTGTTACTATTTAAAAAAAAAAATAAAAAAATAACTGATGTGTCTTGCTTTTAACTCATAAATATGAAGGGGGTAAAATTTTAATTACTTGAAATTTCATAAGGGATAACAAAAATAATTTTACCAAAATTTTCTAAACAAATAATTTCATTCATTTGTGAATAAGTCCTGAAAATTTAATTAAAATCAGAAAATTATTTGATATTTTGCAAGAATTTCTAAATCAATGTCTTTTTTACTGTAAAAAAAAAAAAAAAAAAAAAAACTAAAATTTACTATAAAAATCTCAAAACTTTTGAAGCTTACCCACATCAGAAGAGAGCTGATTAAGACCGGAGGGTGCAACGGCTGAAGCATTGTAATAATAACAAAAACGAGGACAATAGTCAATAAGTAAATAATAGTCAATAAGTAAGTAAAGTAAATAATAGTCAATAAGTAAGTAAAGTAAATAATAGTCAATAAGTAAGTAAAGTAAATAATAGTCAATAAGTAAGTAAAGTAAATAATAGTCAATAAGTAAGTAAAGTAAATAATAGACAATAAGTAAGTAAAGTAAATAATAGTCAATAAGTAAGTAAAGTAAATAATAGTCAATAAGTAAGTAAAGTAAATAATAGTCAATAAGTAAGTAAAGTAAATAATAGTCAATAAGTAAGTAAAGTAAATAATAGTCAATAAGTAAGTAAAGTAAATAATAGTCAATAAGTAAGTAAAGTAAATAATAGTCAATAAGTAAGTAAAGTAAATAATAGTCAATAAGTAAGTAAAGTAAATAATTGTCAATAAGTAAGTAAAGTAAATAATAGTCAATAAGTAAGTAAAGTAAATAATAGTCAATAAGTAAGTAAAGTAAATAATAGTCAATAAGTAAGTAAAGTAAATAATAGTCAATAAGTAAGTAAAGTAAATAATAGTCAATAAGTAAGTAAAGTAAATAATAGTCAATAAGTAAGTAAAGTAAATAATAGTCAATAAGTAAGTAAAGTAAATAATAGTCAATAAGTAAGTAAAGTAAATAATAGTCAATAAGTAAGTAAAGTAAATAATAGTCAATAAGTAAGTAAAGTAAATAATAGTCAATAAGTAAGTAAAGTAAATAATAGTCAATAAGTAAGTAAATAATAGTCAATAAGTAAGTAAATAATAGTCAATAAGTAAGTAAATAATAGTCAATAAGTAAGTAAATAATAGTCAATAAGTAAATAAAGTAAATAATAGTCAATAAGTAAATAAAGTAAATAATAGTCAATAAGTAAATAAAGTAAATAATAGTCAATAAGTAAATAAAGTAAATAATAGTCAATAAATAAATAAAGTAAATAATAGTCAATAAATAAATAAAGTAAATAATAGTCAATAAATAAATAAAGTAAATAATAGTCAATAAATAAATAAAGTAAATAATAGTCAATAAATAAATAAAGTAAATAATAGTCAATAAATAAATAAAGTAAATAATAGTCAATAAATAAATAAAGTAAATAATAGTCAATAGACAAGAACTGTTTTTCATTCTGAAATACTGATTTGATAATGGAAATTAAGTAGCGTTACACCTGGTCAATACTTAGATGGGGTACAGCTTGGAAATACCAGATAATGTAAGTGAAAACCGAGTTTGGTTTGGTTTGGTTAACAGCATATCTTATGGGTCATTTTTTTTTTTTTTATTATTAAAATCTATTGTTAGAAATTTTTACTATAAAAATGTATTTTTATATTTTCATAGGGTTTTAACACCAGTTTGGGGGGTTCACTATTTTTCCATAGTTGGGACCCTAACAAGTGCTACCACCCTGGATCAGGGTGGACTTGGGAACAATAGTAATTAAGAGGTGATTCCACACTGCTCAAAATCTCCTGATCAGAGGCCTTGCTGCCAGATGTAGTTTATCATCATACTAAGGATGGTGAAAATCGGGTACAAAACTAGTTGGGCATGGGGCTAGCAACCAGTGAGGATTGAACTCACTACTCTGTAATAATGATCAACCAGAATAGCCTTGCTAATTATGACCCCACATATGCACCATTAAGCTTGATATTTAATGGTGGCCTGATAAGGCTGTATATTCAGAGCATACAAGCAATCAAGATGGACAAAAACAAATTGTCATGTGGGCAGCGACAAGTCAGTCAAGGTGACAGACAATGGAAAATGTAAAAAAAATTAAGTTGTAGACACTTTCTTTGAATATATGGAGGAGGGACAAAAAAGATAGCGAATTGTCCATTCAAAGTTTAAATTGAGAATATGAAAATAATATTTAAAAAATTATATATAAAGAAACATTTTACAATCGCTACAAAGAATGTGTTCAAAAAAGGAAAAAAAGAAACTAAACAAAACATCAACCAGTGTATGTCTGGAGGATAATGCTTTCAAGGCAAGCAGTTTTGTCAGTAAAGTGCTCAATATTAACATTTAACTTTTGTTTGCAAAACAAAAATTTTATCTTGCCACTGCAAGTGACTCAGATAAATGAGTATGTGAATTTTGCAGTTGTGTTGTCATATCCTGCTATGGCAACAGAAAATGACCATGATTGAAATTACATAGCCTTGAAAAATAATGCCATGTAAAGGAAAGTTAGTGAATAATGTAGTATGTTAAAGATTAAGAAACAAAACATTAAGAGCTAATAAATGTTTAAAATTCATCTTCCTTACATCAGTAACTGAGCAGGACTAAATAAGACAAAGATGAGATTCCCTAGATATGGACAGTGGAACAAGAACAATCTATCCCCATAGATTGAATAAAGTGTTCAGTTTGAAATTTCTTGAAGGTTACCTGGATTGACAAGAACCTGATGGAGGCTGGATGACATGACAGCTGAAACATTGTGATAACAAAAATGACAGACAATAATCTGTATGTAAATGATGACAACTCCTCATCCCAGAAATTCAGACAAAAAAATTAATATGGTTTCTTTAAATAGATGGAAGAGGCAAAAAAAATGAATTGTCCATTGAAAATTTAAATTCACAAGAAAATTTGTTTTTAAATTCTATATAAAAAAAAACATTTTATAATAGCAACAAAATCATTTAGAAAAAAATTCATCAACCAGTGTATTTTTGGAGGGTAATGTATTTTAAGGTAAGCAGTCTATGAAATTAAAGTGCTCAATACTAAAAAAATAGTTTTTTGGGATGAGGCTTGTTTGATTAATTTGCTTTGTTTATTATCTTTATTTTTCATCATCCCTTTGTGGGTTAGGTTTCGTTGTTTTATTTTATGTCAACAGTGGGTTATTTAATGCAGACAAGATTTTTAGGATAGGTTCATATGAATAAAATATGTATTAATATTATTTTCTTTTCAAAAATGTATCACTGGTCATATTTTTTTCAATAATGTATTGCTGATATTTTTACTATAAAAATCTATTTTTATACTTTCATACTGTTTTGACCTCCAGTTTGGGGGTTAAACTATTTGTGCTAGTTGTTCCCATTCAAGTTAGGGTGAGGGTTAAAAAAACTGGGTTAATTTGCAGTATAAGCACCAAAAGCCCGCAGTAATGAAAATGTTCCATTATGGTGTGAAATTGCCTGATTATTTTGAAAATGACATTAAAAGTTTGCACTCTTATTGTTTAGGAGTTATAGACAATGTGATTTTGATTTCTTTTATGACACGTCGACAGAACGGCTGCCATTACTGGCTTTGTTTACATACGTTTATCTTGAGTAATCATGTGCAGAAGCTTCACTTGCCGTGATTACTGTGCAAAGTTTACAATGAATGCACGATTCCAAATAAAGCATTAAAAATTAAAAATAGAATCAAAATTACATGCCTGAAAGGTAAAAAAAAAAAAAAAAAAAATGATGTTTCCCTTTTTTTCAAAGATGTCATTTTTTTTTTTTTTTTGGAAAAAGGTTCGCCCATGACATTTATTTAGAAAAGATTTCAAATGTTTCTATAACAAATTTTAAAAAACAAATTTTAAAAAACAATTTTTATTTAATAAAAAAAAAAAAAAAAAAAATTCATTATTTAATCAAGCTTCACTTCTACAAAGAAAATAATTTTAATTGGAAAAAAAGGAATTTATACCAATTAAAAATAACTACTCATTTAAAAAAGCTACATTTTAAGGAAAAGAAAACATTTTAAAACAACTTTCACAAAAATTGTGCAGTAATCAAGACAAGTAAGAAGACATGAAAAACAGTAAAAAGGCCATTAACTAAGTAAACTTCCACACATTACTACTCAAGGCAAATGTATGTAAACAACGCTAATAATGGCAGTCAGACAACATGGGGGAGATCAAACTTATATTGTCAATAAATCCTAAATGGCAACCAAGTGCAAACATTTGTGGTCATTTTTGAAATAATCAGGCAATTTCACACCATAATGGAACATTTTCATTACTGTGGGCATTTGGTGCTTATACAGCAAATTAAACTAAAACTGAAACATTCTGAAATGTAAGTTTTATTTATTTTTCTTTTTGCAAGTGAATATTGCATTAATAATTTTTTTGGAGATAATGATTTTTTTTTCCCCACGATACAAGTTCTATTTAACCCATAGGAGAAGGAGAAATGGATTCATATTTTCCTAAGAGTATTTGTGCATAAGTGAATCAAACAAACTTGACTGGAATTCAAAATCGGTTCTCCGATTTCTCATTTTGAGCAGTTATCCATTACACCACCCGCACATGCACTCCTGCATTGAGGAGTATCTGCGATAATACAATGAGGAGGATCTGCGATAATACAATGAGGAGGATCTGCGATAATACAATGAGGAGGATCTGCGATAATACAATGAGGAGGATCTGCGATAATACAATGAGGAGGATCTGCGATAATACAATGAGGAGGATCTGCGATAATACAATGAGGAGGATCTGCGATAATACAATGAGGAGGATCTGCGATAATACAATGAGGAGGATCTGCGATAATACAATGAGGAGGATCTGCGATAATACAATGAGGAGGATCTGCGATAATACAATGAGGAGGATCTGCGATAATACAATGAGGAGGATCTGCGATAATACAATGAGGAGGATCTGCGATAATACAATGAGGAGGATCTGCGATAATACAATGAGGAGGATCTGCGATAATACAATGAGGAGGATCTGCGATAATACAATGAGGAGGATCTGCGATAATACAATGAGGAGGATCTGCGATAATACAATGAGGAGGATCTGCGATAATACAATGAGGAGGATCTGCGATAATACAATGAGGAGGATCTTATTTGTTAGGGTCCCAGCTATGGGCAAATAGTGAACTCCCAGTCTAGCCCGTATCCTGGGTATGATGGTAAACTGTATCCGAGTCCATAGGCATGACGGTAAACTGCATCCGCGCCCATGGGCATGACGGCAAACTACGTCCAACAGAAAGACCGTTTTTGAAAAATTAAGGTTGTCGGCTGTACATTTTTGGAAAAGTAGTATTACCAGCTATACATTTTTGAAGGAATAATATTGCCAGCAGTGTGTTTTTGAAAAATGATATTACCAGCTATACGTTTTTGGAAAAACATTACTACCAGCTATACGTTTTTGGAAAAATAATATTACCAGCTATACGTTTTTGGAAAAATAATATTACCAGCTATACGTTTTTGGAAAAATAATATTCCCAGGTATACGTTTAAAAAAAGAAAAATATTACCAGCTATATGTCTTAACAAAATCATATTCAATGGAATTGTAACTAGGATCAAAACACTGAAAGGATGATTTAAAAAAAAAAAAAAAAAAAAAAATAATAATGTTGCCAGTTATACATTTTTTAAAATGTTGCCAGCTACACGTTTTTGAAAAAAAATGTTGCCAGCTCTACATTTTTGAAAGAATGGTGTTGCCAGCTGTAGGGTTTTTTGAAAAAGAAAAAAAAAAAAAAAAATAATAATGTTGCCAGCTATACATTTTTGAAAAAATAATGTTACCAGCTATACCAAAATCATTTTCGGCATAAAATGACCACTAAGGTTGGAATGCCGTTAAACAAAAACAAACAGGTGCTACCACCCAAGGTCAAAGTGGATCTGGAAACAATTAAGAGATGGTTCTGTGTTCCTCAAGAGGCCTTGCTGCCAGGTGTAGTTTATCATTACATCCAGGACTAAATTAAAAAAGAAAGCAATTTACTAAACCAAAGATATCTAGAAAGTGCAATGATTGCTAAATCAATCACAGTAAATTTGCATCTGTTTCTTACATTTTATCTTTCTTGGCAGCCCTGAGGTAACAATAGAGGATATTTGAAAACAACATTGATAAAAACAAACAAGTGTCAGGAAACTGAATGAGTCCAGCAACACATCTGATCATAAAAAAAAAAAAAAAAAAATTTTTAAATCTTAAAATTTAAAAAATTCTTAAACCCCATTTAAAATTTAGTGTTCCTATGTCTTCAACACTGCTCCTTGATATATAAGTATAACGAATGTTTACATTTATGTTTCCCTTTATTCCATCAATAAGAACATTACTTTAACCTGATGAAGTCCTTTTAGAGAATGAAACATGTTACACATGAATTTTCTACTGTCATTCAATTCCCTTAAAATTAATTAACATTGTTAATCAAAAATAAGAAAAACATTTAAGAGTATGTATCTTTGCTATCAAGGAAATCTTTTCTTTATCAATTATGAATTTATCATTGAATTCTTAGGACATCAAGAACACTGAAGAAGGTGTTCAATTGTCGAAACATGATTTAGAACAATATGATCTTTGGAGGAATTTTCTATATCTTTTCTGTTATTGAATAAGGTTTTTGCTTTTAAAGTTGTCCTCTTTTAATAAATAACATTTTTAGCCCATTAATAATTCATATTGTTTATAGTTCAATAATGTGATTTGGAGGCACAGGGAATGTTGACAAAGTCTCATCAATTTACAATTAAGTTGGCTAGATGTAACCGTAAGTTCTAACAGTTTTTCTCACACTTCTTGCTTGTGGAATTCTCTCAGTGGAAAGACTATATTGAATCCATTGCTAAATCAGCTGCTAAGAAAGTTGGTTCACTGTGTTGTGCAAGACAATTATTCTCTCCAGAATCTATCTTACATATTTATAAGTCTACTATTTGTCCATGCTAAGAATATTGTTACCTGGTGCTCCTGCTATTTATCTTGAGATCCTTTATAAAATTCAAATAAGAATCAGCAATATTATTGGTCCTGATCTGGCAGCTTGGCTTCAGTCACTTTCTTAGCATTGCAAGGTTTCTTCTCTGTGCCTTTTTCTATAAATACTTTCATGCTATTTGTTGAGATGAGATGAGCTCTTCATTATGATGCATGGATTTTATGAATTTACGCATAGTGCAAAACTGGTGAAGAGGTCTCACCAATTTACAGTTGAGTTGGCTAGATGTAGCTAAGTTCTATGCTAACAATTTTTTTCCCACTTCTTACTTGTGGAACTCTCTTTCGGCTCCATGTTTTCCAGTCAACTTTAATCTTCAAAAATTCGAATGCAATGCCAATCGCTATCTACTCTCCTCCTGATTACTCTTCTTTTGTTTTCACTCATTAGTAATGTTTCTGTTTTATAATTCTTCAACATCCAGTAAGCCCTTGTGGCTTTACTGCATTGCTTGGAGTGAACTTAAAAACAAAAAACAAAAAAAAACACACACACATACACTGGCTGCCATCTGGTCGCTAAAATCACAGTATCCAAATTGGCTCATATTTAAAGATGCCCTCTGTAAAATCTGGTATTAATTATAGATTTGTGCCGGCTTGTATGCGTAATTGTCAATTTCAGAATTTTCATAAATGTGAAAATACATCCAGATCTGCTTCTGCGAAACATCAGATAAATAATCATAAGTGTGCCATATCCTACCATGCGAGCATGTTTTCAGTTTTAAGCTGGTCATATACAAACTTCCATTTAAAAGTTATGGGAGAACATATTTATCAAATATCTACAGCCTTCAGTAAGCAGATAGAATAGCTGTTAGGTCTTAATGCGATCTGTTTGTGACATATCAATAATATACCAGTGTGTGTGTGTGTATGATAGGAAATATAGTTTCAGTGTAATGCTATATTTACACATAAAAGTGCTCAATATCAGGGATAAAGCATGTGTAAATATGAAAGTGGACATTGAGTGGGGATAGGCTGTTTCATGCCTGAACACAATCTTCAGGTCATTGATGATATGAAACAAACCAGACTGTTGTTACCACTTGGTTTTGAATGCTGTGTGTGTGTGTGTGTATATATATATATATATATATATATATATATATATATATATATATATATATATATGTATGTATGTATGTATAGTAAGGTAATGAAGGGCTTGGTAATCTGTGTGGATAATTCCAAAAACGATGTAATCCAGAGAGCTTAATGTAACACCAGAGCAATTATTAATTAAATAATTAAAAAAGAGACAACTTTAAGTTACCATGACACACACACACACACATATATATATATATATATACACTGGCATGTGTATACATCCATATATAATACATTAAAATTTGCCTTTCTCTGCCATGCGTCAATAGCTTAGGAGTAGGATCTCTGACTGATGCCAAATCGGTCAGGTTTTGATTTCGGTTTGAAGCAATCAGATGTCTAGCCACACTGATGAGCTGTGATACAGTGAAGCAGGCTTGTATGTGAATGAATATATATATATATATATATATATATATAGGATTAATGGAACTAAAAGTTTGTCATTTAGTTGATTGATGTTATCTTCTGTATCCCTATTCCAGAGTTTTGTAGGTGGGCCTGTCTGTCCACTCTTCAGGAGGATATCAGCAATTTACTGCTTATATTTCTTCCATTTTTTTTCTTTTATGCACATTTAACACTGGTGTAAATTTTCTTCTGTGCACATGCTCACATACACCCCATGTTCAATAGGAAAACAATATACAATTTTTTATACATCAAGAACAATTCTAGGGAGGAAATTATAACAAAGTGGAAAATTTTTTTGTGTAGCGCGTTTTGTCCTTTAGGACTTCATCAGGGTAAAGCAATGACATTTATGTTAATGTGACAATCCATGTGCATGAAAGAAAGGGAACACTGAAAATTTCAAATTTAGATTAAAAAATTTTTTTAAATTTATGTTTTTGGTATATATTCTAGCTGATTTCATGTACTAAGAAGTGCTCAATATCAATAAACATATTAAAAAAAAAGAGAAAAAAAAGAGAAAAAAAAGATTAAAAAAAGAAAAAAAAAATTATTTTAGATTTAAAATTCTCAGTGTTCCCTTTCTGTTGTATGCCTCTGTAGACACATCAACATAAAAACCTCACTTGAGTTTGACGAAATCCTTAAGGATGAAATGTGTCGCACAAAAACTTTTCCCAATTTGTTATAATTTTTTTTCCTAAAATACACATATGCCACTTCATATTGACCTCAGTGTCCACACACACATATATATATATATTATATAAAATTATTTATTTAAAAATATGATTCCAACGCTACATAAGAGTTCTCATGTTTCAAATCAAGAGCCAAAAACTTTGATATAATTATTTGAATTAAATTGAATTAAAGTACTAAGCTCTGTTCCATTTTCAAGTGAAATTTGAAGATGGAAAAGAGCTTAGTACTTTAATTCAATTTAATTCAAATAATTATATCAAAGTTTTTGGCTCTTGATTTGAAACATGAGAACTCTTATGTAGCATTGGAATCATTTTTATATATATATATATATATATATATATATATATATATATATATATAGAGAGAGAGAGAGAGAGAGAGAGAGATAGATAGATATAACACAAGTACACATCAAGTGCTCCAGATCAGCTGCAATCTTCAGCTGAGTGCCATGCTTCAGCAAAGTTTCAGACCATTAAGCTCAGTACCTTTCCACATGGTGGGCCCACAACAGCAGGATGATGTTATGTTGCAACCAGTGTCTCTCTCTCTCTCTCTCTATATATATATATATATATATATATATATATAAAATGTGTGTGTATATAAAAAATTGTGTATTTTGGCAGCAACCCCTCTTTTATACAAGTTTCATATACTGCATTTAAGCTTTTATTATATTTTTCTTGCACTCATACAAATATTTTCTTTTCTGGACACAGAGTGTGTAAAAATTGTTCAAATGTTCTATGGATCTGAACACTTTTGGTTAATGTGTTAGCCATTATCAAGGATTTTTTAAATTTATTTTAACTGAATATACATACATGTGTGCGCGTGTGGATATTCTATCCTCATTTAGAAAAATTTTCCACTTTTTAATTGTGGCAAATACATGTTTTATTGAGCTCTGAAGATAGAGGAACTAAAAACAATTATTGGCATTTTTTTAACCATCATTGTCACTAAATCCCTCCCCACCTTTCTTCCAGGTGTTTATTTTAATAAAAATAAAATTATAGGTTTACAAAAATCCTATATCAATTAAACGTTTCTACCTATAACTGATTAATACCCACTGTCCAAAACACAGGATTGTGAGCATTGAGAGGTCAAGAATATAGAAGACTGAAAATTTATTCATAAGACGGATGAAAAGATTATAGGATTTGAGATTAATAATTTAAAAAAAAAAAAAAAAAAAAAAAAAGAAGAGATTTATTAGTATTATTTACAGATTAATAACATGCATCAACCATGAAATATTTTAAAATAGTCTAGAATTGTTGTGTGAATAATAAAGAAAGGAAAGTCATTACCTCAATGTCTTGTCTGAGTCTCAGAAACATGGTTGGATTTGGTGACTGGAACATTTAAAAACTAACACTGAACTACCCTCAGAGGCACAAAATGGTCTCCAAGGAGAGAGAGAGAGAGGTCTTAAAATAAGGTTCAGAAGATTTCAAAGAAAATTAGTTCTCTATGTCAGAATCAAATGTATTTGGCAATATTTTCACACAAACATACAAAAAGACATGAAAGAAATTCTCATCTAAATGGATCCCTCAGCAGGCATGAAAATTTGCTTGAGATATAAATGCTATTAATAGCAAGTTGAGCACACTCCCATGAACAACCAATTTAGACAAGCAGAGAAAAAAGGCAATTGCTATAATACAGCGTGAGGTACACATTTACATACACAGTCATCTCTCTCTCTCTCTATATATATATATATATATATATATCTCCCCAACAAAAAAGAGAGGAAGAGGCATAACTAAAGTTTAAGGTACACATTTACATACAGTCATCTCTCTCTCTCTCTATATATATATATATATATATATATATATATAGATTCAACGAAAAAGAGAGGAAGGGTCATATCTAAGGTTTAAAATGAATTTTAAAAGGGAAAAATCTTTCTTGAAGCTTTTTAGATTAAGTTTAAATTTCCAATAAACAAAATATTTTCCTGAATTTCACACTGAATTTAAATTAATTTTTTTTTCTGATTATCAGTAAAATTGATAAAATTGCCCATATTGACCAATCTGTCAATACAACATAATTCCCTTTATAAAATATACCTTTCTGAAACATTATTTCAGAAAAATTGACTGATTTAAAGTTTAATTAATCTGAACTGAAACAAATATTACTTTTAGTTTAAAATATCATAGAAAAGCATTTTTTTTTTAAGATGGAGGTTGGTGTTTTTATGAGGTGTTGACAGATTTACCGACAGCCTGTTGTTTGGAAAATTTATCCAAGGAGGAGATAATAGATATAAAATTACATGATAAATACAATGTAAACACCTTTTTAGATTTTTTTTATAACTATCCAGTAATCCTTAAAAGTTAAGATATTTTAAAATATAAAAGTTAAGATATTTTAAAATATAAAAGTTAAGATATTTTAAAATATAAAAGTTAAGATATTTTAAAATATAAAAGTTAAGATATTTTAAAATATAAAAGTTAAGATATTTTAAAATATAAAAGTTAAGATATTTTAAAATATAAAAGTTAAGATATTTTAAAATATAAAAGTTAAGATATTTTAAAATATAAAAGTTAAGATATTTTAAAATATAAAAGTTAAGATATTTTAAAATATAAAAGTTAAGATATTTTAAAATATAAAAGTTAAGATATTTTAAAATATAAAAGTTAAGATATTTTAAAATATAAAAGTTAAGATATTTTAAAATATAAAAGTTAAGATATTTTAAAATATAAAAGTTAAGATATTTTAAAATATAAAAGTTAAGATATTTTAAAATATAAAAGTTAAGATATTTTAAAATATAAAAGTTAAGATATTTTAAAATATAAAAGTTAAGATATTTTAAAATATAAAAGTTAAGATATTTTAAAATATAAAAGTTAAGATATTTTAAAATATAAAAGTTAAAAAAAAAAACAAAAAAAAAAAAAACTTTTACATAAAAAATCCTTCAGTTTTTCCTCTTAAAAATGATAAAGATTTTGATAAAACTTTGTTATAAAATTTTGGATATTTTTTTTATGATTTATCCTCATTTTTATACAGGGTGCCCATAAAGTTTGTGTGCACTTTTAAAAATTTATTACTTTATTTGTATTTGTGATAGAAATAATTTGTAAAAAGGATTAGAAAAAGTAAATCTATATTTTTTAAGGTTTTATTGAAATTGTATTTAAGTTTCCACATTTCCTCCATCATTAGCAGGACAAAGGGTAATACGATTTTGCAGTTCACGGAAAACATTTGCCAACTGATTTACAGTAATGCCTGAGATCACATTAGTTATTTTAGCTATACTTAAAACGAGGTACATTAAACTTTATAATATTTTTTACAGATTATTTTTATTGCAAATACAAATAAAGTTATAAATTTTTTAAAGTGCACATGAACTTTATGGACACCCTGTACATACTCATATATATATATATATATATATATATATATATATATATATATATATATATACATACATACATACATACACACACACATACATACATACATACATACACACACACACACACGCGCAGGCAGGCAGGCAGGCAGCTTTTTGAAGGACATGTTTATAAATATAGACACCAACTCCCAAAGAATACATAAGTAGATAGGTGTGTGTGTGTGTGTGTGTGTGTGAGTGTCGTATAATGTTTTATATATATTTCCACTGCAACATTGTATCTTTATGCAGATATGTGAACAAAAATCTGTTTTGTATAGAGTGGCCTGATTGGTTAAAATAAAAGAAAAAGAAGAAAAAAAAAAAAAAAAAGAAAATGTGTACCCACCCCCACTATAGAAAGAAAAGCAGATTCTCAACAGATGGTTCCATTTGGGAATTGCCAAGGCATCTAGAACCTAAATATCAAGAGAGGATGGGAGAACATAAAATAAAAGGCATCCAGTAAAGGTCTTTTAAATAATAAGGGGTAGCTATCACCACTGGGATTAAGGGAGAGAGGGGGAGGGGAAAGGAGAGTGCTGACTTGTTGGAAAGAACTGGTTATAACAACCTCACCCCGACCTGCTCCTCAGACTAGAAAGGAGAAGAGGAATTGTGGCAGAAAACCCAACTGGCATTCCTTTCTTGGATTTAAGTATTTAAGGTTATTCACAAATCCTTACTAAAAATGGAATGTTAGCGTCAGACTCAAACTGAGGAGGGTGAAAACAGAAACAGTATAAAGATCAAAGTCTTTATTTTTTTTTCTCAATAAAGCTTTAAGACAATTATAAAACCTAATTTGGCTCAAACTTTTCTTTTTTTCATCTTAGACAGGGTGTAACAGCAAAATTGTTCAAATCATGTAGCAGGATGGGTTAATTATTCATCCCACAAAAAAATGTTTAATATCTAAAACACCACTAAACTAATTGAATTCCTCTTTTCCAGGTTTTCAGATAAGATGTTTAACCATCTTGACATCATTTGTTTTAAAAATCACTAAAAAACCTTTTGAATTATTCAATGAGTAAGAGAACAGGTTAAAATTCTTTTTTGTCAGCTGAAATATGTCTTCCCAACTGAGAAATGGTGAGAGGAAAAGATCATTTAGGCCTCCAGTAATGCTACCAACATTCATACTCTGGCTTCCATCTTCAAAGTGCCATCAAGAGAACGGTGAATAGGTTTAAAAAAGAGGGAACAGCTGAGAGGAAAACTGGATCAGGAGGTTGCAACAGCTGAGAGGAAAACTGGATCAGGAGGTCGCAACAGCATGAGGGATCATTATTTCAATTAAATACATTCTTATCATTCAAAGTAGAGTCGAATTGTGTCATAAAAACCTCAGAGAACTCCAGTCAGATATCTTTAATCATTTCTAAGCTACAACAGTTCAAAATTTAATCTAACAATTGGACAATTTTGCTGTTACATCTGGTATGTTGCTTTTTAATAAAACTTAATTCCAGGTCAGTCATGAGTATGATAGGTTGGGCAGGTTGGGTCCTATAGCCTTGGTTGGCAACCAGTCTATTGCAGAAAGAAACAGAAACCTACTGTGGGAAAATCTACCTAGTCAATCATGAATTCAAAGAGACATGATCGACCAACTCTATATCATGTATGGCACTTAACTGAAATATTGTTTTTTAACAAAACTCTCAAAAGGGTTTCTTTCTTAGGATGAGTCAAACATTATGAATTTCAATGCTCACATCCAAGAAATTCAAAGAATTAAAAGGTGATTATTTAATAGTGTAGAAAAATCCGTTTCTCCCTCTCACCAAAGGCTTACAACCATATGTTGAAATACCGATTATCATCCGATCACCAAAGTTGAGCAATGATGAACCTGGTCAGTACCTAGATGGGTGACTACTTAGGAATATTTGGTGCTATAAGCTTGGATGTACAGGTGGCATCATGGATAAAGGCAAAGAATGAGAAATCAGAAAGCCAAGTTTTGAATTCTGGCCACGTTCATTATATTCACTTATGTGCAAATACTCTTGGGAAAGCTATGAATCTACCTCTTCTCCACCCATCTATGGGTTAAACAGTAAGATTTGTATCAGAAAAACATTATCTCCCCAAAATTCTTACAATCCTAAAATATGTTTTGGCTTTAAATAACCTCAAAAATGTTGATAAGTCATAAAAAAAACAAATCAATATCTCACCAAGAAATGTCAAGATGCAGAAAAGAAAATCTCTTCAATTTTTCTCAATTCATTAGCCAGTGACAGACTGCGTCTAAAAATATTGGTTGCCGAGAGACAAACTATCATTTAATTTTCATAAAAAGTAAGATTTTTAAAAAATACATATGGAAAAATGGTACAATTAAAATTTTTGTGGGGAAAAAAAAAAGTTGAAAAAGTTAAAAAAGTTGAAAAAGTGTAATTTTTTTTAGTAATTACAGCAAGTATACATGTTAGTCCTGGGTATGACAATAAACTTCATCTGGCAGCAAGACCTCTGATCAGAGGATTGGATGTCTTGAGTAGTGTGGAACTACCTCTTAATTGCTGTTGTTCCCAGGTCCACTCTGACCTACGGTGGTAGCACCTGTTAAGGTCCCAGCTATGGGCAAATAGTGACCCCCACCTCCCAAACAAAAACAAAAAACTATGAAAATATAAAAATACATTTTTATAGTAAAACGACTGTCAATACATTTTATAGCAAAATGACCAACAGTACATTTTATCTGCAGTTGCATTCAAAATATCTAGATTTCGACATTAAATAACGTATGGAGGTGTTGATATGTCGCTAAATGAAATCAAACCAGTCTACATGTACTGTACATATTACTAGCAGTAGATACCAAATGTAAATACAGAATGTTATATGTAATTTTTTTTTTTTTTTTTTTTTTTTAAGTAATTGGTCGATAATTTTAAATAATTTACTACACAATTTACACATTAACAGATAATTCAAAAGCACAATAGAGCATTACAGGCAGTCCTCTATACTAAGAGAAATTGTTTATGTTCACTAAATGATCATTTGAATGATTGCACCTCATCATGCACTATAATAGCCCTGTTCTATCAGTAACACTTGCATTAATTCCAGACCATAGAACCCATTTCTTCCTGATTTTCAGATGACTTACATATTGAAGGATGTGTGTTTGTAGGAAGGTGAAGATGAGACTGGAATTTTTTTTTTTTTTTTTTTTTTTTTTTTAGAAAATGGGTTCTCTTTGACTTTTTCAGTTTCATAATGAAAGAACGACAAAAACATTGTGAGGAAAAATGTCTTGGGATCTCTGAGGATAAGTGGGCAACTAGATCCAATTGATAAGATGGAGCAATAAATTTAATCTATTATGGCCACTTTGTGGTTTGTTTTTTTTTTTTTTTCTCAACAAATGCAAATGGACAGTTTGACTTGATAAATTATTGGCAGTGATTGCTGGAGAATCTCCTCACAGATGAAGAAGAGACTTGAGGCAACAGAAATGTGGTTCTATAGAAGGATGCTGAGAATACTGAACATGCGAAAAACAACAAAATTAAAAAAAAAATTGAAAACCATAGGGACACTTATAATTCACATCAGAAAGAGGCAATTGAAATTACTCAGGCACATCATAAGAAAAGAGAACTTGGAAAATCTGATACTCACAGGGCCAATTGAAGACAAGATGGGTAGAGTAAAACAACACATGACCTTATTATTTATTTATTATGCTAACTAAAAGCATTACTCAATACCAACAAGTAAACATTCAATGTTACCTTAACAATGGAATATATCTTTAACAAGTAGTGAAGTTTTGTGTTAGCTTTGTTTAGATATTTTACTTTCAAAGATTTAAAAAGACAAAGTTCTTTTACAAGTGACAAGCCTGTAAGATAAATCCTCAATCACATACACAGAAAAAGGAAGTGATATTTATTTTAACCAACAAAGCTCCCGTTAAAATGAAATGTACACTTGGATTGGTGCAGTATCTGTGGGCTGGGATCAAAGTGTAGTATCTGCTCTTGGCATATTTCTACCTTTTGTAACAAGGGAAACATAATTCTGGGGATTCACTTTCTTTATTGCACTTGAGAGGAAGGTTTTCCAAATACTACTGTATTTACAGAGACTACTCAATTCTTGTCCTTGGGCTATATGTACACATTTGAACAACCCATTGATCCTGTCACAGGAGAAAGCTGAATAGCCAGCCCTAGTTCAGGCCTGAATATGCTGCAGCCTTGGCCTACTGTAACCAGTACTCCAGTCTCTTTCAAGAAGAAACCGAATGCTTGTCCCATTCAGAACTGCATGCAATCACTGTAAAAGAGTTCTGGAAAATGCAGAAAGCAGCTATGCAGAGGTGGTCCAAGCCAAAGTTGAAAAAACTTGGATTCCAACACTTCTGGAAAAATCACAAATGCAATTCTGAATAAATATTCCTGAGGTTATCTTGTCCTCGTCAGATAAAGCTAAGGTCTTTGCTATGAACTTTACCTACAACTTTAGTTTGTTTGTTTGGGTTTTATGGTATATCAACCACTGTGGGTTATTTAATGCCAAATCCAGTTTATATGAATTTTAAATGCCTATTTTGTATGGAATAAAAAACGTATAGCTGGCAACATTACTCCTTTACAAAAAAACGTATAGCTGGCAACATTACTCCTTTACAAAAAAACGTATAGCTGGCAACATTACTCCTTTACAAAAAAACGTATAGCTGGCAACATTACTCCTTTACAAAAAAACGTATAGCTGGCAACATTACTCCTTTACAAAAAAACGTATAGCTGGCAACATTACTCCTTTACAAAAAAACGTATAGCTGGCAACATTACTCCTTTACAAAAAAACGTATAGCTGGCAACATTACTCCTTTACAAAAAAACGTATAGCTGGCAACATTACTCCTTTACAAAAAAACGTATAGCTGGCAACATTACTCCTTTACAAAAAAACGTATAGCTGGCAACATTACTCCTTTACAAAAAAACGTATAGCTGGCAACATTACTCCTTTACAAAAAAACGTATAGCTGGCAACATTACTCCTTTACAAAAAAACGTATAGCTGGCAACATTATTGTTTCAAAAACTTAGAGCTGGCAACATTATTTATCTGAAAACATTATCTGAGACCTTGCTGTTGGATGCAGTTTACCGCCATACCCAGGACGCGGATGCAGTTTACCGCCATACCCAGGACATTACGACTTTAGGTTAGACAACAAAGACCATTCCTTACCTGACTTACCCTCCACACCACATAGCATAAACAATATCAGTCCAGGAGGTTTTCAGATATATCTAAAAATTTAAGTCGATGAAGATTACTTATTTGGGGAAAAAAAAAAAAAAAAAAAAAATCCATGTAGTTGTTCTCAAGACCCTTGGGCCAGAACTGTCTGCAATGTTGGTGAAGATGTTTCTTAACCTTTTAAAATTGCTTCTATGGAATTCTCTCCTTTTGCATTCTGTTGTCTCGAGAGGGTTGCTATAAATAAACACTTGTCAACTGTTATTTCCGGTATTTTAAGCTGGAAATGACTACTACCACTTTGGAACAAGACTAAACTTCTGCTTTCCGACACCATTTTGAATTCTTCTACACTCTACATGAGGTGTAATGTCAATTAAACCCACATTAATTTTGTTGCTATAAAAAAAAAAAAAAAAAAAAAGGAAAAAAAGGCTGCATCAACGTCCAATGAAGCCTCAGAAGTTTGTTGAAAGTCTTATTTTGTAAAATGGAAAAATACAATGAAATTTCAAAATGCTCTGATTTTAAAACTATTTAATGATACAGATATAATATTTGGAATTTATCAATAATTTGATCAAGGAACACCTGTTAATTTTCCCAGATTTTTATGAAAGGGCTAACTGTGTTATTCAATTTGAGATAAAATGACAACACACACACATATATATATATATATATTAGTTAAGTAACGAAAATTTTGGTAATCCGTATGGATAATCCAAAGGAGGATGAAATTCTGGGAGCTTAATGTTGTCAGAGCAAATAATTTAATTCAAATGAAAAACTGACCACTTTAAAGAATAATTTATTTCAGAGAATTTTATTTTTCTCTAGATCTTCAGACTTCACTTTCAAAGATGAAACAAAAAATGAATTTCATTTTTCATTTCACCTTTGAAGGTGAAGTCTGAAGATCCAGAGAAAAATAAAATTCTCTGGTGAAATAAATTATTACAATGGAGCTTTAAAGTGGTCTGTTTTTCATTTAAATTAAATTATATATATATATATATATATATATATATATATATCATAGTAAAAAAACTATTAAAATCACATGGATGGTAATAAATTTATTTGGACAGATAATTTTACCTGCCTCTTCAGATAGATACATTTTAATAAATAAATTCAGCCAGATAATTCAACAATAACACATTCAAAAATAAATGGATGATTTCTATCACTTGTGGATTTGGTTTATATATATATAGATATATATATATATATATATATATATGCAGTATATTTTCATTCTAACAAGTATGTTTAAAAAAAATTAGACATATCATGTCAATTTATTTTGATTGTGATCCTTTCCAGTTCACAGATAATTTTTGCTTAAAAGAAACAGTTGAAATGTTTTGAATTTACTGAAATACATATGCACATTCACGGACAATTTAACACTCTGAAGATGGTCTCAGATGGAATTAAAAGTACTTGGGAAAATAAAAATTATTTGGTATTTTTTTAATCAATTTTCTAAGGCTACCAAAAAATTAATCTGTGAACTTGAAAGGATTACAACTAAAATAAATTGACATGATATGTCTAAATTATTTAACCAAACCCATTTGAATAATATATATATATATATATATATATATATATATTGAAAACTTGATAACATTATTAACAACTATATACACATGCCTAAAACATTACATTATATCGCCATCTTTTTTTGAATTCATTCTTAAAGAAACTAACTTATATCTATCTGATACAAAAGACATACATGCATAAAGAGGTTAGCCATAAATTAGAATCCTGTGATATCCCACTGTGTTGGCTAACTGCACAAAGGTAAAAACATCAGAACTCCCACTAGACAGACACACATACACAATTATGAATACACATTACCATCTGATGCCTACTTTGACATAGTAGAATCTTCATAAACTTACATACACATAATTATCTACAGTTTTAATGCATGTGACATGTATCTGACTAATGAGAACTGATCCAAACATAACTGAAAATACCAGTGTTTTTTTTCTCAATCTCTGATGAAGCTTTAATAAAAGTGAAACGTGTTAGATTGATGTACAGTTCCTATTCTTTACTTTATCATCTGCATTTGATCTTTAACTCTCTCCCTCTCTCTCTCTCTCTCTATATATATATATATATATATATAAATAAACTAAAATAAAAATAAATAAAAAATAAATAAAAAAATCGACAACTTTAAGGGCCCATTGAGGGTATTTTATTTCCAAAGGAAAGTGTTGTTTTTCCTGGTTCTTCAGATCATATTTTTCCAAGCATAAAAATTTTTTTTTATGCTTGGAAAATGTGACCTGAAGGACCAGAAAAAAAAAAAAAAAAAAAAAACACTTTCCTGGGGAAATAAAATATAACCAATGGACTCTTAAGGTTGTCTGTTTTTTAATTTTAATTAAATTAATATTTGCTTTGATTTTACATTGAGCTCTCTGGATTACATCCTCCTTGGGATTATCCATACAGATTATCAAACTTTTCATTAGCTACCAATATATATATATTATTATTATTTATTAGAGAGAGATAGTACAATTGCTGGTATTCTTTTGATGGTACAAATAAACTAGGTATTTCAATTCAACAATAATAATTAAAATTACCCACATAAAAACTATTGAAGCATTTCATAGTTACCAACTTTTTAAATGTGTTTTTAACCTTTGAAAATATTTATAAAAAAAAAAAAAATTGAGAAAAAAAATTTAAGAAAAGAGAAAAAAAAAAAAACAAGTGATCATTTCAAGTTTTCTGAATATCAATGTACTAAAAAGAAAAGAAAAATATGTATTTACCTATCTGGTGTTTTTTTCCCACAGTCTTCATTTTCAGTTTTAGGAGCAACTGAATCATCAGGGGGTGCTGAAAAATAAAATTACGTTTTTCAATTAATTCCACAAATATTTTTTAAATTTCTAAAATTTACTTGCATTTTCCTGAAAAATTTTTTTTTTCTTTTTAATCTTTTCACTCTAATCAAAGTGGGAATGCCACAAGTATGTAGGGGGTTATAGAGAGTAAAACCGAGAGAAAAAACTGGGTATAGTAGGGGACTGAAAAAAGGATAAAAGCTGAACAGAGTTCAAGAAGATAGATGACTCTGCATTTAAACTTTTGAAGATTGTATTTATCAGGGAAGCAAGTAAATGAAAAAGAGTTCCTCAGGCAAGAAGTGCAAGAAAAACTGTTGGAGTAGAAGTGGTGGTTAAATTTATCGTTCCCTTTGTCTTTGTTGTTGTTCTATGTGTTATATGTAATAGGAGTAGGTAGGCTTTCCTACTGCCCGGTCAACACTCCCCCACCTTTTCTTGGACATGAGTAGAGGCTTACGCCTTGTTTCTTGTTTAGGAAGGGGTTCCCGGTACTCTCTCTCTGTCTCACTGGCCTCTGTATCTCCTGTTGCCTTGATCTATCCACTACCCTTCTTCTCATCCTTTCTTCTATCACTCCTATCTGATCTTGCTCCAAATTTTCTGTAACCCCTTGCGTCCTAGTGGCTTCCTGCCTTGCTTGGGGTGATATGCTTAAAAAAAAAAAAAAAAAAAAAAAAAAAAATTTCAGCAGTAAAAGGGTGGGACCTAAATGCCAATCTAGTAGAATCACGTAGCTCATGCACCAGGAAAAAAAGCTTGTCAGAGCAGTGACCATGAAAATATTTGTAGAAAAGACAGGAAAATCATGTCACAATCGGTGAGAAATTCACTGAAGTCGAGATGCCAGGTCAGGATCAATTATATTGCAGATCCGTTGGATTTTGTCAAGAACCTCAAGATTTATTTGAATCAATTTTCTGAAAATTTATTTTAACCAAACTTTTGAATGTTAAGGCTCACATACTAGCTACATGAATTCATAGATTCAAATATTTCCTCCTTTTCATATCTACATATGATCAAATCTATAGGGAATCACAGCAATTAAGTGGAGGCTTTGCTGCCTGATGCAGTTTATCATCATACCCAGGAAAAAGTATTTAACATATCAGTACTTTTATACTAAAGACCTCCCTAGAATAACAAACATCCAAAAACACAGGTTTTTAAATAATTTAAGCTAGGTACCACTACTGATTTATTAAAAAATTTGCATACCATGATGAAAAAATGCCTTAAATTTAAAAACAAAGTTTTGGCAAAATCTTTGTTATTATTAAGAGGAAAGACCAAAGAATTTTTTGATTATTAAATTATATTTTTTAAAATCCTTTTTTAGAACATTCAAAAATTGGTTAAATTTTTTTTTCTGCATCAGGTTTGTATAGTAAATTTTAGCATTTATACATATAATCAATAAATAAAAGTGAACACCTGTGAATTTAAATATAGTAAATTTAAAGCCAAAGTACCTAAAATTCAATAAAATATTAGATTAACAAAAATATTTTCCTAAATTTTTAAGATTACTGGGTAGTTAAAAATTATATAAAAACTAACTTAAAAGCCACCCTATGGGCAGCATTTAAATTAGCTCCTGTAGAGGGCTTTTGATTGGGTCCTCATCACAATAGGTAGGGAAGAGTAGATGTGATAATTTAAGTATTTCATTAATATGTAAGTTTACCTTTTAAATGTTCAACAATAATTCATTTGTTACCACTCAATTTAAAGACAATTTGATGTATATAGGTCTGCCTTATGTTTCCATAAAAACAATTATTTCGTTAGATTTCACATTTCACTTTATTTCTAATTTATAAAAATTGTTATCATAGAAAAAAACTTGTCACAAGAATTAAAAAAAAAAAAAAAAAAAAAAAAAAAAAAAAATATTGCCAAAAACAATTCCAGTAATGAAAACTTGGGAATCCAAAATTTCAGGATTATGGGTCTGGATCCAGCCTGGGACGTTTTTAATTTGCTCACAGAGTCGGCCTGATTCCAAAATGGTATGATATGCTGGGCTACAGCCTCTAGGAGTAAAGTTGAAATATGTGACACAGTGACACACTGACATTCACATTTATTATATAGAAGGGGATCACATATTTTTTTACAACTACATCCACCATAGAAAAAAAATTAGATAAACTTCTGCCTGTCAGTTAAGCTGTCAACACCTTAAATAAACAGCTACTGCCATGTTAAAAAATGCATTTCTGCAATTTCAAAACAAACTCCTTAGAGTCACTTTAAATTAGCTTTGAAATACAGATAAAGTATTTGTTTCATAGAAAAATAATAAATTTAAGGATTAAATAGATTTTAGAAAAATATTACTTTTTACAAAAAAATATATAACAGAAAATACATTTTCCCCAGCAGGAAACCTCCTCACTTGTTAACACATTCAAAAATTAAATGATTGCCACATTAAATATCCAACATACTGTGCAAAATTCCCACCCCAACAAATCCACTCAAATATGGAAGATTTTAATTAGCACAATCAAGAAACTAATATTTGGAGCAGAACATAACTCAGTATTTTATTTTAGATTATCATTATGAGCTTCCATAAAAAAGCAATTACAACATGAGAAAAGAAAAAAAAAAATTTTTAATGTTTAAACTTAAAAATGGCATTGAACTTTATTTTTTTCAAATTTTCAATATTATCAGCAATGACCAAAATCTCAGTGTTTTAAAATTGTACATTAAAAATACAATTTTTCGCAAACTAGTATACATATTTTTACTGCGAAAACAGAAGATATAGTTTATCTTATTAAAAGTGAGTATCAGCAAGTCTACACAAAAAATAATTTTGTATGTCCTTCAATTTTTTTTTTTTTTTTAAAGATTTCGAACGGTTCCATTTTCAACATGTTCGCACTCAATATTTCTTTTTTCTCTGTTGAAAATCTTTGGGGGATTTAGCTTTATAAAAATGTAAAAAATTGCTAATATGAATTAAGTAAATGGGGTTATATATAACCTGAAAAATATTTCAACAAAAAAAATATTCAATATAAAGTTTATCCAATAATGAATCAATAAATGCTGAAAATTTCAATTAAATCCAGGAAATAACCAATTTTTTTAGTTTTTCAAAAACAAAGGATATTTTTTTTTTCTTCCTGCATGTGTTAAGTGCTCACGATTTTGGCAGTAACTATACTCAGTACAGATTCATATGAATTCAAATGTAGGATGTCCATAATAAGACACACTCAATACAGCGAAAAGAAAGGGAAAAGCATAAAAAAGCCTGAGTTATCTGGTAAATGAAAATATACCACTGATGGACTTAATATTGAAGGCTTAATTGAAGCTTTAGGCCCTCAAGTGACAGATAATGGAGGAGGAGGATAGCAACAACAATTGAGAGAAAGACAAGAAGTAGAAAGACAAGAAGTAGATTAAAAGGTGTGATATGAAAGTGAGGACATTGATGATTAAAAGGTGTGATATGAAAGTGAGGACATTGATGATTAAAAGGTGTGATATGAAAGTGAGGACATTGATGATTAAAAGGTGTGATATGAAAGTGAGGACATTGATGATTAAAAGGTGTGATATGAAAGTGAGGACATTGATGATTAAAAGGTGTGATATGAAAGTGAGGACATTGATGATTAAAAGGTGTGATATGAAAGTGAGGACATTGATGATTAAAAGGTGTGATATGAAAGTGAGGACATTGATGATTAAAAGGTGTGATATGAAAGTGAGGACATTGATGATTAAAAGGTGTGATATGAAAGTGAGGACATTGATGATTAAAAGGTGTGATATGAAAGTGAGGACATTGATGATTAAAAGGTGTGATATGAAAGTGAGGACATTGATGATTAAAAGGTGTGATATGAAAGTGAGGACATTGATGATTAAAAGGTGTGATATGAAAGTGAGGACATTGATGATTAAAAGGTGTGATATGAAAGTGAGGACATTGATGATTAAAAGGTGTGATATGAAAGTGAGGACATTGATGATTAAAAGGTGTGATATGAAAGTGAGGACATTGATGATTAAAAGGTGTGATATGAAAGTGAGGACATTGATGATTAAAAGGTGTGATATGAAAGTGAGGACATTGATGATTAAAAGGTGTGATATGAAAGTGAGGACATTGATGATTAAAAGGTGTGATATGAAAGTGAGGACATTGATGATTAAAAGGTGTGATATGAAAGTGAGGACATTGATGATTAAAAGGTGTGATATGAAAGTGAGGACATTGATGATTAAAAGGTGTGATATGAAAGTGAGGACATTGATGATTAAAAGGTGTGATATGAAAGTGAGGACATTGATGATTAAAAGGTGTGATATGAAAGTGAGGACATTGATGATTAAAAGGTGTGATATGAAAGTGAGGACATTGATGATTAAAAGGTGTGATATGAAAGTGAGGACATTGATGATTAAAAGGTGTGATATGAAAGTGAGGACATTGATGATTAAAAGGTGTGATATGAAAGTGAGGACATTGATGATTAAAAGGTGTGATATGAAAGTGAGGACATTGATGATTAAAAGGTGTGATATGAAAGTGAGGACATTGATGATTAAAAGGTGTGATATGAAAGTGAGGACATTGATGATTAAAAGGTGTGATATGAAAGTGAGGACATTGATGATTAAAAGGTGTGATATGAAAGTGAGGACATTGATGATTAAAAGGTGTGATATGAAAGTGAGGACATTGATGATTAAAAGGTGTGATATGAAAGTGAGGACATTGATGATTAAAAGGTGTGATATGAAAGTGAGGACATTGATGATTAAAAGGTGTGATATGAAAGTGAGGACATTGATGATTAAAAGGTGTGATATGAAAGTGAGGACATTGATGATTAAAAGGTGTGATATGAAAGTGAGGACATTGATGATTAAAAGGTGGGATATGAAAGTGAGGACATTGATGATTAAAAGGTGGGATATGAAAGTGAGGACATTGATGATTAAAAGGTGGGATATGAAAGTGAGGACATTGATGATTAAAAGGTGGGATATGAAAGTGAGGACATTGATGATTAAAAGGTGGGATATGAAAGTGAGGACATTGATGATTAAAAGGTGGGATATGAAAGTGAGGACATTGATGATTAAAAGGTGGGATATGAAAGTGAGGACATTGATGATTAAAAGGTGGGATATGAAAGTGAGGACATTGATGATTAAAAGGTGGGATATGAAAGTGAGGACATTGATGATTAAAAGGTGGGATATGAAAGTGAGGACATTGATGATTAAAAGGTGGGATATGAAATAGGGGGTATGATCGAAGAGGTGGGACATGAAAGAGAGGAGGCGGATGATCAAAGGGGTGGGATATGAAAGAGAGCAGTAGGACGATTGAAGGGGTGGGATATGAGAGTGACAGAGACTCGGAAGATGGTTGAGACTAAGAGACTCAAATAAAAAAAATAAAAAAAAAAGAGGAAAAAAGAGGAAAAAAAAAAAGAGGAAAAAAAAAAAGAGGAAAAAAGAGGAAAAAAAAAAAGAGGAAAAAAGAGGAAAAAAAATAGAGGAGAAATGACGAAGTACAGTGTAACCCGGATATAAGAGAGTATTTCAAGAATAATAAAAAAAAATTGAAAAAAGTGAATGATGGGAAAACTCACGAGAAGTAACAGATAAAAATTGATTATTTGTAAATATTTACAATGAATGTATAACAAATTGAAAACTGAAAACTAAGAAAGGGAATTTATTTTTAAATCATTTTGTAATAAAAAAAAAAAAAAAAAATAAAAATCTTTTCTGTTAATTCACCCCAAAATAAAAAGAGTTTATTTATTTACTAAAATCAATACCAAATTCTGCCAGGGCGAGTCCCTTCCATTGCACTCCGATTGCGATCGCCCCAAATGTGGGCGAGTGCGCTATTTCTAAGTGTGGGGTCACCATTCGCGCCCACCCCGATAGACAAACCAAAATCAGCTTTTTTTTCTTTTACTTTTTTCAAATTTTAATAAATTCCTTGTAAGTACCTTGAATTTATCTGCACTTACAAAATGTGAATAACTCCATGATTTTTTTTGGTAATTTTTTATTTAAGGGTTGGAGTTGTTGTGAGGCAAGCTAAACAAATTTGATTTATAATTTCAAAACAGTTCCAAAATAAAAAAACAAACATAGATTTTAAAATTTATAATTTCTTGGGGTGAATTAATATTTACGATAAGTAACTTTACATTACTTGGGGGCGGGGGTGATTAACAGAAAAGAAAAGAATATCCAAAGAAAAAATTTAAAGATGTTTTTTAAGTTAGAAAATTTTACATGGTTATGTTTTTCGATCTTCAGTTGTTTAAATTTTACAATACATGTTGAAATGTTAAAATATTTTTTAAATGAAAGTCACAAGAATTACTTAAAGTACATAAAAAAAAAATAACTGCTACAAAAACCAAAATACATCAACAAAAAAAAATAAGAAATGAATGAAAATATAAGTGAACCTGAATTGAATTCCCAAATAAAAATCTAAGTTAAAATAAAAAAAAAAAAAAAAAAAAAAAAAAAATGTTAGATCTACCATAAGAAGAGTTTTAATTTTACAATAAAATCGCCAACAAAAAAGAAGAGGGAATATAATTTAAAAAGTTGATCAAGGTTGATATTTGTTTTAAAAAGGCTCAGAGCGAACTCCTCTGATTATGAATGGGTGACTGAAGAAGACTGAAGAAACAAAGAAAATAAACGGGTTTAATTAGAACTAGTGAAAGACGAGAGACATTTTTTGTATAAAGAAAGCCTAAGAAAGGTTTATAAAAAGGACAACACGTAATTAAAAACAATCTTTTTTAAAACAAAATAATATCAACTGACGAGATTGATAAACAAACCAAATCAAATGAAAATTAGTAAATGAAAATAAGATATCGTACCAAGTCTTGTCTTGTCCGGGCCTCAAAAGTGTGAGAAGCAGGTCACAAAAACACGTAATTCAAGTCGCATGGAACTTCAAGTCAGTTAAGAAAAATGAGATATCTAGACAATTTTGATGTGAATATTATATAGCAATGAGTAAGGGAAGATATATATATATATATAAAGGACTCAAAGGAGTGTTAAAAAAAAAAGAAGAAAAAGAGAAAAAACCTCAAACGACACAGATGCACAGTGTAAAAGCACACCCAAGGCATACACAACATACTACAATTATTTAATTGCGTAAGTACACGATACAGCAAAAGATCCGAGTACGTAATCCAAATATTTATATACACTCTCTAAACAAACAATCAGAAAATAACCGTAAAGTTATTTCTAAAATTAGTATGGTCATTGCTTCCGTAATTAAAACAATAAGGATTTTTTAAAAATTAAAACTAAAAGTAAAACTACAAGTATAGAAAAGAACAGGAAATACGGAGAAAAGTTGTAAAATTCCCCACAGCGACAACAACAATGTGAGAAAGAAGGAAATCAAAACATCGGGAACAAATTGGATTCACATCTTGTTTTGCTTTTAAAACGGATGATTTCAGTTTTTGTTTATTAAAAATAAATAAAAAGGCCAGGACTCCTCTTGGCAACAGATCAAACAAAAACATGACTGTACTTAACTTGCCGAATAATACTCGGCTATTTTCTCAGAAATTTGAGCTTGACTAAGCAGGCAAGCCGACCTCACCCCCAAAACAAACACTACCAAAATCGATCAGTCTTGCAAACATTTTAACAGCTGATACCTACAGTTAGTTGCAGTCATTATAAAATTTAAATAAATCCTTTAAACAATGTTTGGGATTTCCAATGACAAAATAGTCAAGAAGATATTCATGTTCAATAATTGAATAATTCAATTGACTAAGTTTTATGGGTGCTTGTCAAAGTGTGGTCGGTGAAAAATTGATCTGGCTAGCAAGCTAGTGTAAGTTTGATCTTTTACTGAAGACTCCACTATTATAGCCTTGTGCCAAAGGAAATAGATAGACGAGAAGAGAGAGAGTGAAAGACGAGAGAGAGAGAGACAAGAAGAGAGAGAGAGAGAGAGAGACAAGAACGAGAGAGAGAGAGAGAGAGACAAGAACGAGAGAGAGAGAGAGAGAGACAAGAACGAGAGAGAGAGAGAGAGAGACAAGAACGAGAGAGAGAGAGAGAGAGACAAGAACGAGAGAGAGAGAGAGAGACAAGAACGAGAGAGAGAGAGAGAGAGACAAGAACGAGAGAGAGAGAGAGAGAGACAAGAACGAGAGAGAGAGAGAGAGAGACAAGAACGAGAGAGAGAGAGAGAGAGACAAGAACGAGAGAGAGACAAGAAGAGAGAGAGAGAGACAAGAAGAGAGAGAGAGAGACAAGAAGAGAGAGAGAGAGAGAGACAAGAACGAGAGAGAGACAAGAAGAGAGAGAGAGAGACAAGAAGAGAGAGAGAGAGACAAGAAGAGAGAGAGAGAGAGAGACAAGAAGAGAGAGAGAGAGAGAGACAAGAAGAGAGAGAGAGAGAGAGACAAGAAGAGAGAGAGAGAGAGACAAGAAGAGAGAGAGAGAGAGAGAGACAAGAAGAGAGAGAGAGAGAGAGAGAGAGACAAGAAGAGAGAGAGACAAGAAGAGAGAGAGACAAGAAGAGAGAGAGACAAGAAGAGAGAGAGACAAGAAGAGAGAGAGACAAGAAGAGAGAGAGACAAGAAGAGAGAGAGACGAGGAGAGAGAGAGACGAGGAGAGAGAGAGACGAGGAGAGAGAGAGACGAGGAGAGAGAGAGACGAGGAGAGAGAGAGACGAGGAAAGAGAGACGAGGAAAGAGAGACGAGGAAAGAGATAAAAAATCTTGCTTGGCAATGATGGTAGTTGTATATTCCCTCAACAGCGCCTGTGGTCATAGTTTGAGTTCAGGAGAAAAACCAGGATTACTTTTGCTATTGAGATGGGCAGTTTCTCTTGGGCACAAGTTTTTTTTTTTTTTTTTTTTTTTTAGTTTTTATTCACCCACCCACGCCACCCCTTTTTGATTCTGTGGCAGATTAAGTTAAGCTTATTAATTTTTTTTTTTTGTTGTTTTGATCTAACTTTTATTCCTCCTTTCTTCACCTATACATTTAGACTGAATATAGTGTAGGTTTTTGTCAGTTGATTGATATTGGGAGTAAAAAAAAAAACTCAATGAAGCAATCACATCTAAGCTGCCGTTTTAGTCAATTGTATATTCAGACTTTACTTAATTTAGTTAAACTACTTTTATTTATATTTTGCTAACCTAAAGTGAACAGCATGATTTAAATAAACAATTGGACCAAAATTTGATTAAATCTTAAACAATTCCACAACTGATGCCATTACCTTGCTAAATCAGTTATGACTGAGTAGTGAGTTCGATCTTCATTAAGTGCTTCACACATTCGGCCTTGTGCCACATCTAGGCTATGCTTAGAAAATTGTTTGGGAACTTTGACATGATGTAATGATTAGCATGTTTGTCTTGCTAGAACAATTTCAACTAAGTAGTGAGTTTGAGCCTCACTGGGTGCCCCATACTGTTGGTCTAGTGCCACATCTAAGCCACACTTAGAAAATCAACATTGTAACATGCCTATTGTTCGCTTCACACTCCTCCCAGTTTTTGAACAAGAGTAGAGGTTTTATCCCTTATTTCCTGTTTAGGATCGAGTTTTAGGTTCCTTCTAAAGCAGGTATGTCCAAAGTCCAGCCTGGGATCAGTAAAAATTTCCATAAGATAGTTTGCATTTAATTTTAACGGTTCAGTTCCAAGCAGAATGGTTGGCACTCATGCATATTTCACCTCATCGATTCTGGTCCTCTTTGAAAAAAGTTTGGACACCTCTGTTCTAAAGTCTAATTCTAAATGTGTCTGCCCAAATCTCTTTCCTTATTTTTCTACCAGTATAGTTACATTGAAAAGTCCTTTTTTTCTTAAAAAACAGAAAATAAAGACATATCAATATAATTGCAGTAAGCTGAAGCATAAAAATTTAAGCAATTTGAGTACTGGTCTAAAAACTAAGCATAGTACAAGACTGATGAAAAAGTCTTACCAATTTATAGTTTATAGCTAGATGCAACCGTAAGTTCTATGTTAATAGTTTCTTCTTTCACACTTCTTGCTTGTGGAACTCTCTTCCAGCTCCATGTTTTCTAGTCAACTTTAATCTTCAGAAATTTAAATGCAATGTCAATCGCTATCTACTGCCCTCTTGATTACTCTTATGTTCTTGCTCCTGGGCAATGTTTCTATTTTCTAATTCTTCAACACTCAATAACCACTTTGTACCTTAGTGGCTTTATTGCCTTAATTAGGGTGAACTCAATTAAATGTCAATCACTATCTACTGCCCTCTTGATTATTCTTCTTTTGTTCTCACTCCTTAGTAAAGTTTCCTTTTTCTAATTCTTTCACACCCAGCAACACCTTGTGTCTTAGTGGCTTCACTGCTTTGCTTCCAGACAAGTAACTATTTAATAAATAAAT
>OZ010599.1:81788778-81806278 GCA_963932145.1 Acanthosepion lycidas | reverse complement strand
GGTTTATTGTCCTAATCTTTGTCGCCATATTTATTACAACATTTCGGCCTTTCAGTATCTGTCTATTTCCAAGATGAGGTATTATGTACACTATTTACATTATTCGGACTATTGTCCTCATCTTTGTCGCCATATTTATAACAACGTTTCGGCCTTTCAGTAAAGAGTGAGAGTTCAAGTTAAGGCAGTGGAGAACTTTCAGAGGGAAATTAGCAGGAGATAACTGATAACTGACATTCATTAAACATGGCAAGTGGAACTAGAACAGTCTACCTCAGTGAGCAAAATAAAGGGTTCAGTTCGACATTCCGACCACCTGAAGAAGGCTGGAGTGTACAACGGCTGAAACATAAATATGGCAACAAAGATGAGGACAATAGTCCGAATAATGTTATTTAATATTATTTAAATAGTGCCATTCTTTAATACTTCTTGTTTTTATAATAAAATAATAAATCATATATATATATATATATATATATATATATTTATATAAATATAAATAAATAATATTCATAATAAAAGCCACAAATTCTAAATGATTGGACAATTTATATTTAAATACTAGACTTCCTGTTACCCACTGGGTTACAGACAGTTCAGATTATAAAACATTAAAGTTGATTTCAACATTTCATTGAAATGAAAGTTAATTTTATTATGATTCATTTAAATATTTCAGTTCATTCGTGTCATCATTTCATGTTTAACGCTTTACTGTTTGTTTACAGCATTTAACAGGAATAAAACTTCCGAGATAAACTTTAAATCAGGTTCTGAAATTAAATAATTATTATACAAACAACCGGACGAAACAGCAAAGCGAGATCTCTTTGTGTCTGTCTTTAATGTCAAAATACTTTAATTAAAAGAATTGTCTGTTTGAAGAAAGTTAAAATAAAAATGCTTACTGTATAAACCACTTGTATTTTTAAATCAGATTAACTTAAATCCTTATTTGTCGGACAGACACACCACAAGCACGCATGCAACCACAGACTTTAGTATTATATAGATGTCCTGAAAACAATGAAAATAGAAAAAAAAAAAAACAAACTTAAAGAACTTTGGTTAGTCTTTAACCTGTGTGTGTGTGTGTGTGTGTCTGAAAACTGATAAGTCACATGTGCTGAGAATGCAGTAGATGTGGGAGTTTCGAGTCAAATGATTGATACAGAAACATTTTCATATGTCAGAAACTCGTCACATGCTGAAAATAAGCAGCTGAGTGTGTGTGCTCTCACATGTATATAACAAATGAAAAACCATTTCATTGAAACTAGATTTGATTACACATTTCTTCAGATCAAAAAACAAAAAGGTATGAGTGTGCATGCAAAAATACTAAATGATTTATTAATTAAGTATACACAGAAATATATACACAAAGACACACACAAATAAAGACACACACACACAGAGCAGATTTTGATCTGATGAAGTTTAAGGCAGAGCACAAAATGCATAATCAAATCAAGTTTCAATGAAATAGTTGTACATTTCATGTTTCTTCAAAACTTTGTTAGGATTCTTTAGTCTATTTCTTATTTATATATATATATATATATATATATATATATATATATATATATATAGGAAAGAACTGGTTAGGTAAATAATCCAAAGTTCTTTATCATTTTTGTTATTATTTTTAAAAAATAGTGCTCGATACAAAAGTAGAGCATAAATATAATTATTTATTTAAAAATATGATTCCAACACGTTACATAAGAGTTCTCATGTTTCAAAACAAGAGCCGAAAACTTCAATATAATTATTTGAATTAAATTGAATTAAAGTAAGCTCTGTTCCATCTTCAAGCAAAATTTTTTTGGGAATCAAAAAAAAAAAAAAAAAAAAAAAAAAAAATTCACTTGAAGATGGAACAGAGCTTAATTTAATTCAATTCAAATAATTATATTGAAGTTTTCAGCTCTTGTTTTGAAACATGGGAACTCTTATGTAACGTGTTGGAATCATATTTTTTAATAAATAATTATATATATATATATATATATATATATGTTGAACGAGGTATGAAACCAGTTAGCTAGCCTGTTTTTCCTTTTTATTATCATGAGTGGTAATAATGTGTGTGTGTGTATATATATATAATTTCAATTGAGCACTGTTGAGTGATAAGCTGATTCTAGAAACAACAGCCACCTGTGCTAATGCTAAGCTCTTCAGTAAAATGAATGGAGCATTCTGGCTGATTGGTTATTATTTAATTAATGATTTTGCTCTCTCTCTGACATACAGCTTTCCTTGGATTGTTATTCTCTTGGAAGTTCCATATGGATTACCATTTTTTTTTTTTATTATTAGTTGTGTATAATTCATACAAAGAATTAATTAGCAATGTTAATGTGATTAATGGCAAAAATCACTTTACTAATAAGACTTCTTTTGATACATAACTGACGAGGCAGATTTTTTCCTACAGTAGGCTTTTATTTCTTTCTGCAGTAGATCAGTTCCCATCCAAGGCTATAGAACCCAGTCTGTCCTGCTATTTACCCATAGCTTACTATCAATTCCTTGAATAATAAAATCCTTATATTCAAGTTGTTGTCAGATGGAAGACACATGTCAAGTACTTTCAACAATTTCAAATTGTCATCTTCAGGGCGCAATTTTCCCATACATAGGCAAACACTAAGATGAAATATGTGTAGACTGAAAGATGTTTTTTTAAGCTGCACACTAATATATATGGTGCGATCGGTAAATTGTCGCCATTTTCTATTTCTAATTTTGTGCAAGTACGTTGTTTATTTTGATTTTGCCAACTGCAAAGTATAGCAGGGTCAGTTGGGCACCATCAGTTGGGTAAAAGACCACCATGATACAATACATTTCACCAGAAATTTTGAAACAACATGCTGTACTTTTTGGTATTCATGCTGTAAGGTCCAATATAAACAATTCAGACGGTTTTGGTGTCAATCCGAGAAGAGTCCAGAGGATTTGGAAAGAGTTGGAGGAGGGTTAGGGTTATTACAAAGTTGTTTGGAGTGATCACTAGTTATGGTGATGTTATGCCTTCATTCATCTTCCCACAGTTACTCAGGTTCAACACTGAGGCCTACATCAAGTGCCTTGAGGAGATAGCGTTTTCCAGCAGCCATGCTCTTGACCCAGGGCAGCACTATGTCTTGTAACAGGACTCTGCACTATGCCACACCAGCAGTAGGACCCAGTCATGGCTGTCAGAAAATTTCTGTGACCACATTACCCCTTACATCTAGCCATTTCCCAGACTGCAACCCCCTTGATTGTTCTATGTGGGACGCAGTTGAACGAGACGGCAACAAAACTCCTTGTAACACCAAAGATGAACTGAAGGCAGCAATCACCAACTTAAACAGAGATTGTCCAGAAGAGTCGAAGTCTGGAGGCCATGGTTGAAGCCAAAGGCAATTTTATTGAATAAATTCACTCTTTTGTATTTCAAGATATTTTTTTGTATTTTTGGTAAATATATCTGTTAAAATGAGATGTCAGCATTATTCTCATTTTTGCATAATTTAGACAACTTATCCATCGCACCCCATACAAATAATAGCCCTATTTTATCAGTAATGCTTGCATTCATTCCTGACCACTGACAATCCCTTTCTTCCTGATTTTCAATGCATTCCTATAGTAAAATCATTAGTAATGCATTCACATTATACATATAATAGCCCTATTCTATCAAAAATGCTTGCATTCATTCCTGACCACTGACAATCCCTTTCTTCCTGATTTTCAATGCATTCTTATAGTAAAATAGCTCACCAGACTACTCGCTAATTATTACCAAATGCTGAAGAACTTATATATTTCTATCAATAATGCTTGAAGATTGGTTATTATTTAATTAATGATTTTGCTCTCTCTCTGACATACAGCTGCAGAAAACCTTATTGAAAATTTGGTGCTTTGACATCACTCCACCCCCAAACACAAGTAGTGAGCAGTCCCCCCCACATACTCTCTATCGCCGACAGCTTAGTGGTAGAATATCCGCCTGATACCAATTCAGTCGGGTTTCGATCCTAGCTAGAGGCAACCGGATGTCTAGCCGCACTGATGAGCTGTGATACAGCGAAACAGTCTGTCTGTGGATGACATTATATATATATATATATGTATATAAAATTACTGGCTCAAAGTTAGCACTATAATATAATTGACATTACTTCTTCGTTTTCTCTTATAAGATATATAATCATTTGACTGAATGGACATTCTGATGTATTTGTTTCATGAATCCAAATTGTCATAACATCAGTTATATAAAAAAAAAAAAAAAAAAAAAAAAAAAAAAAAATCACAATTATTTGTAATCTATTTCTAGAATAAAATCATGTGCAATTCATTTCAATAGTTAAATAATATCCAATTAATCTTTGTTTTTCAGATTGTTTTACTAGAAATGTCATTGGTTGAGCAATTGACATTTTCTGTATATTCTACCCAGTATGAGTTACATAGACAATTTTATATTACACTATTTACACTACTCGGACTTTTACCCTTTTCTTTGTTGCCATATTCATGATGTTTCGACCATTTTGCATTTCGTGTATTCTCTTCTCCATTTCATTTGACTTTCTTTGTGGATATCATCCAAAAGTGGTTTAAATATCAACCTTACATGTTTTGTCTCTTGATTTATAACCAGCCATCTTTTGATTTTCAATATTTCTACAATGCCTCAAAGCTTAAAAATGTCAGATTGAAAAAAATAAAGAACCAAATGTATATTTTTTTTGCAATTGCCTTCACTTGAAAGAATCTTGTTGAACAAGTATTTAAATTATTTGTTATTTTTCTATAATTTTTAAATGTCAAAGATTGAAAAAAAAAAAAAAAAAAAAAAAAAAAAATCAACCCTATTTTGTTTGCCTTGTTGACATTTCCATGTGGGAGAGTGATTTCCGATAGTATCTACCCAGTCCTCAACCAATCAATCTGTCCTATCAATGATAGCATGGAGTTCATTAGTGAAAAGAAGGAATGAAAAATTAATCTTCATGTATTTTGTCTATATTTCTGAGATGAGGTATTGTAATTATTTACAATTGTTTGGACTGCTATCCTCATTTTTGTTGTCAAAGTTTCAACTGTTGTACGCTTCAAACTTCTTCAGGTGATTGGAATTTCGAACCAGACCCTTTATTTCATCCAGCAGGGTAGATTGTTCTAGTTTCACGTGCCATGCCTCTTCCAGATATCTCAGTATCAATTATCTCCCTTTTTACTCCCCAAGTTTTTGTTCACCTGCTGTAGCCAGGTAAAGTCTTTGGGCCAAGTCACTGGTTTCATCCGACACTTATCTCCCGGGCCACGTGTCCTTGAGGAAATGTGAATATGGCAACAAAAATGAGGACAACAATTTGAACAAAATATAAATAGTGTAAATAATTACGATAACTCATCACAGAATTATAGACAGATATATATATATTTTAAGACATTTTTATAAACATAAAAATATCTTAAAATAATTGTCCATTTCATAATTATATATATATATATATATATATATATAGTAGATGCTGTGGTCAACACAAGAGCAGTAACAGTTTGTTTCTTCAGATCATATTGCTGATATAGAAGACTTTTATCCATAAATATAACATATGTTTAAACTATATTTGGAGGCAAAAAAATTATGAAAAGAAATAATCACAACATTCTACACATGTACAAAAACAAATACAAAAGTGTTCACACACACAAATACACATGTGTTCACACACACAAAGAAAAATGAATCTAACACCAATAAAAAGTGCATAAATTATTTTTTAACTTAACATAAAAATATAAAAATAATTAACTATAACTTATTTTCAGTGGGTACACATGTCCGAGTTGACAAACCTGTTATTTTAAACTGTAATGTCAACTGGCCTAAAAATGACCAATTCCTTACTAATAGAAAATATGCCTACTGAAAGGAGTTAAACTTGTATTCCCTTTTCCCGAACTGAGCAGCCACTCTCTTTGCTAATGTTTGCCTGACCAATTAAACCATGAGATATCATGATGGTAGGGCACACTTTGGCTCAAAGAAGGCTTACTCTGATGGAAAAAAAAAAAAAAAAAAAAAAAAAAAAAAAAAAAAGAATGGTTTGATTCCTGTTGACAAGCATATTTTTCATTAGTAAGGACTTTTTGATTTCAAAGTTGGTTGATATTACTTTCACTGTTTAAAATAACACAAATGTTAGCTCAAACAAATGGTACCCACTGAAAATAAAAATAAGAAATAATGTCAGATTTAAAAATAATAGATTCCATTAAAAATTTAAATATTGGAATGAGTGAGGAGAAGGAGCAAACAGCAAGTAACTGAAAGAGTAGTCACAATACAATATGTATTCATTATGTAACCAAAGGTAGGATTGTATTTTAAATATAATGCTATAACCAACATGCACAACAAGTTATAAAAAATGATAAAGAATTTGACTAGAACTGTGGACCTGCTTACATCATCCCCCCCTCCATCAAAATTAAAGAATATTGGAGAAAAAGGTGGTGACATCCAGATATTGATCACCAAATGATGACATGCACCCATCCTGAAATACATACACAGAATATAAAGTTTCATAAAAAAACAATTGACAGAATACTGCGGTTAAGTTTTCATTTAATTTTTCTTACGTTCTTGTAATTTTTTCTTTTGCAGACATAATGTAGAAATTATCCAAATGATCTGTATGTCCTCTTAAATATTTGTCTAGAAAAGAAAAAAAAATCACAAGAACATGAGTAAAATTAATTTAAAAGTACCTTGTTAGTTGGTTTTAATAAAACTTGTATAAAAGAGGAATTGCTGCCCAAACACACAAATATTGATCTGCAAGACAAAATCAGAGTGTGGAGATACAAGATGATTGGTCATCTGTTGCAGATGCAATTGACAAGACCAATGAAGACCTCTTTGGAATGGAAACCAGATCAGGGACGTAAACAGAGGGACAGACCATTCAAGACTGCAGAACAACCTGGTGGGGGGAGAGCCAAAAAGGCTGGAGAAAGGGGGGAAAGGGCCGAGACGGAAGGAGAAAGGGGGGAAAGGGCCGAGACGGAAGGAGAAAGGGGGGAAAGGGCCGAGACGGAAGGAGAAAGGGGGGAAAGGGCCGAGACGGAAGGAGAAAGGGGGGAAAGGGCCGAGACGGAAGGAGAAAGGGGGGCCGAGACGGAAGGAGAAGGGGGGCCGAGACGGAAGGAGAAGGGGGGCCGAGACGGAAGGAGAAGGGGGGCCGAGACGGAAGGAGAAGGGGGGCCGAGACGGAAGGAGAAGGGGGGCCGAGACGGAAGGAGAATGGGGGAGGGCCGAGAAGGCATGGGAAAAGGGTGGGAGGGCCGAGAAGGCAAGGGAAGGGGGGGAGAAAGGGGCTGGGGGAAAGGGTGGGAGCCGAGAGGGGTGTGGGAAAGGGTGAGGGTCGAGATGGGTGGGGGAAAGGGTCGGGGCCGAGAAGGCTGGGGTAATGGGGATGGAGCCGAGAAGGCTGGGGAAATGGGGGGGAGCCGAGAAGGCAGGGGAAAGAGGAGAGAAGAAAAGAGCAGAAAAAGCAAGAGGAGAGAGGAAAAGAAGAGCCAAGACAAGGAGGAGGGGGTTAAAGGGATATTAATGAGGAAAAGAGAACCACCTCCTTCTCACCTGGTTGTTACCCCTGCTGCTCAAGATCAACTGCCTTCTAGGGCTAAAAGAGCTCCAGTTGCCCTACTATTTGCATGTAACTCTGAGAGGAGAAGTGGATTGATGTCTCTCCCAGGAATATTAATGAAGGGAATGCAAGTTGTCTCATTGCAAATTCCATTCTCTGTGATTTTAGCTATTTGGCCGCACACACCACCACATTTCTTGTTTCCTGGTTAAGCCCTAAATCCCCACCCAAACCCACTTGTTTGAACATTTCTTCCCTCCCCCCGTTTGTTAGCATTGTGGCTTAAGAGTTACTAAACCACAGAATACAGTAGAATTTATGTCAACGAATTGAATGACACCTTGAATTTCCAAAATATCTGTAAGTGACGAAAAACCTCTTTCAGCTGTTAGCCTGAAAACATGTGATGATTATTCATAGAGACAAAGAAAGAAAAAAAAAAATGCAGATAAATGTTCATGAATCCTATTCTGCAGAGATTGGGTGGACAGAAAAAATTTGGCAAAGATTCAAGTTTAATTAAGGAAATCAATCCTTTGTTAATCTCTTTAACTTAATCTGCTGAATATTTACAAGGAAAAAAAAAAATGTGTCTATATTTCTGAGATGAGGTATTATTTACATTATTCAGACCATTGTCCTCATCTTTGTTGCCATATTTATTACAACATTTTGTCCGTTGTACACTCCGGTTTTCTTCAGGTGGTTGGAATGTCAAACTGAACTGAACTGAATTGACAAGAGATAACTGATAACCGACATCCATTAAACATGGTACGTGAAATGAGAACAGTCTACACCAGTGAGCAAAATAAAGGGTTCAGTTCGACATTCCAACTACCTGAAGAAGGCTGGAGCATACAATGGCCGAAACGTTGTAATAAATATGGTGACAATCTCATTACAGGTGAAGAGGAGATGTGAAGCAAGAGAGATGTGGTTCTACAGAAGGATGCTGAGAATACAATGGTCCTAACATATGAGCAATGAGGAAATATGTACATTCATAGTTACAATCAGAAAGAGGTTGTTGAAATTTCTCATACACATCATGAAGAAGGAAAACTTGGAGAATTTGACACTCACAGGGCATTGAAGGCAAGTGGGACAGAGAAAAAAAAGGGAGTAACCTACCTAACAAGCTTGTGAAAATAGATGGTCGATCAGGTAATGGGAGAGAAAATTAAAAAGAAAAAATTGTTGTTAAAAGCTAAAAAATATATCAATTTTTTTTTGTTTCTAACAAAATTTTCCAATTTCTTAATTGTTTAGCTTTTAGAAGGCATTTTTCCAAAGAATATAACCAGTGAACAGAATCCAATGTTATGTTTGCTCAAAATAATATTCTTGGGAAAGGCATAAAACCCATCTTGCATTTTATGTCAGAGGTTATTCCTTGTTATTAGTACCATGTAACCCAGTACAACCTGTTGCTGGTTACTTGAAGAGGAGATTGCGTGCCACCCACATTAAAAATAGCAGTGTGTGTGTGTGTGTGGGAGGAGAGGGGTATGTGTTAAATGCTTCACTATTTTTTGAGGTAAGTAGAAACATTTTTCTCTGCAGAAATTACCATTTCATTTTTCTAACAGACAAAATTGGTGACAAGTTCCATATTAAATAAATAAACTCATCTCTATCAGTTTAAGTAAAAAAAAAAAAAAAAAAAAAAAAAAAAAGGACCAACAAAATATCACCAATTTGGCAAGAAGTTGGCAAACGTCAAATAATTGACTTTATTTTTTTATTTTTTATTTTTTTTTTTTTTTTATGTACACAGCTTATCAACCCTTTCTGGGTTTCTTAAAATCAAAACATTTCAGACTAGTGGAGGTTACTTACAGTACATGGTGTTCTCAAGTGGTCCCCCAGCCAAGTACGACCTGGCTTCATACTGCTTAACCTCGTGAATGAATGAGAACAAGGATTTTCAGCATAATTTAACCATAAGCAAAGATGACAAAGAGAGAATTGGTAAAAGGATTTTTCAAACAGGATCTGTGGCTAGAAATAAAACATTTTCAGAAAGTTTAATTTACTATTCCATATTGAAATTTGAAAACTCAGAGGACAAATAAAACATTTTTATGCAATTTATCATAAAAGAACATTACTGTTATATAGGAATAAAATGTTGCTGCCGACACTTGAGATTGAACATAGCTCACTAGTGAGCAAACAGGTGATCCCATTATTGAATAGACCACGTGACCATAGAGGAAACGCATATATAGGAAGTTGCGTGACGTCTAAATGATCGCCATTTCTATTCTATCCTCTATTACTATATGGACCGCTATTTTCTACCCTTATTCACTATACTACTTCTCTATTTGGATCACTATATGGTGGTTACTTCCAAGCGATTATTATCGAGCAAGTACTATTAGTTCGAGTGATATTCAAAGGCATCTGACATCCAGTATTGTTCAGCAGCATACTATAGTTGTATCTGTGATCACAAAGTCTCTACTACAACAAGCATTTGGAAAGTGGCAAGAAATGTCTGGATAAGACCAACTTTTCATTTCTCAAAAAAGATTTAAAAAAACTCAAAAAAACTGTGCATTGGGGGTTGGTGCAATTTAAATGTGTCCATATGGAGTTCTGGTCAGTGAAATGTAGCCTTCAGGTCCTTTGACAGGCAGGTGGTGGTGAGTGCAACCTTGGGGAACACAGGACATTTAAATTCATAAATAAGGTTAGTCTGGTGTAGTTCTGATTTTGTCACCGAGGTGTTATTTCTGATAAGACAGTTGTAAGTTACGATATTTATTTTTAATCAATTCATCAGAATGAAAATGCTGCTAAGACTAAAGAGAATCAGAAGAAATAAGGAAACAAACTCAATTCTAAACAGGAAACAACAGATAAACCTCAACTCCTGATCAAAAGGATGGAGGAGGAGTATGAACCGGACAATAGGTGAATCATCTACCAGAAATAGAAAAGATATTTAAAAAAATGATAAAAATAAAACTGGGAACCTTGACAAAATGATCTCGAGAAGTGGGTAGAGTTAGGAATATGCTTTCTTTAATGATTACCATCTGTTTTTTTTAAAACAGACGTCTTTTCTTCTCACCTCATTTGGTCGTGCTGTTTGAGGATTGTCATTTGGGTTTTAGCACAAAATAATTAGAAAAGAAGAGAAAGATAAACAGTGAGAAATTAATTGATAAATGAAATATCATATTTACATTTGAGTTACGTCTTTTAAGGAAGTGGGGCTTTTAAAAGGTAGACATAATTAGTTTCTTTTTTCCCCCCAAGGGGAATATATATATATATATATATATATATATAGATAGAGAGAGAGAGAGAGAGAGAGAGGTGTTGGAGGAGAGAAATAAATGAGAAACTCAATTTCACTGAGGTTTATTTTTTTGCCCTACACAGAAAAAGGTAAGGGTTTATAAAAATATTTTCATAGTATCTCTTCAGAAATACCAAAGAAAATGAAATAGGTAAATAAATGCTATATATATATATATATATATATATATATATATATAAGTTAATAGACTTAAAATATGGTTTTTTCGCTACACAGTTCCAACCAATGGTTGGAACTGTGTAGCGAAAAACCATATTTTAAGTCTATTAACTTATAATATTAATGCTCTGTAAATTTACATTGAGCACTATTTTGTAAAAATAAAATATCTATAAGAACACCGGATTATATATCTTACTGTTCTTTCTTTTTATTAATATATATATATATATATATATATATATATATATATATATATATATATATATATATATATATATATATATATATATACTACAGTTCAAAAGTTTGAGGATACTCCTCGTAAGTTTTTTAAAAATTGGCTCCAAAAGTATTTGTTTTGTACTTTAAATAAGAGAAAATTATTATACATGGTTAATTACTAGAAATTTTATTCGGACAAAAAGAAAAAGCATTTTATGATTAAATTTTGCTCTTTTCAAAATATCCTCCTTTAGCCTTGATTACTGCAGCACAAATTTTGGGGATTTGTTGCAAATGTTTCTTAAAGTATAAGTTTAATGATTGATTCCATTTTTTTTTTTTTTAATGACTCAGAGCTCTTTTCCATCCCCCCCCCCCCACACTCTTGTGTCAAATTATTCCCATGCTAATTCTGGGGGTGGCTTCAAATTTTTGAACTGTACCGTGTATACATAGATAAAATGACTGACACTTTGTTGTTGGCATATGGCCACATCATAGTGAAACATGGGTTCCCTGTATGGTCACTGAAGTTAAGCAAAATTGAGCCTGATCAGTACCTAAATAAGTGATCATGGTGCTATAAGCTTCGATGTACGGGTGGAGGAATGTATAACGGTTTGGAATGATTTATAGGCAAGCTAAGTTCCAATTCCAGTCAGGTTCATTACATTCTATTACATGCATTGAGAAAGGTAGGAATCCAGCTCTTCTCTCCCCAGTTATGGGTTAATTAGTAAGACTTGTATCACTAAATCATTATCTTAAAAAAAAAAAAAAAAAAAAAAATTTTTTTTTTACAATTTAAAAACATTTTCTTGCTTTAAATAACCTGTAATGGGTTGATAAGCCATCAAAAACAAATCACTCAATCAACTTTGTTGTTGAGTATGATCATCAAAAGATACTATTGTAAGACATAGTTGTACTTTGAACGGATGTGGTTCTTTAAACTGGACAAACTTTTAAAACCCATGGCACAAAATTAGTGCAAAAAGATCATACGAATGAAATTTTTATACAGTGTAACCCGGATATAAGAGAAATCCGGATATAAGAGATTTTCTCTGGTCCCAAATTAGAGCCATACTTACCTAAACAAAATAGACCAAACCCGGATATAAGAGACTTCTCCGGTCCCGACAACTCTCTTATACCCGGGGGTTACACTGTAGTAGAGAACGACATTGCACTGGTTCAATTCCAGTTTCATGTACCCCCCCCCCCAAAAAAAAGCAGAATCAGTCAACATCATTCGATGCAGTCAAGCTGCAATTGTATCAGATTTCCTTCTAATTGAATCCTTTAATGAAGTCTCTCAGAGATCCAATACTTCTAGTATGCTTACCATACACCTCTACACAAACAGATATTTTTACATGGCCTCCATCTGTGTGAATGTGTATATATAAATACACACACACACACTATATAAGTTTAATTGATGATGACCGACAAACACTGTGGTTAAGCTTTTTATTATATTTTCCTTGCATTTGTACAAATAATTTCTTTCCTGGACACAGTGTATAAGAACTGTCTGCATGATCTGTGGAGCCAATTGCTTTTGACTAATCTATTAGCCATTATCAAAGATTATTTTTTTTTGTTTAATTGGATATATATATATATATATATATATATATATATATATATATATGCACACACACAACTAGAGAGAAAGAACAGACAGTTCTTAGCATTTTTTTTTTTAAATGTGCTCAATACAATGTAGAGCAAAATATTTCATATCGCTATTATTTTTATCTTATTATTATCATATCACCATGATATTATTAGGTTGGTGCAAAAATAATGACGTAATAATGTCGCTTTTTGACATATTTTTTAACGTCAAAAAATGACATTATTACGTCATTATTTTTGCACCAACCTAATATTATCATCATCATCATATTATTATCATCATCATCATATTATTATTTCATTAATATTTTCTTCTTATTCTTTTCTTGTGGGGGGTATTTCTGCCACACACTGTGGAGATTGATGTACAACTACATTGGAAGAGAGTAGATAACTGGGCCAGAAATTGGATCCTTGATGGAATGCATCACCCCTCAAGACTTAAAAGACAACAGTGGGGAGGTGGAGTAATATTTTGGAATCGTAGACAAAAATTATAGCCCCTTACAAAAGTGATGATGGCATAAAAAAGTAAATTCAGAGAAGTTTGTAGACAAGACGCCTTTTTTTTTTATTTTCTTTGTGGTGGTGGGCTACAGGTCAAATCCAAAACAAAAAAGAAATACTGAAAAGTCTGAGTCTCATGCCAGACAATATTACATCATATTCCCAAAAGTTGAATATTACGCACCTTGCTAAAAAATGGTTTCAAAGACAATGAAAGCCTCTCCAGATACTGGGGGTGATGGGTGTAATTGTAAATATTGTTTTTTTTGGGGTTTTTTTTTTTTTATATCGATTTAGAAAAGAGGTCTACCTTGTGATAAATACATTATGAAATTGATCCCCGACCTTTTAAATAGTTATCTACACTTGGGGTTTTTTTGTTTTTTTTCGGAAGCACCTTCACAAATACTTGAGTTAAATTATTTATCTTAAATGAAGAATAAATTCATAGGTCTAGGGTTAGGTAAATGAGAAAACTATTAGGGACTGTATACATGTGTGCTGGCATGCATACGCTGGTAAGCAAATAAATAATTACCAAATCTAGCCAAGAGGTGTAGACAAAAGAGTGCTCAATGTGATTAGACAGAGCTAAGAAGTATATGTTAAACAAACATATACCTTATGTTTGATGTGCAACTTGAGTTTTGTTGGTTACCCAAATCATCAGGCATGAGATATAGCTTATTGTTTTAAATATGAAAAAATTCATACATACTTTTAAAATATATGCATATATCCATTTGTTCTTTAATTACAATAAATTTTTCTGTAAAAAAATCTAGAGAAAAAAAAAAGTTTCATCTAACAAACAAATGCTTGTTTTACATAACAGGGTATGATGGGTAAATTGTTACCATTTTATCCTTTTAATTTCATGTATATGCATTGTTTGTTTTTGATTTTTAAGGTCAGTTGGGCACAGTCTGTGTGTGTGTGGGGGGGGGAACTGCCATGACACAATTCACTTCACCAGAAATTTGGAAATGGCATGCTGTTAACTCCAATACAAACAATTCAGACGGTTTTGGTGTCAATCTGAGGAGAATCCAGTGGATTTGGAAAGAGTTGGAGGAGTCTAATGGTCATCGCAAAGATGTTTGGAGTGATCACTATAGTGATGGTGACATTATACTTCCATTCATCTTCCCACAGATACTCAGACTCAACATGGAGGCTTACATTAAGTGCTTTGAGGAGGTAGTGCTGCTCTGGGTCAAGAGGGTGGCTGCTGGAAGACCCTATTTCTGGCAACAGGACTGAAACATGCCACGCAAGCAAGAGAACCCAGTCATGGCTGTCAGACAATTTCTGCAACAACATGTCATTATCCCTTACATCTGGCCAAGAAGCTCCCTGGACTGCAACCCCCTTGCTTGATTATTCTGTGTGGGATGCAGTTGAACGAGATGGCAACAAAATTCTTTGTAACACCAAAGATAAAAAACTGAAGGCAAGGACTATTCAACTTACAAAGAGTCTCTCCAGAAAAGTTACAGGGAATCCCCAAGTCGTCTGAAGTCAATGGCGATTTTATTGAATAAATTTACTCTAGAATTTCAAGATAATTTTGGTAAATACATCTGTTAAAATAAGATGTCAATGTTATTTTCATTTTTTTGCATAATTTAGACGACAATTTTTCTATCGCACTATCAACAAATTAGGAGACTTGTGGTTCATCTTTGCAAGAAATATAACAATAGAAAACAATATTCAAGCAAAGATGAACTCTGGGAATCAAAAAAACCTGCTGTAAGTTAAAACAGAAAAGTTAACAAAATCATTGGTTTTTTAATTAAAGATTATAAAAGATCAAATCATTAAAATAATAAAATGATTTATTCAGCTATTTAAAGTGTGTGGATCAAATTATGTTCCTATGGCCGATAGCTTTTTTTTATTTATTCATAAATAAAATTCACGTTTTATTTGTTTTTTAATTTCATAATAAAATCTGAAAACTCCCAAAATAAATGTGTTTTTTTTTTTTTTTTTTGTTCTTTTTTAAAAATAAGGTTAGATTAGAAAATGAAATAGACATGCCATATTTTTTTCAATGTTGATTGATAGTACCAATTTTAAGGTGAAAAACAGACTTGCTTCATGACTGAAAAATGAAATCTGACAAAATTGTCACATTTTTAAATGGCATCAGAAAGAGGCTAAAAATTTATTATTTTACAATGTAAAATAACTGAAAATTTTATAAAATAAATGTAGTGTTTTTGATTTAAAATAAATCAAAAACACATTTTATTTTTATTTGTCTTAATTTTACTTTTAACAAATAAACGGATAGTAATTTTTACAGTTGCAATGAAAATATAGGAAATTCAAGTTCTGTTATTCTTCTTGGACATCAACAAAACAAAAAAAAAGGAATGTGTAAAAATTCGTTTCAAAATATTGAGAATGTTTAAAAACTTCGTTTTATGTTTAAAATTAAAATATCTAATGTAAAAAGTTGTGTGTGAGAGAGAGAGAGAGAGACCGAAAAAAATAACAGTATTACAATCAATTAGAATTATAGTACAATTAAAGGCTTATGGGTCGAAATAACTGAAAAGTGGTTGATGCCTTAAAAAAAAAAAAAAAAAAAAAAAAAAAAAAAAAAAAAAAATTAAGCAAAGCGATTTGGTAGAGCTATAAAAAAAAAATAAATAGTGATTTTACAATGAGTTTTTCTTTATCTATCATAGACAGACAGACAAAGAAAACATACATATTGCGCGCAGACACATGTAGTTTAGAGTTTAAAACGACTTTTTAAACAAAAGAGAGGGAGAGAGATGAGAAGTTTAAATCTACATTTGTTTGGAAAATCTATTTCCACTATACTCACCCATTGTTAATAATCCCTACGATAGTCTCTTCGGAATGGTATTATTCCAGAAAACTGAGAAAATGACTAAGTTCCCCAAAATTTTCGATTTTTTTAAGTAAGCTTTTCAAACGAACAATAAACTTATGTTTGTTCCTTCTGCGAAACGAGGATTTGAAATAGTTTCTCAAAGAAAGAAAGAAACGGGGGAAAAAAAAAGATCGTCATTGCTTGCGAAGTGTTTTTGACGACATCACACAGGATACGGGAGTGTACAAATATGAATGGTTTTCTATTCTAGCTGCTTTTTTTTTTTGTTTTTTGTTTTAACCTGTAAGAAAGGAATGGTTTTTACTACTGCAGTTCAGGAATTATTTTTGATAACACTAACAAAGAAAGAAAAGGAAAACCTGGGAGGGGGAAATAGTCAAAGTCTGAGACGACAACATTCCATTATTCTACCAAGGAAAAAAGAAAATATTTCTAGAGAAATTTTTTAAAAAGATTTGCAACAGATATCGATGTCCTGAGATGGCACTACGCTGGGGAAGTTGAAAATAATAAGCTCAAGCCAGAGAGCCATCTCCCAACCCCCAGACAAGAACCTTCGTGAGGGGCCAGGGATCATTAACCGGCGCCTGAGGCGTCCCCCCTCCGCACTATAGAGAAATGCCGTCTTGAGAAATTTTTGGTCGGCGTTTCCAAAATAATCCCACATGGAACTCCGACCTTGTGTCGCATTTTGTTGCGATGTGGGCGCGCCGATAAAAATATAGATATCCTGAGACACGGACAGCAAAACAATATGTCCATTAATAATGGGTTTAATTTTTGACATTTCTAAGCCAAAAACGTAACAAAAAAACTCATTTCTGTCCAGATGAGCGAAGTAAAAATGAGTTAAAGGAAAGGAGATATTACGACGTGAAAAAATAGTCAATAATATTAATTTTAATTTAAATGCTTAAAATTTCAATAAGATCCGATTTTTGGTAAATTTTTAAAACAGGAGGTCCTGAATAATAATAGGAAAAAAATATCAATGAATGTAAATATTAAGGTAATTGGTAAAAAATTACATGGATTTTTAATCTCAGACATTTTTATTTCAAAGTTAATGGATAC